>JAJIBD010003575.1:0-213983 GCA_021461705.1 Cryptotis parvus
AAAAATAAAAGGTTTCTGTACTGTGAATGAAATGACTAAGTGAACACCACTTTGTTGGAGAAAGTACCCACCACACATCCCACGAAAGACTAATATCTAAGTTTTTGAAGCTCTCACAAGAGCTTACAATAAGAACAAAAACAAGCAACTCCATCAAAAAATGATAAGAGGAGTTGAAGAGACAGAGAAGAAATGATAGTAGCCTTCATTACCAATCTTCAGGGTAATTCAGTCATTTAATGATATATCTCCTCATATTACTGAAAATGGCATATTTCACTGAAACAGACCAATACTCAAGGAATGAGTGGAAAGAAACCATATTCACTATAGAGGTACTGTTAAGCTTCTGTTGAAAACTTCTCTGAAAATTGCCAATACTACCTCCATGCAACCTAGTTATTCCACTTCTTGGTATCAACTCTAATTATCTATATCAAGATATTTCCACTGTATATTCATTGCACTACCATTCACATGAGACAAAAGCAGGACAAATATGTGCTACACTTGTATGTGAAGCATAAAGAAAGAATAGTAATGGAACAATGTACAACAGTAACAGACTGAGGTTCTGTCTGCATAACTGTTTTTTCTAAGTGGTAGTGGTCATAACATGGGTATGTGAGAAGACCTAAAGATTAAGATAGAGGAGTGCTGACATGCCTGGTGATGGGTGCAATGTGATGATACATATTTCAAATATATTAATATTAACAGTATTTTTTAATTGTAGTCCCTTAGTAAATAAGATTGGGTTTTTTTTGTTATTTTTTTGACCACACATGGAAGCACTGAATCAAATGTGTGCAAGGCAAATATTCTACCTGTTGTATTATCACTTTGACCTCAAAATAATATAATATTGAAAACCAATTATAAGGATTACAGGACCAGAGACATAGATCAAGACCAAGAGTGCATGTTTAGCATCATGCTGGAGGCCTGGGTTTTGTGTCAAGTACAACATAGAGTAACCTCAGAGAACCAAATCAGATATAGCTCCTAAGGGCAACTGGTGACGAGCCACAAACAAAAACAAAATATAAAAGAGTATTTCATATGTAGAAACACTAAGATTATGTTTATTTTTTTAAGTATGAAAAATGGCATATGTACATTTAGGGAAGTCTCTTCATTCACTGGATGAATAATCGCTACTTTACTAAAAGCAAAAAGCATTGCATACCCCATTGTCGGGGACACCGCTGGGGGTCCACAATAGTGCCAGAAACGTGTTCCCTTCTACCTCCAAAGCCGGCGGGGAATGGATGAAAACTCAGGAATCCGATGCAGTTTTAAAGGGGCTTTACTATCACAGGTTCTAATATAAAATCCAAGAGCAGGGAAAAGCTCCAGACTCCTAGGTTCCCAGATAGGCCCCAGCCACGTGTAGGCCAAGATGGCTGCCACCACGTGTTGAGGCCCAACAGAGAATGGAGAGGATGGAGAAGAAAAATGCCAAGGGAAGCCGAAATGGCAAAAGAGGAAAAGAGCGCTTCTTTTTTTCTTGCAGCTTATTTTATAGCTAGAAATCAGCCCAAACTTCCAGCCCAGCCCATTCTGGGCTGGGATATCTAGAGATGAAAACAGGAAAACAGATCTATAGAAATGTAGCAACTTCAGGAGGCCTTCTGGCTGTTTACAAGAACCCAGAGCTCATTCAAAGCCTCCCAGCAGAGCTGGGAGGAGCTATAAGCTAAGTGTAACCTCCCCTGGCAATGAGGGTCCTAATGCCCTCAGGTAATTTCTCCCAGCACCTCACCTAATGTCTTGAGCCAAGATCTGCCTGGAAATACCTATATAGGGCAGAGAAGGGGGTTTCTGAGATGGCATGCCTCTGTACTAAAGACTATACTAATGCCAGTTAAATATTTCTCCAAGCCTTCACAAGAGTCTCATCTACTTCACGGTAGTTTTGTACTTTAGTTACCTTTGAGTTATCAGGGGAGCCATGCTTGCTTGCTGGGAGGCAAACAGCATTTCTTTCTGGTCTAATTACTTAGAGATCCAACGTGGCCAGGTAAATATGCTGGTAAGATCTAGCTAATCCCACAATGATTGTGGTAGCATGGAGAATATTTATACCAGCCAGTACAGAATACATTGTCAGATAAACTGCCACATTTAGACTACCCCCTATCTATGAAGTAACCTGCAGGAGGCAATCCAGGGCAGATGCAGAGGCCTAGGCTTTTAGGTGTCCTGCAACACCCCATTAAATAATTAACTCTCGAAGAATGTTTAATCTCATTTTCTCTTCAAGATATTTCATTTCATTTTTGATAAACCACACCACATATGTATTGATCATCTTCAAATATTGAGCTTATATTATTATGTCCAAATGTATTTGAGATCAACATTTAAGAATTAATGTTATATACACAAAACTAAGTTGACTTTTGACTTATCACTAGTTGTCTATATGATTTAAGTATTTGTAAAAACATATAAAATACATACTTAAGATATATACTAAGCATATAAATATATGCTTAGGAAGGAGATTGGGTTTTCAGTGTCATTTTAGCAGCCAAAACTTCATGTTTTAAATTACTCTAGGTCTTTTTGCAAAACAAATTTTCTCATGTATCTCATCACTGATTTTTACACCTAGATCCCACCCCACTGGTTGGCAGGAATCGCACAGTTACGGAGGAAATGCTCATACCACTGGAGGGGAGAATGGAGGGGAGAATGGAGGGGAGAATGGAGGGGAGAATAGAGGGAGAATGGAGGGGGGAGAATGGAGGGGAGAATGGATGGATGGATGGATGGATGGATGGATGGATGGATGGATGGATGGATGGATGGATGGATGGATGGATGGATGGATGGATGGGTGGGTGGGTGGGTGGGTGGGTGGATGGGTGGGTGGATGGATGGGTGGATTGGTGGGTGGGTGGGTGGGTAAGTGGATGGGTGGATGAATGGATGGGTGGGTGGATGGATGGATGGGTTGTGATGAAAGATAAGGGAACTGTTTTTTCTTGTACTGTGGCAACTGCTTTTTTGGTGCCAGTGGAGTCATGCTCGATTTCACAAACATCTAGTACCTTGAATGAGAGGAATGTCTGTCCTTTACCTACTTGGTTTGAATGATTTTTGGAAATGAGCTGCTCAGTATATTCGTTCATCACAAAATGTTATCTTACGTCCAGGCAAGCTATTTATGCATGCAGATGGAAACATTTTATGCACAATTATCTTTTAACTATTTTAAATTTTTTATTATACCACCATGAGATATACTATTACAAAGATGTTCATGATTGGGTTTCTGTCATAAATTGTTCCAGCACCCGTCCCTCCACCTGTGCCGCATTTTCCACCGCCAATGTCCCCAAATTCCCTCTCCCCTCCCCCAACCTGCCTCTATAGGCAAAATTGGCACTTTCCTTTTCTCTCCCTTTCTCCCTCTCCTCTCTCTCTCTCTCTCTTTCTCTGTCTCTTTCTTCTTCCTCTCTCTCACTCTCTCTCCTTTCTTTTTACACATTGTGGCTTGCCATACATGCATTTCGGGATTGTAATGTTTACCCTTTGCCTACATTCAATGATCAGTTCTAATCTCATGCAGAGTTACTTTTGATGGATAAGGTTAGTGTCCAAAACCACCCATTCAATCCCATCTTAACATGTCTTCCTTTCCTTTTACGTAATTTTCAGTGACATAATTCTTCTAACCCCACACCATCACAGAAACTTCCTTAAAAGCGGGAATATATGCTACTCTTAATTATGTTTCCAATGTTTATCACATATTCGGACTGCTATTGACCACTGTAAAAATTTTTGTAAGTATAAAAACATGACAATTTTCCATTAAACTTTCTGATCAGCTAATGAAAAAATTCACAGATATGAAAGAATGATACCAGAATTGTAACACTAGGGGCATGGGTCTGGCGTCTACCAATCCTGCCTCTGATTTTGCAGTAGTTCTGAATTTTGGATACCCAATGAATCATGTTTAATGAAAAGTTCTGATAAGTTTTCTCAGATTAAACAAATAAAAATATCTAGAAGTGACATCTACGTAGCTCTCTTTTCTCACTCTCACTCTCACGCTCTCTCTCTCTCTCTCTTTCTCTCTCTGTGCTTTTGGCTAAGTATCAATTTTGGCAGGGGTTCAAGAACCATATGTGATACAGGGAATGAAATCCGGGTCAGCCACATGGAAGGCAAATGCCTGCTCTCTGGACCCAAAATCAGTATTTCTTAAAGCACACATATTAAGTCATCACTTGTATCACTTGTATTCCCGTTGTTCATCGATTTGCTTTCGAGCAGGCACCAGTAACATCTCCATATGTCTGTTGCAAGCAGGAGTGTACCCCAGGGGCATCTGTTTGCTCCAGGAACAGGAAAAGCCTCAAACCATTCTTTCAGGTCATGGGAATGAGGTAAATAATTTTTACTGTTTTTTTGGCATATCAAATAAAACACGGGTAGTTTTGCCAGGTTCTGCCAAGTAGGTGGTATACTCTCAGTAGAAGGCTCTCATCTGGAGCATTTACTGATGGAACTCAATGGGAAAGGTCAAGTTTTCTCTTGGTTGGAGCTATGATGAGGCTGCGGAGTCTGGAGGTTGAGAATTACTGACCCTAATGGTGTGGGGGGGTTGCTCTGGCTTTCTGCTATGCTCACTGGGATGACGGGTCACAACTAAATCTGCCTGGTACTGTCTACAGTGTATAAATGTGAAAGATCCTGGGAAGGACCTGCTCTAACATTTAGTACTATCTAAAACTGTTTGCTTGGCTGCAGAGTGGTTGGGTCTGGATCTCTTCTGGGGTTGCTGATAGAGCTGTGGGTCTGGCATGTCTCTCTTCTGGGGTAGATGGCATGGAGATGGAGGAATGGGCAGAGGAAACCAAATCCCTGCTCCAAGTCCAGCCGGTGTGGCCCCCTCCCCTGCACATGTGAGCAAACCCTTGGAGCAATGTTGGACTTGGCTGGCCGAGCCCCTTACCAACCACCAGAGGTCAGCTCCATGGGTTGCTTCCATGGGGGGCTGAGAGGCGCAGCTCAAAAAAAAATTGAGTCATAAATGAGTTTAAGCCCCAAAGAAAGGAGTCAATTAATGGTTCATTTAAAAAAGCGGTATTTTCCCGTTGTGTTTTAACAATAAGTTTAGCATTTATGATCTTAGTATGTATTATTAGCAAGCATTCTTAAATAGAAAACACAAAACTTAAATAGCTTATAATAGTGAAAATAATAATTTTTTAAAATTATATGTTTTGAAGGTTGCACGCTGAGACAGAAAGTAAATCAACCCTGGAGAAATATTCCTTGGTATTGGAGAATTCATAAAAAAAAATCTTGAGCTGCAAAATTTACATTCCTCACTTGATAAATAACTTGTTTGAGTTAACCTTATCAGTAAGATTCCTTTTTATAATATCTAAATGAATCTAATTTTTTAGTTTGGTTAGTTATTATATTTACACTAAAACATAAATATAATTATATTTGTGGCATAAAATATATGACATTTAAATAAAAAAAAGTGTGCTGCATTTAATAAGATTTTTCTTTTTAAATACCGGATTTCGTTCTTACATTCTTGCCAGTAGTGAATCTAGATCATAAAACTTTTTTTAGGAGGCATATAATTAATTTAATATACATGTTGTTCTTTACAAATGCACAAGTATATAATTGCAATTGTCCAACCAGCAATATATTGACAATATATTCCATTATTGACAATATATTCCATATTCCAATATATTGACAATATATTCCATACAATATACAATACAGACATGGGGCAGAGATGCTACTGACTCTCCCTGTGCCCAGTCGCTCATGAGGTGCCCGGGAGGGAAGGCGGGTTCTAGCCCTGGCCCTCCACCCCAGCATAGCCTCGCAACAAGCCAGAAGACCTCCCACTCTATGAGGGCCTCCATTTTCCACATCTGGAATTCCCCCTCATCAGAACTCCACCCAGCAGACAAGCCTATCACAGCTCGGCTAAATGAATGCTAGATTTAGAGATGAGTATGCTACACGCACGGCAGAGCCTGGCAAGCTATCTATGTCGTATTTGATCCGACAAATACCAGTAACAATTATAGACCTCATTCCCATGACCTGATGGAATGGTTTGAGGCTCTTTATGTTCCTGGATAAGCAGGTGCCCTTTGGGCTCTACTTGCATGAGACAGGACATATGGATGTTACTGGTGCCTGCTTGAGCAAATCCATGATGAACGGGAATACAGTGATACAGTGATATTCCATACTCCTAAATTTAAAACATTAAGTATTGAAAAATTATATAAACTTGTGAAATTATATTTTAATACTTCCAGTGTTTTACACATGGTAAAAACAGAATATGGACACCCTTGGAGTTGAGAACAACTCTTGTTGATAGCTAGCAAGGAAGTGAAAAGTTTATCCCTAGTGCTGTAGAGAGCAATAAGGGTGCTCAATATCTAGACACTAATGACTATTGAGTTATAACTTTTAATGTTTATAACTTTATCCTAAATTTTACATTATATAAAGCAGCATAAAGATAAACACCCTACCCACTTTATTGTCAATCTAGTTCTAAAAGGTTCTATAAAAGGAAAGTTTTGCTACTGACCATTGAGTTATAACTCAACGGTCAGCTAGCAAAACTTTCCTTTTTAATTCTTTCTCATAACAAGTTTCCTCTGAGTTCTTATCATTTTGTTTGATCATCATTATTCACATGCACAACAGCTTCTCAAATTTTGCCCTTTTGATTAAAAAAGAAAGTAAGTTATTTTCATAGTCTGACTTAGAGCTGTGAAGGAAGCAACCTAGCTGGATTTGTTCAGCTTCTTTACCAATCCCTGGATAAGGCCAGTAGCTACCCTATGCATAGCTACTACTTAATAACAGGACTGCTCATGCTGGCAGTAGACATCGATCCCAGTGATCACCAATGATAGTGAAAATCTTAATTTACTTCTTTCTCTAATTTAAAAACTACCAAAAAAGGAGGAAAATCTGCGTTATCCCATTCTACAGAGGTAAAAGGTGACCATACCTATAAAATACTGAGAGACAATAAGTACAAGAGATGGCTTTTGTTTGATTTGGGACCACACCAAGCAGTGCTCAGAGTTTACTGCTATCTCTGTGCTCAAGGGTAATTAATGTGGTAGAACTCCAGGGGCCATATGTATTTCCAGGGATAAAATCCCATCAAGCAGAATAAAGGCAAGCACCCTACCTGCTGTACTGTCAATCTGGTTCTAAAATATTTTATATTTTATCATGAAATATTTATATGGTAGCTGTTATTCCTATCGGATTTATCACTCAAAACATTTCTTGAATATTACTATTTATCCATATTGCTCCATGCTATATTGCACTGCTATAAAAACTAACACAAAGAATTGTAAAGCTATCTGAAAGTTAGAACTGACCTGAGAATAAAGTTGTTGTATTTTGTCTGGCAGCCCTTCAGAAATATCTAGAAAAGGCATGAATTTTTGTTTTGACACAGTTCAGGTCCTCATTAGTCAACACTGACAGATGGTTCAGTAGTTCTAAAATCCAAATATAGTAAATATTAGAAGCCCAAAGAAATCACTGCTTTTTAAGGTTGAAATTTTATTTTTGAAAAAGTTGTTTAGCATTTGAATATCTTGTAATACTTGGATGCATGCAAATAAGTGAGAAAGGCTCTTCTAAAGCAGGTAATAATTTATGCATAATAATAATTTCAGCAGTGCGAAAATGAACTGTACTGTCTGAAGAGAAAATATACATATAATGTTTCAGAAATTTACTTGCCCTAAATTTAGTCCTCAATCTATTTTTTTTTTTTTGCTTTTTTGGGTCACACCCGGCAATGCTCAGGGGTTTCTCCTGGCTCTGCACTCGGGAATTACTCCTGGTGGTGCTCGGGGACCATATGGGATGCTGGGGATCGAACCCTGGCCGGCACAGGCCGGCAGCATGCAAGGCAAATGCCCTACCCGCTGGACTATCACTCCGGCCGGCCTCAATCTATTAAGGTTTAATTTAGTACAAATGTAACGTGTTGATGAATGTAAAATAAACTGGTCAAATGATTTCATACCGCAGACAGTGCAATTTAACAATAGATACTGTTTTATTATATATATATACATATAACAATAGACACTATTTTATATATATATATGTGTATATATGTGTAAATATATATTTGTGCAATTTTCACAAAACTTTTTGAGATAGATTCTATTGGTTTTTGTTTGTTTTTCATTTTACAGATGGGCCCTATGAAAGCAGGATGAGAATGCTATTCGGGTCTCCCAATGAGCAATCGAAAGAGCTATGCTTAGAATATCACCCCTCACTCAAGTGAAAGAAGGAATCGGGAGCTCCTATCTCCGTTGCTGTTCCAGAGTCAGGGACACTGTCTCGTTTGCCAAGGCCATCGAAAATCAGATGGGCTGGACATGTAATGTGATTTGGAGACGACCTCTGGGCTAGAGCCATTACTGAATGGATCCCACAGGATGTCAAAAGATCACGTGGCCACCACCTACAAGATGGTCAGACTTCTTTGTCAAGACCCTGAATAAACGGTTTGAGACTCTTTGTATTCCTGAAGCAACCAGATGCCACTGTGCTACACTGATACGTGACAGATCAAATGGAAATGTTACTGGCACCGGCTTAAGCAAATCTATGAATAACAGGATGTCAAGTGATCAAGTGATATCCAATAGACTAAAACCTACTTTCTAGCACACAGTTGCTTTTTTCTATTATTTGATTTTGTTTTTAGTGTGTTTTAGTAAAATCATATAGAATGTATGAAATTTATATGTAGATAAGAAAATATGAAAAAGAATCTTGCATCATTAAGAGCTATTAGAATAGGAAATGACAATAAACAAATGTGGATTGGACCAAGAACAAATATAGTGGGCTAAAAGAAATAATCATAATTTGAAAATACTTTTGAAAATGTATAATAAGCTATAGTAGTTTTGCTGGTATATTGGTTTGTGACCCTTTTGTTTGTTTTTTGTTTGCGAGCCACACCCGAGTGGTGGTCAGTGGTTACTCCTGTTTTTGACCTCAAGAATTACTACTAGTGGTACTTGGGGACCATTTGGGATGCCAAGATTGAAGCCAATCTCTGGAAACAGGGAAGGGAAATGCCCACTCTGCTGCATTACTGTTCTGACCTCTGTGAGCCTTTTATAAACTTGAAAAGCTTTAATATCCAAGTTAACATACAATATGCCATTATTTAAAAAAAAGAATATTGTTTGCAACTCTGAACTGTCACTTATCCTTAAAATTTATTACTTAGGGACCACAACTGAAACAATTTTTCCAGAGATTTTTCTGCCTTTCATTTATTTCAATATAAACATACATGTATGAGAGAATCTTCTTTAACGTCAATGCTTTGGTTATAGTATCAGCCAGAAAAAAAAAATTATAGGCTGATTAGTCTAAGAAAAAACAAAATTTTATGTGATGTTTGTCTTTGATTTTTGATTGTGCTAGAACAAAAAAAGGAAGCAATTAATTAGCAATTAATGATTTTTTCCTGTGTGTTTTCTATTTTTTTTTATCAAACACTTCCTTCTTTCATTAGTGAAGATCAGAGAAGCTTAATTTTCACGACCCCATTGGGCCTCACCAGACATGAACTTTTATGTACTATCACCGTCTTTAATTCGAATACAAGATTTATAGTCAACGTTGAATTAACAAAGCTTTTAACAATTAACAGTTTATGTTTAAATTTTACCCAGTGGAAGGAATAAAAAGTCCTATAAAAGATCACCATAAGCTTGCAGAAAATTAAAGGTACACTGTCCTATTTAAGTAACAGTGATCTGTGATAGTAGATTAATTTTCATTTTCCAACTCCCTGGTAATTTCTAAATGAAAGTGATTTTTAAGAGAAAAACTTTTACAACTTTGTTGAATGTTTTGGTTTTCCTTTGATTTAGGAAATCCCTCATGTAGTCATATATTTACATTGTTTCTAGTGTTCACTTTAAAAAGCTAATTAAACCAAAGAGTTAAGCAACTTTGGAAGAAACCACTGAGGTTTGCATGTTTATTTTATACATTCCACTACATTTATTTTTTCAAGCAATTTTAGCCATATAGAGTAACTTTGAAAAGACACATTTGTTTTATTTTATCATTATGTCTCAAATCCCTCAGGATTTTATAAAAGTAATTGTTAACATCAGATTATAATCCAACATCTAAAAAAAAAATTGGTGTACAATCCTTTAGATTCTTCATCTCATAAAAATATAGGATACAGCCACATTATGAACTATGAGAAAATTTCTTTCTGTGCAACACTTATAAATATCATCAAATGGCCTCTCTACTACTGTTCTATTTTTGTAATCAATCTAATGTGGTATATTTGATAGCACTCAACAAAACTTCTGGTTCTTTGTAAATAAGCTTCTTTTCTTGGATATTTTTCCTAAAATCATATACAAAAGTGTATGTAGTATATGTAGAAAGTAGTGTATATACTTTCTACATATACTACAAATACTATATGTAGTATAAATATATGTACATATATATATATATGTAGAAAATTGTATATATTTCTTTAGCCCATGAAAGATCATCATAGATAGTATGCCTATTACTATGGAAAAGAATAAAAAAATTGTCTTATTTTCCGCATTTCCACATTCTACTCAGTTGGTTGGGAGAAACCTAATCCTCTCAGCCAAAAGACTGATAATACTGATAATACTGTGACCTTCCTGTGGAAAGACGCAGCATAAGCACAATAGAGCCTCGGCTCTTTCAAGAGCTCGTATATTCCAAATGTTAGTCTCTTATCAAAAATGTGCTTTGCAATTATTTTCTCTCAGTCTGTGATTAACGTTTTATCAACATTATCTTTCACACAGAACAAACATTTATCATTTTAATAAAGTATTTTCTTTCATGAATGTCCTTTTTGTCTTGGTATATTTTTAGATAGTCTGCACAAATTCTCTGCATTTTTGTTATATTTAAGCTGTCTGTTTTTCTTTGCTTCTTTTAAAAATTTTAGGGCTACACCCAGGGGTGTTGGAGCTTACTCCTGGCACTCAGGGATCCCTCCTTAGGTGCTCAGGGGACCACATGGGGTGGTTGAGATTGTACCTAGGTAGGCCATGTGTAAATTAAACGCCCCTAACTCCTGTACTATCACTACGATATCTGTCTCAGTTTTGATTTTGGTGCCATTGTAAATACATTTTTAATTTTGCATTTTAATTATAAAAAATTGGTAAATAGGAAATTATTTCCTAGTACTTTAAGTCAGTGAAGTTTGGGGTTATTTTTACTATCATGAGGAGTCTAAAAATTTTACTTAGAGAAAAATTAATAGCTAAAATATGACTTACTCTCTTAAGGATACTATAACTGATGTTGGGGAAATTGGTATTGGAAATAGAAAGTTGATTATGTGCCCTTATAACTTGGTGAAACACTTGGTAAAGCCTACAATAACATGAAAGGTAGATCATGTTCCCAACACACTTGCAGCTCCAGGGGAAAATGTTGGAAAGCAAATGTTGGTTATGTGTTTTAGTTACCACTGGATTGTTTGGCAACAAGTTATAAGAAACAAATGAACTCGAGAAAGAAGTACCCAGTTTCCAAAGCAAAAATAAAGTAAATAGAGTGACTCTGAAAATTAGAATTTATACCAAACAATGAAAGACAAGATTGAAAAATGTTGTGGATCAAAATCTACTAAAATCTTTCAAAGTAGTAAATTACTTCTGGTAAAGAAACACTGAGGAATAAAACTACTTAGGGAAAAAAAAGAAAAAATAATAATACTAGGCTTCAAAAACCCTGACATTGTAAAGAATGAGAGAGGGAGCAATAAAGAGAAAGAAAAGAAAAGAAATTGGAACTTTGGAAACTCTCAACAAGTAGTTTAGTTATTGGCTCAGAAAACAGACCAAAAACAGATAATAATAATCTTACTGAGTTTCTGAGAAATTTGGTCCTCTTCTATGCTTTAAATGATCTCCAGGAACCCAACTATAAGCAGGCAGGAAACATGCTAGTAAAGCATAATTGCATATCTCCCAGTGTCCATTTAATGGCAGCCAAGATATATATTGGAAATAAATACTCTTCAAGAGGCTATAGCAAGTGGCTTGAAAAATAATGAACAAAGGGGTTCTTCCCAAGATATAGAACCAAAACAGAACTAACGAATATTTTATTTCCCAAGATAAGGAACTTCACAGTATCGTCTTATTAGAATTTCAGATTTGCTGAAGACTGCGGAAAGTTCCCTATTCTCCCTTCTGTGATTGCAAGGTTCTTTTTTGTATTATTTTCTATCCATTGCATATTGTACTTTATCTATCTGGAAAGGTGGTGGATGCTAGCTAGTTTTAACTCACTAGTCACCAGCTTAAGTGAAATCACAGTAAGACAATGTGTAAATCAATAAACACTGCTCACATTCTGAAAAAGTCCTATACGAGGACTAGAAGAAGCTTTAGATTCCTTCATTTGAGGTGACAATACATGTGTTCTATATATGAGAAAGAGAGCCGTATATGAAGCTTGATATACAGAAAAGTTCAATTTGTTTTTTTTTTCTTTTTTTTTTTTATTTTTTTACAATTAAAAGTTCATGTTTGGGTTTTTGGTCCCACAGTGTTTCAGCACCCGTCCCCCCTCCACCAGTGCCCCATCTCCATACAAATAAAAAGATATACAATTAAAAAGTTCATGTTTGGGTTTTGGTCATACAGTGTTTCAGCACCCGTCCCCCTCCACCAGTGCCCATCTCCCCACCAACAACATCCCCGGTTCCCTCCCCTAACCCAGCCCTGCTCCATGGCAGGTTCTTTATTTCTTTCCCTTTCTCTCTCTTTCTCTTTTCCTTCCCTTCTAGACTATGGATTACAGAACATACATTAAAAGGTTGTCATGTGAATCCTTTTGCCTCTATTTCATGCTCAGTTCTAGGTTGGCATTAGTACCCTCGACAATTATTAGCACCCTGTTCCATTTTCTGTCTCTCCTAAACTCCTGACTCCCACACGTTTGAGATAATTTCCACCTTTGACAAGACCCTCCCGATATATGCTTCACTTGACCTTGGATATTGGTATCATAATATGTACATATATATTTATGCCATGCAAATAAATGCAGTCATTCTGTATCTGTCTCTCTCCTTCTGGCTAATTTCACTCAACATAATCTTCTCCATGTCCATCCATTTATAGGCAAATTTTATAACTTCATTTTTCCTAACAGCTGCATAGTATTCCATTGTGTAGATGTACCAAAAGCTTCTTTATCCAGTCATCGATTTTCGGGCACTCTGGTTGCTTCCAGATTCTGGCTATTGTGAATAATGCTGCTATGAACATAAAAGTAGGGATGGTGTTTCCGCTGCGTATTTTGGTTTCCCCAGAGTAGATTCCCAGGAGTGGTATGGCTGGGTCAAATGGGAGTTCAATTTGATTTACATTACTGCTCCCAGGCTTTTCTTCTCATTCATCTCTTGGGGGATAACTATAGAATACTGTAGGAACGGGTCTGGTTAATGCAGTGTTAATTAAAGGAATGTGTCAATTCTGAAAAGAAATGCTTAAGAAATTCACCTCATTATTTTGTTTGTTGTTATATTATCTAAAATTGAACCATTTTGTTCTGATGGCAACAGATTCTATCAAGGGGGACTTTGAACAACTCCAATGAACAAGTTGCCCATTGGAAACAGGAGTTACTCCTGTGATGTGGGGGGAAAAATGACTTCTGTTTCTGCTAACTGTTTTTCAGAATATTTGGTAGAATAGGAGAAGCTGACTTTGATAGACATTACCGCTTCCAAGAATTTCTCTTATTCTTCTCCCTTTCCAGGAATAGCAATAGAAAGCTAAAGGACTTGCTTTGTGGCATAATGGGATCTATCCCAGTTATTGTCAGACTTAACAATGATTATGCTTTGAAAAATTAAAGCTTTACAGAAGTGCAAAAAATTAAAATGTTGATTCTTCATAAAATTCTGAAAAATGAATTCGTTTTCAGTGATTTTTAAGTCAACATGGGCACACTCTCTCCACTGCAACAGTGAGCTAAATTCTGTCACTTAAGATTTTTGCCTGAAGTATAAGCCCTTTATTTCAGTTCAGAAGACAAGGAAATTAAGGACCATACCTAGGTCTATACCCCCTTTGATTTCAAGAATATTTAAACATGTAAGAGAGACTGCAAAGTATCTTCATTATAATTTTAAACCAGATCATCTGACCTCCAGGATAATCAGATGTCTTCTATGTTTTCTTCTAACCATTTTTAGACTCTGCTTGCTGAGCTGAAGATAAAAGTCAAGCAGGAATAAAGGGATATGTGTGTAAGATTCCGCTTGTTGTTCTTTCCTGTAAAACAGTTGAAACATTATCTCCTGTCTCTACAAAACGGTTTCTGCAGACATTGTGTGAAGCTATTATTCTTTGCTGAGCCCACCTTGTCACTTTCTTTTAGGAGGGTATGCCAAATATTGGTATTTCCTTTAAAGCCATAGTTTCAGTTGCTTTCATTTTCAATTGCTCCCAAAATATAGTCATTATAAAAAGCGTATGAGAGCATAATATAAAGATCTTGATTGAGGCAACTTTATGAAGCTTGTGTTTTCATCAATTTGACCTTTCATTTCTGTGACTATTCAGTTTTCAGAGAACCCTAATCTCTACTCACTGAAACCTATTTCTCAACACATAGTTGGACATAAGTTAGAGCATGCTAGCTTTGAAGAGCATGTAAAAGAAAAATCATTTTTACTCAGTGAGAATGTGATATGTAAGAAAAAATAACAGGTTTATAACTTCAGTACTAGAAGTAAAATTCATACTTTCCCTTCTATTATTTTTCTTAATTCTTTTTTTTTTTTTCTTTTCCTATTCTTCCACTTCATTTCCTCCTCTTAACTAAGCCTTGTAAAAGTTAGCTTCAAGCTAAAAGGAAATTTTGGAGTATTATCAGGAAAATGTATTTGATGATGTATACATTTTTCTTAGAATTCCATGGTTCAAATAACTTAACTAGGTATACAAATGTCCAAATAAATTTCATTTTTAGAAATTGAAAATGGAACAAAAACTTTCTGAAATTTCATTTCAGGAAAATTCAGACAGGTAAATTCAGGCCATTCGGCCCTCTCACTTGTGGAAACTAAAGGCAGGGATAACAATGGATGAGGCATAGTACTCATCAGAATTTTTACTAAAGTTAAAGAAAGTATTTATATTTTTACTCCTAAACTAAGGCAGATGTTTCATAGATTCCATCCTTATTTTCTTATTTTCCAAGATATTATAAAGTATTCTCCAAAAATAGGTTTTTGTGTTATTTAACATGCAGAAATGTTCTGAAGTTATTGTTTAAATAGTTTTTGTTATTAATATACTTTTACTAACAAAATATTAAAAATATCATTTGTGGTAATATTTTCTGATTATCCTTTCAAAACTAAATGTAATACACAGAACATGGCATTAGAAGGAGGTCTAAGTTCATTTTTTTTTAAATGTAGCTGCCCAGTTTTCCCAGCACCATTTGTTGAAGAGGCTTTCTTTGCTCCACTTAATATTTTTTTGCTCCTTTATCGAAGATTAAGTGGTTGTATATTTGTGAGTGCATTTCAGGATACTCAGTTCTATTCCATAAGTCTACGGATCTGTCTCTATACCAATACCACACTGTCTTAATTACAACTGCTCTGTAGTAGAGCTTGAGGTTGAAACTCACCACTGAATATACACAAAGAAACTTAAGTGATAAACTCTAAATATCTGCAGGGCTAGCCACAATGTGTAAAATAAGAGGGAGAGAGATGCAGAGACAGAGAGAGAGATAGAGAGAGAAAGAGAGGAAACTGGGGTACCTGCTATTAAGGCGTGTGGGGGATGGGGGGGGGGGGTACATTGGTGGTGGAAATGGGGCACTGGTGGAGGGATGGGTGCTGGAATACTGTATTACCAAGAACCAATTATGAACACCTTTGTAATTGTATGTTTCACGGTGGTATAATAAAAAAAATTAAAAAAAATAAATAATACACAGTAATTTTTTAATTATAAATCTGGATTTGTAGGGGATAGAGTTATGGTACAGAGGGTAGGGCATTTGCCTTGCACGCAACATTCTCAGTTTCAATCCTCAGCACCCCATGTAGTACCCTGAGCCCACCCAGAGTGATTCCTGAGCACTGCTGTTGTGGTCCTAAAACAAAAAGGAAATGAAAGTATGTATTTATATCTCTAACTATAATTGTCAATGTAAAACATTCACAGCAAAGTAAATCTGTTTATGTAGAAGGTATTTTGGTTCTCTCAGAAGTATGTTCCCAAGATCAGTCCATTGACTGAGATATATTTTCCAAGACTGAGATGAGACTCAGCTGGACACTAACACTCCCCTCCAGGGTGCTGGCAAGGAGATTGCTGTTATGGCTGTTCTTGCCTCCACTTCAGTCTGCTGCCCTCAGTGAAACAGTCTGGGAAGACAAAAGTATACAGATAATTTGACATTAAGCTTAAAGAAGAGCCAAAACACACTTTATTTAAAATAGACAGTGACTTTCCAGCCACAGTCTCCATCTCCCCCTAAATGTTCCAGGCCTGTTGGTTCATGAACAATCTTTTCCTGTGGAAGACTGCCAGTAACTTAATTATGATATTTTTCCCTTCTAGCTTTGAACTAAATTATCTCTCTTTTTGAAAGTATTTCTGAACTGTCTCCCAGTAAAAGTTAACTCATTCATTTAATCTTTCCCTTTCCATTTGGAAAACTTAAGCTTCTGAGACTAGCTGGAAAGGTTAGAAAGGTAAATTGAATTTGTATTTTTTTAGCATGAAGAGGAACTGTTAATGAAGCGAAAGTGATTGATTGATACTTGATATTATATACCAATTCTTTCAATGTACATCCCCAAATTACTATGCCACCCATTAAATTATTTTGAATAACTGAACTAATGTTTTAATATTTGTTAATATAGCTACTCTGCCTGGTTTTCTTCCATTTATTTTTTATTTATTTTCTTTGGAAAGTAGAAAAGTTTATTGCAAAGTAAAAGTGAAAGGAATGGAACTCCCCCATTGGTGGAGGTCTTCCATTTATTTTTTTAATTTTCACTATAAAATTTTTACTTAAGAGGAAGGTAGTGTATTGTTAGATTTTTATATATATATATCCATATATATAGTTTAATATGGTTATTTTAAGCAGCATATAAGGAGAAAAGTTTAACCAAATTCAATAACATTTTATATTGATATCTCTTCTAAGTAAACTCAATAGATACTAAAGATTTTGAGAATCATAACAGTAATTTCAAACTCCAGAAACACTTAATTATTAAGTGAGTAATACGTTCTGGAGAGAAAGCTCAATAGGTTTAGTAAATTCTATGTATGTGTTAGAGGACTGGACAGGGTTTAACTCCTACCAACAAATAGCCCTCTAAACAGACTATTGGGGCTGTTACCTAAGCACAGAGCCAAAGTAGCTCAGACCCACCAGTTTAGCAGGCCTCACCCAGAGACAAATCAAGTGAAAATTTAAGTATATGCTGAAATTCTTGGGACTGGAGAAATAGTACAGAGAGTGGAGTGTTTTTCTTACAAATAGCCAACAGATGTTTGATACCAAACATCCCATAGGGTTCCCCTAAGCACGACCTGAATTAATTCCTGAACAAAGAGCCAGGAATAAACCCTGAACCTCACCAGGTGTTACCCCAAAGCAAACAAAAAAAGCACATACTGAAACTCTCATCCTTAATGAAATGGTGTAATAAAATTTAATGATGACATCCAATTAATCTAGATCAATAGATTACCTTTAGTGCCAAACATTTAAGCAATATTTTATTTGGGAAAACAATTGAGATGCAAATTTTATAAGAAAAAAAAATTCTTCAAGTATTTATATAAGCATGAATCCATACATAAATATATTAAAATAATATGAAATGTAATATATGTCCTGTTATTTATATGAAAATTATAATTCTTTATTACAAGAGATTTATAACAGAGATTTATAACAGAGACTCTCAGACATGGGGCAGAGCTGCTACTTGTTCTTCCTGTGCCCAGCCGCTCATGAGGCGTTCGGAGGGCTGGCGGGTTCTAGCCCTAGCCTGCCACCCCAGCAGAGCTTCACAACAAACCAGGCGACACCCCACTCCATGGGGGCCGCCATTTTCCACATCTGGACTTCCCTCTCGTCCACAACTCCACCCAGCAGACCGGACTATCACAGCCCGGCTCGCACGGGCTGCTAGTGGCTGTGAGGTTTATCATAAATGCTTTATTTAGAGGTGACTACAAGAATAGTCTACAAGAGACAGACATGGGGCAGAGCTGCTACTGGCTCTCACTGTGCCCAGCCGCTCATGAGGTACCCGGGAGGGATGACAGGTTCTAGCCCTGGCCTGCCAACCCCAGCAGAGCCTCATGACAAACCAGATGACCCCCACTCCATGAGGACCTCCATTTTCCACATCCGGACTTCCCCTTAGTCAGAACTCCACCCAGCAGACCAGCCTATCACAGTCCTTCCGCAAGCAGCCAAGCAGTTCATCAATAAATGCTGGATTTTGAGATGACTACAAGACTATGTTACCCGCATGGCAGAGCCTGGCAAGCTACCCGTGTCGTATTTGATATCCAGATACCTGTAACAATTATAGACCTTATTCCCATGACCTGATGGAATGGTTTGAGGCTCTTTATGTTCCTGGAGCAAGCAGGTTCCCTTGGGCTCTACTTGCATGAGACAGGTCATATGGAGATGTTACTGGTGCCCGCTCGAGCAAATTGAAGATGAGCGGGAAGACAGTGATACAGTGACAGTGACTACAAGAGTATGCCATGTGCAGGGCAAGCCTGGCAAGCTGCTCGTGTTGTATTTGATATGCCAAATACCAGTAACATTTATATTAGGTCATTCTCATGACCGAATATAATGGTTTGAGGCTCTTTATGTTCCTGGAGCAAGCAGATGCCTTTGGGTTCTACTAGCATGAGACAGGACTATGGAGATATTACTGGTGCCCGCTCTAGCAAACAGATGATTAACAGGAAGATAGTGATAGTGATAGTGATTACAAGAGATTCTATACATATATTATATACTATACAGCAGAAGAACACTATTTGGATATTGCATCCTAGTGATGCACATCATTTTTAGTTTCCATGTAAATGTTTTTGTATAACTTGATTATAAGTGTTAGTTAATAGCAAGCATTCATAAACTTTACATTGATAGTGGAAGACATGATTTCTAGATAAAATATCTAGTTAATACTTTTCCATTCAGGCTTTGTTTATAATTCCTTATTGCCATGATCCTGATGATCAGGAATACAAAATGAATCTCAAAGACTAAAACTAAGACATCATCAAATTGTATCATACCTGTCTCATCAGTTAATGATGAGGATTTTGGAGGGTACCTAATGCTTTTCTCCTCTTGCTATGACTTTTAGAATGTTTAAATACATGTACATTGATCCAAAACAAAATACATAGTCTCAAGTTTTCAGAGTTCTCTTAGATGAGAAAATGTTTCAAAGAAAAAAGAAATATTACTGCTTTCTATAAGTGAGGCATTAAAATAGTAGTAATAGTATCATAATTTTCTGGGCAAGGGTAAGCATCTATGGGAATTTGAATCAAATTGTAATACACATAGAAGTGATCTCTTTCCACTTGGGAAGTGACAGCAAGTTTTACTTTTCACTAAAATACAAAATTCCTTTACCCGTATTCATGAGAGTAGCTGTTGTCAAAATCCATCAAAAAATATTAAATAAGGACATTAGTTTTATATATTCTCTTATTTAAGAAATCAAAGGATTTTCAGTGATCTTGAATGGTAATTCTCCTCTTTGCTTTCTTTTCTTATTGTTTTTCTTTTTGTGTGTGTGTGTGTCACACCAGCGATGTTCAGGAGTTACTTCTGGCTCTGCACTCAGGAATTACTTTTTAGCAGTTCTCAGGGCCCCATATGGGAGGAAGAGATGGAACCTGGCATCCCATATGTTTGCTGTGTGCACCCTAGCTGCTGCACTATCACTCTGGCTGCCCTCTTTTTTCTTACCTTAGAAAATGTAATTTGAGGTTAAGGTAACTCCGTTAACCTTGTCAGATAATATATAGAATGCACTTAAATGTAGCACAACTTGAGTAAAACTATCTTCCTACTGGTTGTTAACATAATCACTTATATCACTTGTCTTCCTATTGTTCATCAATTTGCTCAAAGCGGCTCCAATAATGTCTCCATTCATTGGGAATGAGGTCCAATATAGTTACTGGCATATCGAATACACCACGGGTAACTTTCCAGGCTTTGCCATGGCTCTGGGTTCATCCTAGGGGCACTGTCTTTTTCTATGTCAGACCATAACCATCCAGGACCCATGGGGCAGAGCCCTGGATGTAGACAAGCCTGTCTCCCTGTCTGCCACCTGCCAATGCACCCTGGCACCGCAGCCATACCGCAACACCTGGCAGTGTTAACATAATATAAAAGTCAAAATATATTAGTTTTCTACTGATGATAAAAAATATTATAAATTTAGTAGTTTAATACAACAGCTATTTATTATTACTTCACAATACTGGATATCAGGAATACAAAATAATCCACAGACTAAAACCATGACATTTTGAAATTGCATCATTTTAGGACAGTCTAGAGGAGAGTCGGTTCCCCCTCCCATTATACCTTCTAAGTTATCTGTGGTACTTGACTTGTGCCTTTCTTTTCCATCTTAAAAGCCAGTGAGGGAATGAATGAATGTTTTTAAGAGCATAGCATATCAGTCTGATACTAACGCTTTGACTCTGACTTAGACATTTAAGGCACTTGCAATTGCTTGCTTACCTGGGGTTCACAAAGAAAACCAAAGATAAACTTTTCTGCTACTGAGTTGATTGTTGTTGAAGTTGCATCTCCTGGCGATCATTGCTCAGTGTGGGCCACAACCAGATCTGGAGATGCTCAGGGATGCACAGTCCGAGGTATAAAGCTCAGGACCTTGTACATGCAAGCATACTCTACCAATTGAGTCACATTCTTAGTCTTAGTTCCCTCATTGAATCAGCTAAACAGCAACCCAAAGTCTATCTGCCTCTTTAACTCCCTTATCATAAGACCAAACATATTAACAGATTCTAAGAGTTAGACTATGACATCTTCAGTAGGCCATTTTGTTGCCTGTCACTAAGCTATTCTTAACACATTTGTGAATCTGAGTATATTAAGGAGGTGATTTTCAATATGAAACATGTGTCTATTAACAAGTTTCCATGAACTTTCTCAGCAACTAAAACCATCTGCTTCCTTCCCTAAGGCCATATTTTCATTGTGTCCAGTGTTTTGTTCCTTTGCAGAAAAAAAATTTCAAAAACATTTCTTTTTCCTTAAATGAGTTACTTGCTAGGAATAATTTCAGGAATACAAAAGAATTTAAAGACATGTAAGAGAAGATTCTAAATTTCCCACATTTAAAAGTCCAATATGACTCAGGATAATTTCTAGATTCTTTAAAACTTAATGACTGATTCATAAAAGGAACCCCAAATTTCGTATTCTTTGCTTTAAAACTTTTTCTTAATACTATTTTGCATATGAAAAGAGAACATAAATATATATAGACTTGTTTTCTAAATATGGATATCATATAATGATTGTGTATTTGTAGTTCATGTGTTCTCTAAAGGTGTTGTCTACATTTTAGTCTAGCAAACCCTCAAGCAAAACTGGGCAAAGACGTCTCACCAACTTCTCTTTGAAATTGAGAAAATCAGGGATGCAGAGTGGTCAATGATTTATCTATTATCATTCATCTAAAAATGACTGGCATATAATTAACCTATAAACCTAGGATTTCAGTACCTGATGTTGTACAATGCAAGGTTGTTTTGTACCATGTCGAGGATGCCACTGGGATCCTCAAAAGTGTCAGGACAGAAGTTCTCTTCTACCGCCGAGGACGGCCAGGGGTACAGATGAAAACTCACGAGTCTGGTGCAGTTCCAAAAAAGCCTTTTAATATTACAAAAGTTCTTCCACAGGAATCCAATATAATGAAAGAACTCTAGCTCTGGTCTGAACTTAGACCATACAAAGAGCCTAAGTCTCCCACCAAAGAGAGAGGATCTCACCGGAGAGGAGTCCCTACCCAAAAGAAGGAGCAAAAAAGCCAAGGGTCTTCAAGCAAAAAGCCAAGGGTCCAAAGTAATCCAGGGAGGGTCCTGTCAGCAGAGAACCCTAAACAAATTGTAGAAGGGCAGTGCCACACCCTATTACAGGTATAAACAATGGTTAGCCAAGGACTAATCCATTTTACTGAGTTGTTCTCTTATGTAAAACACTGGAGAGAGAGAGGGGCTTAATTTCATGGCTTCATGTAATCTAGATGTACCCACAAGGTCCTTCTTATTTATTATCTGCACCAGAGTGATTCTGAGTATCTTGTTCTCCTTATACTGAAAGGGTCACAGTCGCCTGCTTGAGAGCAAACTAGTATGATCCTTCCTATAATCTTCCTATAGTCTCAACGTAGCCAGGGTTGTAGTCTCCTGGTAAATTCTAACTGTCCCATGCTGGGTGCAGTGGGTATGAAGAGGAGCTGTGCCCAATCTAGAAAACAAAGATGTATTAGTAGATCTATAAGTCAGAAGTCATTCAGAGTCAAGGTGACTTCTGTGACTGCAACACCCTCTAGCAGTGTTTACATAGAAGAGAGTTCTCATTAGAATGAACCTTGGTTTAAGTAGATTAAGCTGTGAGTGTGCAAAACAGCAAAGTCCCCAAACTAGCTAAAGCTGTCATCCAACAGTAGCATGTAATATTTGTTACTGGGGAAAATCTAATGGTAAATATTCGTATTAAAATGTAAGCACATTTAGAATTTGTCATTTAAAGACTGAAAAAATTGAGATGTTTAAGTAAAAATGAATTTATGCAGGGGTATTTCAGCTTTATTTTATAATTGCACTTATTTTATACTAGTTCTGGAGTTATTGTTATTTCATGACTTGAGTTGTTATGAATCACTGTACTTTAGTGTATATGTTTTCTTATATTCATGATTAGTGTAAGCTGACATAAAACATTACAAAAATAACACTTATTTAAGATTTATAGTTCATTTTTAAAATCCATAATATAAACATTTATATTTATAGTTCATTTTTAAAATCCATAATATAAACATTGCTATGCAAGACAGTCTTTAAAAATTCTGAGTATTGGGGCGGTATACTCTTAGTAGCTTGCTGGGGTAAGCACTGTTCACTCGAGTCATCCTGAAGAGGATTGGCAGAACATTAAATGAAGGACAACCATGTGAGCAAGCTGACTTCTGAAAAGGATTGATCACAATCGACCATATTCACATGGTAACCAAGCTCATTGAAGTTTGTAGGGAGTTAAGGATGCCACTCTGTCTCACGTTCGTTGATTTAAAGAAAGCCTTTGATTCTGTGGAGAGTGAAGCGGTCATCGAAGCAATAGCCAAACAGGGCGTTCAAACCCCATACATCAAGATCCTTCCTGAGCTCTATTACGGATTCACCACCAGGATCTCTCACCATTCTACAGGAAGTGATCATCGAAGTCAAAAGGGGTTCTGCAGGGTGATACCATTTCACCAAAATTCTCCAGCGCCACCCTCAAGAACATCATACGACAATTAGAATGGAAAGGCTAGCAACTAAACCACCTCCGCTTCACTGATGACATCATTATAATAACATCAAACATTAGCCAAGCAGCACAAATGCTGGCTGACTTCGACCTAGGATGTGGAAAGATAAGTCTACAGCTGAATCTCAACAAATCTATGTTCATGAAAAATGAACTAGTTCCAGAGGGCCCCATTCACTCTCAACAGAACAAACATCTCTCAATGCAGCAGTTATGTGTACCTAGGTTGAGAAGTCAACATGATGAACGACCTAAAATCTGAGCTGCGCAGGAGGAAGAGAGCTGCATGGAATGCCTTCAAAAACATCGAAGAAATAGCAAAAACGACAAAGAACCTTTGGCTCTGGGCACATCTCTTCAAATCCACCATTCTCTTTGCATTAACATATGCCTGAGAGACCTGAGCCCTACGAAAGCAGGATGAGAATGCTATTCGGGTCTCCCAAAGAGGAATCGAGAGAGCTATGTTTGGAATATCACGCCTCACTCAGGTGAAAGAACGAATCCGGAGCTCCTACCTCCGTCACTGTTCCAGAGTCAGGGATGCTGTCTGGTTTGCCAAGTCATCGAAAATCAGATAGGCTGGACATGTAATGCGATTTGGAGACAACCGCTGGACTAGAGCCGTAACGGACTGGATCCCACAGGATGTCAAAAGATCACTTGGCCGCCCACCTACAATATGGTCAGACTTCTTTGTCAAAACCCTGAATGAAAGGCTTGAGGCTCTTTGTATTCCTGAAAATACCATATGCCATTTGGCTACACTGGCACGAGATAGGTCAAATGGAAATATTACTGGTGCCCACTCGAGCAAATCGATGAATAACGGGATGTTATGTGATCAAGTGATCAAGTGATTGGGGCTGGAGTAATAGCACAGCGGTTAGGGCATTTGTCTTGCACATGGCCGACCCAGGTCAATCCCCGGCATCCCACATGGTTTCCTGAGGACCGCCAGGAGTAATTCCTGAGCAAAGAGCCAGGAGTAACCCCTGAGCATTGGTGGGTGTGATCAAAAAGCAAAAAAAAAAAAAAAAAATTCTGAGTATTGGTGAGTTTTCCTGAATTCCTTTTTATTCAGAAAGTATTGGTCAAAATTGGTGAGCTAAACTTTAGTCACAGGTTAAATTCCTCTCCACAAGGGGGCTATTTATTTTGAATATCAAAACTTGTACCTAAAAACTAAGAATTAAGTTAAAAGTCTACTTTGTTTGCTTAATTGCCTATCTTCTATAACTGTGTTAACTTCTTTAATTTCCATAAATGGAAAACATCACTGCAAATGTTACTAGTTTTTGTATTTTACACATGTCTGGAGAAAATATCTCTTTAATATATTATTTCTCTGGGCTATAGCAGATAATTATAACCTCCAATCAAGTAATTTCTCATATCCTCTCCCTTTTTGTTCCTGTTCTCATTTCTCTCAAAGACCAAATTGTTCTATTTTCACATGCTCTTTTTAAATATCACATATAATTAATGTCATTCAAAGTAGATAGGCTTTAATAAGTCTATGGCTTCTCTGGCACTCATCAATTTATTGGATCCACAGAAGAAATTCTCCTTCATGTGCATTCATTTGTTTTGCATTCATATTATTTATTATCATGTCATTCAAACCATCTGGCTTTGATAACATCAATTTATAATCTAAAATTAAAACAAAACTAATAAATAAGCAGCCAAACTATAAATTAAAGCAAAACCAAAGATGGGGTAACATTTAGTACAAACATGATGTGAGTCTTCCAAAGATTAAGAGATGTGAAAAAGGGAAAACTTGTGATTTTACTCAGGATATTTTATTTTTATACTTCTCAAATTTTACTCTTTACTCATCTTTGTTTTCACTCCCTTTAGGTGATCACAAAGATCAACTGCTACACCCTCCCTCACACTTTTTTTGCTAGTACCTATACATAACTGAAACCTAGATCTTTAGTGTGAGAAGTAAACCAAAAGAAACTAGGAAAAAATTTGGATGAGAGTCAAAAGACCTATTTTTGAAGATTCAATGTTTTAGTTATAGGTAAATTATTTTGGAAAAGTCAATTAACCTCATTTACGGATTCCTCACTTTAAAAGCTATGAAAAATTATTTCTCACAAAATTCATAAGAATCGTTATATACTGGTACATGTCAGGCCTAGCTTGCTTGGGAGCTTTGCTGTTTTATCCACTCACAGCTTAATCTATTTACATGTTCTTAAGCCAGGGTTCATACTAATGAGATCTTTCTTCTGTGTAAACAGTGATGGAGGGTGTGGCAGTTACAGAAGTCACTTTGACTCTGAATCAGTAACTTCTGACTTATTATTATACATCTACTAAGACATCTATGTTCTCTAGGTTGGACATAGCTCCTCATTATGGATCCTGAGTGGGACAGTTAGAATTTAGCAGGAGACTACAACCCCTGGCTATGTTGAGACTATCATTTAAGATTATAGGAAGGATTTCTAGTTTGCCTTCAAGCAGGCAAGTGTGGCCCTTTGAGTATACAGAGAACAAGGTACTCAAAATCACCCTGGTGCAGATAATAAATAAGAAAGACCTTGTGGGTACCATCTAGATTACATGAAGCCCATGAAATTAAGATGTATTGCTTTATACCAGCCCCCCCTATCTCCAGTGTTTTATATAAGAGATAATCTATAATCTCGGAAGAAAGGATTAGTCCTTGGTATAATCCTTCCTTTAGACCTGTAATAGGGTGTGGCACCACCCTTCTACATTCTTCTACTATAAAAGTTGTTTAGAGTTCTTTGTGGACAGGACCCTCCCTGAAGTTAGGATTACTTTCGTTTATATAAGAGGACAGACTTGAGGTACTGCTTTCCTCTTTGGAGGGACTCCTCTCTGGTAGGATTCACTTTGGTGGAACTCCTTTGGTGGGATCCTCTTTGGTAGGAGACCTGGGCTCTCATGTATGGTGTAAGTTCTGACCAGAGCTAGAGTTCTTCCATTATATTGGATTTAAGTGCTAGAGCTTTATATATTATTAAAAAGCCTTTTAGTACTGAGCTGGACTCATGAGTTTTTATTCATTCCCCAACAGCTTCGGAGGTAGAAGAGAACTTCTTTCCTGATACTGTTTGAGACCCCAGTGGCAACCCGACAATATAGCGTTAGTAAAATTTTTTTTATTCTTTTTGGGTCACATTTGGAGACGACCAGGGGGTTACTCCTGGGTCTGCACTCAGGAACAACTCTGGCAGGGGACCATATGGGATACTGGGAATCAAACATAGGTCAGCCACGTGCAAGGCAAATGCCCTATCTGTTGTAATATTGCCCCAGTGTTAGTAAAATTATTAAGTTCACACTGCAAAGATATGCGATGAACTCAAGATTTTATTTGGGAAATTCCACATTTGTTTACTTCTTCCCTTAAGTATTATGCCCTCCACAGCACATTTTCCCCCTACTTATCAAGGTCAAAATGAAAACACCCATTATAAAATGAGGAAATTTTACTTCTCAGTAACCAATCACTAGCTTTCTTGCCATTTGTAAAAGTAATCCCATGAGTCAGATGCAGATTGACAACTTCCATTTAGTTTGTTTTAATTTTCATATTTCCATTAACCTACAACTTTGCGGTCTTCATTAAGTTTCCTGTGTTGTACCCATAAATCAAAAGTTATGATTGTTGTAAAAGTTTATGTCATTCAAGTTCCCCTTGTATATAGGAATGTACTTATGTAATTTTTTCTGTAGGCACAATTTCATGTTAATTAAATATTGATGTGAAAAAAAATATTTTTCCTACTCCATTAACTGCTTGACAAATTTTAAATATTGATACATGACTTCCAGGCATATTGTTGTGTATTTCTTGGAGCTTTTTTCACTGTTTTGAAAGTTTCTGTTATGTTTCATAAAACATAATGTGGCCTCTTCAAAATTTATAGTTTTGTTTTCAACAATAAATGCTTGCCTTGATTTCCTGAAAATGTTGCTTCTCTGGGACCCTCTGAGTTGCACAGATGTTTGATATACAAACACAAACACACAGATCTTGATTATTCATCCTGATACCAGTTCCATTTATCATCTTTTTGAATCTTCAAACACCAAATTTAGGTTGAAGCAATAGCACAACAGATAGGGCACTTGCCTTGCAGACAGCTGATCTGGCTTCTATCTCAAGTACCCATAAGGTCCCCTGAGCACCATCAGTAGTGCCTCCTGATGGCAGAGCCAAGAGTAAGTTCAAAGAATATCAAGATGTGACCCCAAAACAACAAACAAGTACTAGATCTGTCTTTGACTTTTTTGGTTCAATTTGCACAACTGAACTCTAGCTATCTGTGGGGTTCTTGCTAAGGTAATTTGAAACTCATGTAGCATAGTAAAATATTTAATAAATCAAATATACTAACAAATTATACTTATTCTTATGCCTTAATACATAATGAAAATACATTCACAAAATTATTTTCAATTTTCTTTTTATTTTTAGTGTAGCTTTAAAAAAGTGTAGCTTGGGCCCTGTGCCAAATGAGGCAGTGGCCAGGAAAGACACTGGTGGAGCAGGCGAGCAAAGTCCCAGTGCGTGCTGAGGTGATCTGGGTACCCTCTGCTTCCGGGTGGGAGGCACTGTGAGGAGAGCAGAACTGAGCGGACTTGCACCAGCAGTGAGGGTGCAGCATCCCGTTGCCTCTGCCCGGCCTCTCGGCTTTGGCACTCCCCTCGTGAGGGCCCATGTTCCTCAGCACACCCAAAGCCATCAGACCCCAGAACCTGTCCCCAGCCCTTGGAAGCCCCGGTGCCAGCCGGGCTCTTGGTGTGGAGGATGATGGAGATGCAGTTGGCGCTGCTACTGCAAAGACAGCTGACAGAGACTCACACACGGGGCAGAGCTGCTACTTGCTCTCCTTGTGTCCAGCTGATCATGAGGCGCCCAGGAGGGATGGCAGGTTCTAGCCCTGGCCCGCCACTCCAGCAGAGCCTCGCAAGAAGCCAGAGGAATACTCACATCATGAGGGCTGCCCTATACCACATCTGGACTCCACTATCCTCAGAGCTCCACCCAGCAGAAGAGCTGATCACAGCCTGGCTCATGAGGCCGCTTGCAGCCAAACAGTTCATCAATTAATTCTTGATTTTGAAGTGACTACAAGAGTATCCCACCCGCATGGCAGAGTCTGGTGAGGTACCTGTATCATATTTGACATGCCAAATACCAGTAACGATTATAGACCTCATTCCTGTGACTGGATGGAATGTTTTTTTTTTTAAATAAGTATTTTATTATACCACCGTAAAATATACAAATACAAAAATGTTCATATTTGGGTCTTGGTCATACAGTGTTCCAGCACCCATCCCTCCACCAGTGCTCATCTCCCACCACCAATGTCCCGGTTCCCTCCCTCCTCCCCCAGCCCGCCCTCATAGCAGGTTCTTTATTTCTTTCCCATTCTTTCTATCTCTTTCTCTTTTCCTTCCCTTCCAGATTGCGGATTACAGAACATACATTAAAGAGCTGTCATGTGTATCTTTTTGCCTCTATTTAATGCTCAGTTCTAGGTTGGTATTAGTACTTTCGAAAATTGTTAGCACACTGTTCCATTTTCTGTCTTACCTAGCCTCTGACTCCCACACATTTGTAATGATTTCCACCTTTGACAAAACCTCCTGATACATGTTTCACTTGACTTTGGATATGGGTAACATAATACATACATATATATTTATATCATGCAAATAAATGCAGTCATTCTATATCTGTCTCTCTCTCCTTCTGGCTAATTTCACTCAACATGATCTTCTCCATGTCCATCCATTTATAGGAAAATTTCATAACTTCATTTTTCCAAACAGCTGAATAGTATTCCATTGTGTAAATGTACCAAAGCTTCTTTATCTGGATGGAATGTTTGATGCTTTTTAAGTTCCTAGAGCAGGCAGATGCCTTTGGCTAACAGGAGATATTGAGATGTTACTGGTGCCCCCCTCGAGTAAATCTATGATCTGGGGGAAGTCAAGTGATCAAGTGTAGCTTAAGTTTTTTGTTTACAGTAGTGTTAACATTTATGGTTTTGATGTACATTTACTATACTGAGCTACCACTAAAGTGTCTGGTACCCTAGGCCATTGTCCTTATATTTCTTCTCCACCTCTTGCTTTCTGCAATTGATGAAGTAGAAGAAACAAAGTTTTAAAAGACAGTACATTTATAATAGTATCACTGTATCACTCTATTCCTGTTACCATCCATAGGTTCGGAGGGGCACCAGTTACATCTCCATATGTCCTGTCTCATGTAGTAGAGCCCAAGGGCATCTGCTTGCTCCAGGAACATAGAGAGCCTCAAACTATTCCATCAGGTCTTGGGAATGAAGTCTAAAATTGTTACTGGTATTTGGCATATCAAATACTGCACGGGTAGCTTGCCAGGCTCTGCTGTGCAGGTAGCATAATCTTGTAGTCATCTCTAAATCCAGCATTTATTGATGAATGACTCAGCATACCGGAACCGAATTTAAAAGAGACTGCTGCAGGGTGGATCTATCTTGATGAGCTGGGCTGTTTTGGGCTAATTGCTGGGTGGAGTTTGGACAAGAGGGAAGTCCGGATGTGGAAAACGGAGGCCCCCATAGGAGTGGGGGGGTCGTCTGGCTTGTAGCAAGGCTCTGCTGGGGTGGCGGGCCAGGGCTACAACTGGCCACCCCTCCTGGGCACCTCATGAGCTGGCTGGGCACAGGGAGAGCCAGTAGCAGCTCTGCCCCATGACTGTGAGTATTTATCAGAACTTATTAACGTTAGTATCATTTGTAATCGTATCCCAAATCATCAAATACCTAGGAAGCAACTTATCAAAGGATATAAAAGGAATATATAATCAACTGAAAATAATAGAGGAACATATAATCATGAATTGAAAGAAACAATGTTCACAAAATATTATACAATTTATGCCATTCCTGTAAAATTGTTACTCTTCTTCAAATGTATAAAATAATGTGCATTTTAAAATATTCATAAAGTTATGTGTAATCCATAACTGAAAAAAATAGTATCAAATATACACAATTACTACCATACATTCAAAATTCTGTTAGTGATCTGACATTTTCTAGGAGAAACAATAAAATAAAGATCACTGTCACTGTCTTCCCATTGTTCATCGATTTGCTCGAGTGGGCTCTGGTAACATCTCCATTAGTCCTGTCACAAGCAAGTGCAACCCAAGGGCATCTACTTGCTACTGGGACAAGAGGAGCCCAAAACCATTCTTCAGGTTATGGAACTGAGGTCCATAATAGTTACTAGTCTTTGACATAAAAAGCAAATAAAACACGGTAGCTTGCCAGGCTTTACCGTGTAAATGAGTGAATAAATAAAATGGAAGGAACCCATTTTCCTCAGAAGGGCTTAGGAGTTAAATCCAGGATCTAGTACAGAGACAGTCTCAGCAAAGCCCAGAATCCACTGAATGGACAAAGGAGGGCAGGAGCCGCGATGCCCAGCTGTGGCACGCGCTCACCTGGTTCCCAGGGGCTGCGCGGCTTACGCACAGCAGGCAGCAGGCACAGAGGCAAGACAGTACAGGGGCGGCAAACGTAAGTGTCTACCCCAGAGCAGAGGCCGGCGTCCTTCATGGCTGGTCTGAAGCACCTTTCGGACAACACCCGCATGAGGGAAGAGGCGGTGCCACCGCTCGTGACAGCCTCAGTCTAGGGCAGTGGAGTCAGGAGACTGACATCAGTCACATCCCTCCCACGTCACATATCACACACACCACACAGCCGTAAGTACACACAGCACACCCACAGACATCACACAATACCATATACACATTATACACATACCACACACACACTGCACATTACACACACCGCATTACGCATCACACACTCGTGACACATACCACATACTACCCCATAGAATATACATAATTACACACACCGCACACATCACACACTCATGACATACCACCTACTACCCCATAGAATACACATATAATTACACACACCGTACACACAACACATACTCGTGACACACATACCACATGCTACACCCATAGAATACACAGAAGCCACATACAATCCGCACACATAATCCACAAGCCATGTACATACACATCACACAAACTATACCTATACCACACATTGAGGATCGTGTGCACAGAGGAGAAACCAAACCAGCTGCGTGCACACAATCACTGCAAACCCAGCCCTGACCCGCTGAGCTCGGCGCTCCCGTCCCGCTTAGGGCACAGGTCTCACTGCGCTCCAGCAGGAACGCACAGTGCGAGGCCACGGGCACAACTGCAACAGCAGCGGCCCGCAGACAAGCAGGGCCTCACCCCTCCGCATGGCCCAGTAGAGACTATTATGTGAAGTTTTTTTTTAATTGGGTTGGATTACTTAAAAACAAGGTGTTTGTCAATCAGTGAAATATAAATTGATCCCAAATTTAACAAAAAGCAATTTTGCTAAATTTCTGAAAAGTTTCTGTTAGAACTTAGAGAACTTAGTACTTGAAATGTAAGTCAAACTGTGAGTGGTTGACTTGCAGTAAATATTTTGAAATTCAGTGAGATCATGTAATATCAAAACTTTCATTTGTTCCCAATTAAATAATCTATTTCTCTAAAATTTTGTTAAGGCACTGTTTACAAAGTAATTCATAATTAAATTCCAGGCATACAACATTCCAACACCTTTCCCATCAGCAGTATCAGTGCCCCAGTTTACCCCTCACGCCCAAGTTTGCCCACTTGGCAAGCACATTTTTAAGTTTTGTTATAAATTGTAAGTCCTTTCATTTTTTATGGTTCTTATTTCATATCTATAGATATATCTCAAATATGTTTGAGACACCTGTGCCCTGCTTATATTTACCTTCCATCCCATTCTTCTTACTCTCCTCTCACCTCAGTTTCTTTCCTTCTTTATCCTTCTCAGTTCTATAATCTAGGGACCAGTGTAAGATACATATTTTGCTTCTATACCTTTTACTATTACCTTTTCCTTTATTCTATCTAACACAATAAGAGAGATCATCCAGGATTAGTTTTTCTTTTCTTCATTTTGCTTAGCATAATATCCTCCAGTTCCACTCTTGTTTTAAGTGAATTGCAGTTTCATCTTTCTTGAAGTTGCGTAGTATTCCATTATGTATATATAACACACCTTTGTCTACTCATATGTCCTTGATACCTACATTGACCCCATATCCTTCTTGTTATGCTAAATGCTACAGAGTAGAATGGTGTCCATGTTCTTTTGAATTAACATTTTTGTGTCCTTGGAGTATATATCACGATCACGATCACGATCATGATCTTCCTGTTGATCATCTATTGGCTAGAGCGGGCACCAGTAATATCTCCATATGTCCTGTCTCATGCCAGTAGAGCCAGGGGCATCGGCTTGCTACAGGAACATATAGAGCCTCAAACCATTATATTAGGTCATGGGAATGACCTAATATAATTGTTACTGGAATTTGGCATATCAAATACAACACGAGAAGCTTGCCAGGCTTGCCAAGCGGGAGGCAAACTCTTTTAAACACCTCCAAATAAAGCATTTATTGATGAGCCAGCGTGCGCTTGCAGCTGCGGGAGACGGGCTGTGATGGGCTGGTCTGCTGGGTGGAGTTCTGACGAGAGGGAAGTCCAAATGTGGAAAATGGCGGTGCCCGTGAAGTGAGGCGGGGGTGGTCTGGCTTGTTGTGAGGCTCTGCCGAGGTGGTGGGCCAGGGCTAGAACCCGCCATGCCTCCCGACTGCCTCATGAATGACTGTGCACAGAGAGCAAGGAACAGCTCTGCCCCATGTCTGAGAGGCTCTGGACCAGCATACCTGGGCCGGATTGAGGAAAAAGCTGCTGCAGGGTGGGTGTCGATGATCCGGGCTCTGATGGGCTGATCTGCTGGATGGAGTTCTGACGAGAGGGAAGTCCAAATGTGGAAAATGGCGGGCGCCTGTGAAGTGAGGCGGGGTGGTCTGGCTTGTTGTGAGGCTCTGCCCAGGTGGTGGGCCAGGGCTAGAACCCGCCATGCCTCCCGACTGCCTCATGAACGGCTGTGCACAGGGAGAACAAGAAACAGCTCTGCCCCATGTGTGAGAGTCTCTGGACCGGAGTATATATCAAGAAGTGTAATTGCTGTATTATATGGGAACTCTATTTTCACTTTTATGAGAAATCTTGATAGTATTTTTATAGGGGCTAAACCAGATAACATTCCCACCAGGAGTGAATGAACAGTTCTCATCATAATTTATCAGAGAAATGCAAATCAAGGTACATTTAAATATCTCATACCAGTGAGAATGGCACATATAAAACAAGTAAGAACAATTTGTAATGGCAGGAATGTGTTGAAAAGGAACTCTTATTCAATGTAACTTTAAATATGGTATGAAATGCCACTAAAGAAACATAGTAAAAATAATATGCAGAAGCAAAATAGTGAAATATTAATTGTTCAAATTTGCAAAAGTATTACTGGATACCTGATAATTTGTATCTCCCAAACCACAAATTGTAACAGAATTAAAATTAAATGAATATGGGTTTCCAAGTATTGGGTTCTTCTGACTGGGATTGTCAGCAAACCCAACTCTGTCTGGAGAGAGAGGTAGAGAGGAATTGATCTATCTTCACTTCCCCTAATTCCTTCAATAAATCCTCACAAAGCATCCTAGCTGTCAGATAACAATAGATCACTAATGTGATATTAGGAATTGAGACACCAGATCACTGTTCAGATCACCTCAAACTCAGATCCACTCTTTTTTTTTCCATGAATCATGAAGAGTAATAAAAAAGAAGGAATTTAGTCTCATCATCAGAAGGAGACAGAAACCTAGAAGAGTCTTCCAGGACTTCAAAACTTTCAGCACAGCCTGAATATGATTTCAGGATGGTAACTATATCAGTGTTCACTGAACTGCAAAAAAAATCACTGAGCAAAAGATTCAGTGAACTCAAAGAAATCCTTATAGAAAAAAATGAAAGAACTCATTCAAGAAAAATTGATTATATCAACAGATGTGAATAAAGATTTGGGCAGGATTATGACAAAAATCATCAAAAAATAGAGTTAAAAGGAATATATCTCAAAAGAGTAATGGCATTTACAAAATTCCCTTTGTCACAATAGATGACAAAAAAAATTAAAAAACACAAAAATCAACTGAAAGTCTTCTCTCTTATTTTAGGCACAGGCAAATATATCCACTTTCTCTAATATTATTCAATATATTGTTAAAAGTCTTTGCCATGCAAATCGGACAAGAAATATAAATCAAAATAATACAAATTTAAAATGAAAAACTGGGGCTGGAGTGATAGCCCAGGGGGTAGGTCATTTGCCTTGCACATAGCCTGCCCATGCAGGCCAGAGTTTGATCTCCAGCATCCCATATGGGTCCCCGAGCACCGCCAGGAGTAATTCCTGAGTGCAGAGCCAGGAGTAACCCCCTGAGCATTGCCAGGTGTCGGGAGGCGTCGCCGGGTCCCGATAGTGTCAGGACAGAGGTTGTCTTCTACCTCCGAGGACGCTGGGAGAAAGATGAAAACTCACGAGTCCGGTGCAGTTCCAAAAATGGCTTTTAATAGTACAAAAGCTCTTCCACAGCAATCCAATATAATGAACAAACTCTAGCTCTGGTCCGAAATTAGACCATACAAAAGAGCCTAAGTCTCCCACCAAAGAGAGAGGATGTCACCCGAGCTGAGTCCTACCCAGAAGGAGCAAAAGGCCAAAGAGCAAAAGGCCAAAGCCAAAACCACCAAAGCCGCAGGAACCAAAAGCTGAAGGCTGAGGAACCCAAAAGTCAAAAGGTGAAGGGGCCTCAAGTCAGCCCCTTATATACACCAAAGTAATCCAATCGAAGATTATCTCTTATGTAAAACACTGGAGAGAGAGGGGGCTGATATAAAGTAATACATCTTAACTTCATGAGCTTCATGTAATCTAGATGGTACCCACAAGGTCCTTATTATTATCTGCACCAGGGCTGATATTTGTTTTCAGGTATTAAAGGTAGGCTCGCCTGCTTAGAGCAAACTAGTATGATCCTTCCTATAGTCTTCCCTTTAGTCTAGCGTAGCCAGGGTGGTAGTCTCCTGGTAAATTCTAACTTCTATGGGTGCAGTGGGTATAAAGAGGAGCTGTGCCCAATCTAGAAAACATAGAAGTCTTAGTAGATGTATAAGTCAGAAGTTATTCAATCAAGGTGACTTCTGTAACTGCCACACCCTCTAGCAGTGTTTACATAGAGAGAGATCTCATAGAATAACCCCCATATCCTATCACTATCTAGCACAGGGCATCAGCTTGCTCCAGGAACATAAAGAGCCCTCAATCCATTTCGAATGAGTCTATATTTACTGGTATTTGGCATACCAATACAACACGGGTGCTTCCGGCCTGCCGCAGGTAGCATACTCTTGTAAGTCCAGATTTATTGATGAACATCGCCCTAGTGGCCTCAGCTAGATAGGTGTTCTGCTGGGTGGAGCGCTACTTGCTCTTGAGAGCTGCTACTTGCCTCCCTGTGCACCACCACAGGCGCCAGGGTGGCAACAAGCCAGAGGGCCTCCATTTTCCACATCCGGACTTCTCTCGTCAGAACTCCACCTAGCAGAACAGCTACCATAGCCTGGCATCGAGATCCACCCTGCTGCATTCTTTTTAATCTGGCCCAGGTATGCTGATCCAGAGACAGACATGGGGCAGAGCTGCTACTTGCTCTCCTGTGCCCAGCCGCACACAAGGCGCCCAGAGGGTGGCGGGGGCTCCACCCCCCCCTCCAGCAGAGCCTTTTACAACAAGCCAGACGACACCCCCCCTCTCTCATTAGAATGAACCTTGGCTTAAATAAGATTAAGCTGGGAGTGAGCAAAACAACAAAACTCCCAGATTAGCTAAACATGTCCTCCAACAGCCAGGTGTGACCCAAAAAGCAAAACAAACAAATAAATAAATATATAAATAAATAAATAATAAAATTACAAAATGAAAAAGTTAAGGTCTCACTCTTTGCAGACAACATGATATAGGAAATCCTGAAGACTCTACTAAAAACATCTTAGAAATATGCCTATGACCCATCTATCAATAACTTTGTAAATAACACTCTTGAATTAAATAAAGATAATTTTTAAAGTACATTTATTTATGAACCGTGTGGCCACTTTGCAGCAGTTCGAGCTGGGCTTGTGATCAGCTCTTCTGCTGGGTTGAGCTCTGACGGGCTGGGGAGTCCAGATGTGGAAAATGGCGGGCCTCATGGTGCGGGGGTCCTTGCGTGGCTCTGCTGGGATGGTGGTTCATCAATAAATGGACTAGATAGATGCGTCTACAAGAGTATCCCACCCACATGGCAGAACCTGGCAAGCTACCTGTGTTATATTTGATATGCCAAATACCAGTAACAATTATAGACCTCATTCCCATGACCTGGTGGAATAGTTTGAGGCTCTTTATGTTCCTGTAGAGAGCAGATGTCCTTGGGCTACACTAGCATGTGACAGGATGTATGGAGATATTACTGGTGCCCACCCAAGCAAATCAATGAACTATGGGAAGACAAGGGAAGTGATACAAGCAAATTTTTAAAGTATATTAAGGCCAAAGGGGAAAATAAATAATAAGCCAATACAGCAAAGTAGACTACTAAATCAATGCTCAAATATTTGTTGTATTTTTCCTATAACAAAATTGAAAAAAAAAAGACAACAGTAAGACTGCCCTGCTTAAAATCATGTCCAAAATAATTAGACATGGGGTTAGGAGCTAGAGTACAGTGGGTAGGACATTTCCATACAAGCATCCAACACAGGTTCAATCCCTGACATTCCATATTGTTCCCCAAGTACTTTTAGCAGTAATTCCTGAGAGCAGAGCCAGAAGTGATCCCTGAGCATCACCGTATCTACACTTTCCAAGCCAAGAAAAAAATATTGGTTGCCTTATATTACCTTAACAAAGGATATATGAAAGTTATATACTGAAAATTATCATACATAAAGTACTATATAAGGCTAATACATATTGAAAACTGTGAAAATAGAAAGGACATCGGAAAGCTGAGATTGGCGCATACAAGGCAAGTATTTATCTTCTGTACTATGTAACTGGCCCAATAATAATAAGACTTAAATTGATTTATTGAGTTATTTGTTATCTTACTGAGTTTGATTGATTTATTAAGTTATTTGTTATCTTACTGAGTTTTGTACAGTACACAAACATCCTAGGTCCCAGTTACTTATTAGATATGTAGGGTACAAATATTTTTTTTCAAAAATCCTTTTTGTTTTGATTTTCTTTATTTTCTTTTTTTTGTCTCACCTCATATATTCAAGGATTATTCCTTGCTTTGTACTCAGGGAACACTCCTGGAAGTGCGGGAAACCATATGCAATCTAGGTTTGGAACTTGGTTTAGATGCATGTAAGGCAAATACTTTACCTAATGTATTATTTTGCCCCTGTTTTGATTTTCTTTACAGAATTGTCATAAATAAATAAATTTCTTAGTCTTGTGCTCTTTCAAATATATCTACAAAACTATTACCCAGCAAAAGATCAAAAATACTAGCTTTTGCTTTTTTTCAGAGGCTTTATAGTTATGGTGTTATATTTTTTGCCCTCTCTCTTTGGTGGGAGACTTGGGATCTCTTGTATGGTCTAGGTCCTGACCAGAGCTAGAGTTCTTCCATTACATTGGATTGCGGTGGTAGAGCTATTAAAAGCCTTTTTGGAACTGTGCTGGACTAGGGAGTTTTCATCCGTTCCCCGGTGGCCTCAGAGATAGAAGAGGACTTCTGTCCTGATAATGTTGGGGACCCCAGCAGCTTCCTGACACTTAGGCAAACAGGAAAGTGTAGATAAGACTTCATTCAAAACTATTTACCAGGTACCTTCTGTAGGCACCTTCTATAGATTCAGATACACAGGGCAGAGTTGCTACCGGCTCTCCTGTGCCCAGCTGATCATGAGGCACCCAGGAGGAAAGGCAGGTTATAGCCCTGGCCCACTATTCCAGAAGAGCCTCACAAGAAGCCACAGGAACCCCCACTCCATGAGGGCTGCCATTTTCAACATCCAGACTCCACAGCTCGTCAGAGCTCTACCAAGCAGAAGAGCTGCTCTTTCCCTGTTTCACGCGGCTGCTAAAGCGTCCGCGCAGTTCATAATAAATGCATGAGATGAGAGCCTTCTACTGAGACCATACCACCCACATGGCAAAGCCTGGCAAGCTACCCATGTCATATTTGATATGCCAAAACCAGTAACAATTATAGACCTCATTCCCATGACCTGAAGGAATGGTTTGAGGCTCTTCATGTTCCTGGAGCAAGCAGATGCCCTTGGGCTACATGACAGGACACATGGAGATGTCCTGTCATGTAGCCCAAGGGCATCTAGATGCATGTGACAGGACATATGGAGATGTTATCAGTGCCCGCTTGAGCAAATCAATGAACAACAGGAAGACAAGTGACAAGTGACAAGTTATATTTATGTGAACTATTTGAGATTATTTTTAAACATAATGGAAAAGCATGAATTATTTAATTTTTCATATATGAATGTCCAAACATCACAGTATAATATAAAATTATTTTATATGATTGACTTTGTATCTTTACAGAGTATTAATTAGCTGATTATGTGTATGTCTGTTATCTATACTTTATAATATCAAATGTCTCAACTCTTCTATTTGCTTATCTTTCTTACTATCCTCCATTTTATTCATCATAATTTCTAAATCCTAAAGACACTCAGGCACCTAAACTAATCTTATTTTTCAAGTTATTTTATCTGTTCTGTGTGATATGTGTTTCCATTTGAACCTTAGAATGAGTTTTTCAGTATCAGCAAAACCAAATCACATACACTTTTGGGATTTTAAGAGACTCCATTAAATTTGTAGCACTGGCCCAGGTACATAGTTCAGCAGTCAGCCTGAAAAGCATGTACTGGATTCTAGTTCAAGCCCACACACCACATAGCTATTTCAGCACATAACACCCTGTGGTTCCCAAGTGAGGAATATCCCCATGGTCCCCAAACACCATGCGCTATAGTCTCTTGATCCCCAAGTACCCCTGATATTGGGTATAATAATGTTGCCTCCCTTCCCAACACTGTAGATGCTAAGACATAAAATATCCTTGGTTCCTAGCACTGACCTGTCCAATCTGTCATTTGAGTGTATTCAGAAGTGGTCATTGTACTCTTGAACCCCTAAAAATCTATTTTTTCATTTGCCAAAATAAACATCTTATTATTCCCAACGAATGGGAACATTACTGGTGCCTGCTCAAGTAATGGGAAGACATTATTCAACATTGAAATTAATAAAGAAATTATATATCTACAGTCATTTTTCCTTGAAAATTTTTCATCAGAGTTCCATAATATTCAGTTCTTAAATCTTGTATATATTTTTTCTGTCTTTCTCTGCTCCTCTTTTTAGAGTTTTAGGTGGAGGAGATTAGGCCAAATCTAGTGGAAATCAGATGTTACCTTGGCACTGTTTGAGGGCCACACTTGGCTATGTTGAGAACCTTGTAGTACTGGGAATCCCAAACTTATTTAATGCGTGTTTTGTTTAAAATCTCTATTCACTTTCCAAGCTATGCCTCCTTCAATTTTCACTTTCTTTCTTCTCTGATCTCACTGTAGAAATTTTCACCCCCAAATTACTTGTTATCATATAACATTATGTGCTGAATTAATACATATCATATAAGCAAAATAAGCAATAATCAGTACCAGTACTAATATTTGTCTTAAATAGTAATTTGATAAAATCTCATTTTCTAAATTTTATATTTATAGTAGGACCTTCACATTTTGCTTCTTTTTTTTTTTGGCTAGAAAATGATTTTCATCATAATAGATAACTTATATAAACAAAACTGAGAAAGTGTTACACTAAAACGTGAATTGGGTACATTTTTACTATGAAAAGTTAACAAACTAAGGTAGAAAAACATCCAGATAAGGGACAAATGCTCTTGGGTAAAATTTTCTCTGCAGTTTAAAATGTTGCTGTGGTAATTGCTGCTTTGCTCTGTTTGGGGTATGTATAATTTTGACATCTTGCTAAGGAAGAGAAATTTGTCTTTAATATATGGGAGCTCCACATCAGCATTCTTGTCTGAAACACGAAGTTTAGTTCTCAAGTGAGACCAGATGGTGTGTTAGCCTTCAGCATTAGCTCATGATCTGAGGAGAATTGTGATACGTGGCAAACTCAACAGAGAGGTTCCAAATTCTTGCAAAGTTCTGAATGATGACAACAATATTTTGGCAAAGAGAAAGGATACACATGGCCTGGGAAGCAGTCTCAAGCTCAGCCTAGGTCCACCCTTTTTTTTTTTTCAACTTACATTTCCAGCTTTGTTTCAAATCGGCCAACTGTAGATTGGAAAGGAGTTGACAGACCAAAAAACTTTTCTTCTCTAGCTATGAATTTGGGAGAGTCCACCCAGACTTATTTACTGCCCTGCCCTTAGGTCCAGTGGGGAGGTGGACATTCTTCGCTCTGAGCCCTTGAAAGTTACATTATATAACCAAACTTTGGTCCAAACTTGTCTCATAAAGGATAGTAAACCTTATTTAATTTGGGTAAAACAAAGGGGAAGGTGACTATTTGATAGCTTGAAATTGTACTAGGTGTCTGGAAATATTAGGAGTATTAGTATCTAAAACTGCTTTTCAAAAGGTGGTTTTAGAACAATTGAGAATACTTGGAACCAGAGACTCTCAGACATGGGGCAGAGCTGCTACTTGCTCTCCCTGTGCCCAGCCGCTCATGAGGCACCTGGGAGGCATGGCGGGTTCTAGCCCTGGCCTGCCACCCCAGCAGAGCCTCACAACAAGCCAGACACCCCCCCCCCCCCCCCCCACGGATCCATGGGGGCTGCCGTTCTCCACATCCGGACTTCTTTCTTGTCACAACTCCACCCAGCAGACCAGACTATCACAGCCCAGATCATCAACACCCACCCTGCAGCAGTTTTTTTTTTTAATCCGGCTCAGGTATGCTGAACCAGAGACCCTCAGACCTGGGGCAGAGCTGCTACTTGCTCTGCCTGTGCCCAGCCGCACATGAGGCGCCCGGGAGGCATGGCAGGTTCTAGCACTGGCCTGCCACCCCAGCAGAGCCTCACAACAAGCCAGATGACACCCGACTCCATGGGGGCCGCCGATCTCCACATCCGGACTTCTTTCTTGTCACAACTCCACCCAGTAGACCAGACTATCACGGCCCGGATCATCGACACCCACCCTGCAGCAGTTTTTTTTTTCAATCCGGCCCAGGTATGCTGAACCAGAAATTCTAAGACATGGGGCAGAGCTGCTACTTGCTCTCCCTGTGCCCAGCCGCTCATGAGGCACCCGGGAGGCATGGCGGTTTCTAGCCCTGGCCTGCCACCCCAGCAGAGCCTCACAACAAGCCAGAGGACCCCCGACTCCACGGGGGCCGCCGCTTTCCACATTTGGACTTCTTTCTCGTCACAACTCCATCCAGCAGACCAGACTATCACAGCTCGGTGGCCACGCGGTTCATCAATAATTGCTTTATTTAGAGGTGACTACAAGAGTATGCCACCCATACGGCAAGCCTGGCAATCTGCTCGTGCCGTATTTGATATGCCAAATACCAGTAACATTTATATTAGGTCATTTCCATGACCTAATATAATTGCTCGAGGCTCTTTATGTTCCTGGAGCAAGCGGATGCTTTTGGGTTCTACTAGCATGAGACAGGACATATGGAGATATTACTGGTGCCCGCTCTAGCAATAGATGATCAACGGGAAGATAGTGATAGTGAGAATACTTATTTAGCATAGTGACTAATCTGGTAAAATTTGATTGCCCAAGGGGTGACCCTTTCCTGGTGATGCAAGTAATTTAATTGTGATTTTGAGGAATAAGCAGGTAATAAAGATACCTCTTCTCTAATCACTTGTTTGAAATCCATGTTTTGATAAAATTCTCAGAGAATATTCCCAGAGAATTTTTCCATTCATTTCCAGCCATAAAGTGACTCTTAGTTTTTTTTTTTTAATTTTATTAACCCCGTGAGATATACAATTACAAAGATGTTCATAATTAGATCTCCATCAGAGTGTTCCTGGACCCATCCCTCCACCATTGCCCTATTCCCATAACCAGTGTCTGCTATAGAGGCAGATGCCTTTTTTTTCTCTTTCTCTTTCTCTCTCACTGTTTCTGTATTTCTCTCTCCTCCTACACATCGTGGCTTGCTATACAATATTTATGGTTTATCATGTAAGTCTTTATGTGTACATTCAATGATGAGTTCTAGTCTGACTTTACCATTCCCCATTCCCCCATCAGCCTCCCCAACTTATTACACCTACATTGATCATTACCGTGTATATATGTGCAAGATCCTGGGAAGGACCTGGTACTAAACTTGATTATCTCTGCCCATGCGCTAGCGCTATTGTGGTTCTGGTCTGCCTGTTATCTGGATTTGTAGGTTGTGGCTGCTGCATGCTTGTTGCCCGCCCACTGGGGTATGGAAATGGAAAGGATGGGGGGGAGGGGCTCCAATCCCGCCTCCAAGTCCAGCTGGCGTTGTTTCCTCCTGCACACATCTGCTGGCCCTAGGAGTTATGTTGGACTCGGCCAGGGATCATTTACCATCTTCCCATGGCTCCATGGGCTACTCCATGTGGGTGGAGCAGCACAGCTGTGGGTCTGGTCTCCCTCTTACCTGCATTTGTTGGACTTAGTTTTCTAATGAGCACTATGCTGGGAGAACCAGATCCAGACCCAGATGTAATTATAATTTCCTCATTAATGTACAATAAACTTTATTGAATAAATAATTCATGTATATTCTCAAATATTGTCTCACATTAAGCTATGAAAAACAATCTGGTGTACTATTTACCTGATACTGACCCATTAGCTATTAGGGCCTAAGAAGTATATTTGGTTATTTGAATGAGAGAAAAACAAATATTGACAAAATATTTGCTCAGTTTCAGATGCACTTCTACTATCCAATTTAAAAACTGTTAACATAAGGACTGGAGAGCTCAATGGGTAAGGAGCTTGCCTTGAATAGAGCTGGCCTGAGTTTGCGCATCTGCACCCCATATGTTCCCAAAATCCCTGTCCGAAGTGACTCCAGAGTGTAAATTCAGGAATAAACCCTAAGCACTGAGGGGTGTGAACTCCCGAAAATAAACAAAAAATCCTGTAGGCACAAAACTGTGCTTCCTTACGCAATCTAAACTTGTCTTCTTATGTTCCTGTTTTTGTTTCTGAACCACACCAGGTTATGCTCAGGGGTTGTTTCTGGCTCTGACCTCTAGCTGCTCATGGCGGAGCGAGCCCAGGGCACCAAATGGGATCCAAACCAGGTTTGCTTTATGCAAGTAAAGTTAGATGTACCCACTTTACTATCTCAGGCTCTAAACTTGTCTTCTTTTATGTGCAGAATAAAATCTAAAAGAAAAAAACACAATTGTTCTCTTATGTTTAACAAATGTCAGTGTTCCTCTAACCCTGGTAATAGACTAAACTCCAGCTGTGAGCAAAACAAATAAGATGAATATTTGCATACAATAATTCCAAATAGTTTATGCAGAGGAAGAGGAAATGTAAATACCATCTGATTACTACTTTGTAAAAGACCACAAGAACACAAATAGGAACTAATGGTGGAATGGTGGTATCTGTGCTTCAAGAAAAGCTTATCAGGACAGAACCTTATGTCAACAAACTACAGATACAAGCCATTCTACTGGTGTAGTTTATAGGAAAAGCAGGTGAGGTAACCTGTGTGGAGGTCACAGATAATGTATGTGGTGTGTTTGAGGAGCAATGTCTTTAGTATGTCAGGAGTGAAGGTGAGTGATCTCCGAGCTACTGAAAAAAATAAATATGTGGGAAATGAAATAATGCCTGTGAAAGGGAAGTTATCTAGTGAATGGAAGCAAAAGGCCATTAGTATATTGCAAATTAGCACAAGTCAAGATTAGATACGAATTTTAGAACAATCTGTCAATAGATGGCATGGAAAACAAATGCAGAAAAAATGTAAAATCCTGAAAGTAGGACTAGAAACAAGGAGGCAGATGAACTCAAGGAATTCTCTAGGGTAAAGATATGATAGCACAGAGGGAGAGGTTAGCAGTAAAAGAAATGCTCAATGTTTGTTTATTCATTATTTGCTGTATACCTGCATAGTATTTTATTTAGTATTGATTATTCTGTATATATATGCATATATTAAATATTAGGTGCTGCTGTTCAAGAAATAAATGAAACAAATAAAAATAAGAAAATTAAGTATAGTATGCAGCATATCCAAGGATGATAAGTGAAGAGAAAAAAAGAATACATCTGGAAAGGATGTGAAATGTTAAGTAAGAAGATTGAAGAAGTAGTCACAAGAATTATATTTGAGTAAAGATCTAAAGTTGAAGGAGCAACGCTTGCAGAGACTGACAGGAGAATGTAGGTTTAGCAACTCTCAAGAGCTGAAGTCTGAGATGAGAGTCTGCATATAGATTACACCAGTGAATGTTGGAAGCCAAACCCCTAGAAATATACAATGTGTGCCTTTGTGAAAAGAAGAGAACCAAAAAGGAACTAAGACAAAGAATACATATATTAATAGAAAAGCAGCTATTTAGATGTAAGCTTTAATTGCATTATGAAATTATCTCCCTCATTTAAATGACTACAGCATATCTCTCTCTTACTGGTACTCAGCACTACTCCTGCTGAGGACAGGGCTGCCTTGGGGGTGAAGGGCTTCTAAATATTTGTTTGTTCCAAGTCCAAATGCTTTGAGGATTCTTGGAATAAGATCCAGATAATAAGAATGAAAAATTGGTCTTTCTTATTTTCTTCTATCTTCTTTTCTACATGTTCTTATTTTTAAAAGTATGGGCTAAGGTCACAAAACAAACAAAAAAGTAAGGGTCAGGTTACTAGGATACAAAAGCTGAATGCAAATCTGTTTTTTATCAAGAACAAGGAGGAAACACCATGGAACTCTTTCTTAGAATCTATGATTGTCCACTTTCACATTCATAAAACTATTCTGATGGGTTCAGAATGCAAGAAATAATGTCATGTTCCTTCATTTCCAGATAATGTAGGATAGGTAGGAGTGTAGTAAAATCATTCTAGAAGCCAAAGTTGGGATAAAGTTGTAACTGGATAAACAATTTACTTAAGATTAATGGGAAAAGATTATTTTCAACATTTCTTCCTTTGTTAAGTTCATTTCGACACCCATAAACAAATTCATGTGTCCAACTCATGTTTTTTGGTATCCCCTTTATCATAACATTTATTCTCTGAATTGAAATGCTTGACCTCAGCCTTTCACACCAAACTGTAGATTTACTACAGCATGTGAAATAGAGACTGGAGAGACAGTACAGAGAGTAGGATGGTTTGCCTGAATTCAGCAGACCTGACTTGGATCCCCAGCGCCCCATTTGGTCCCCCCAAGGTCAGCCGAGAGTGATTCCTGAGTACAGTGGACTCCTGAGTGAACTCCGAGTACCACCAGATGCATCCTCTGGACAAAACAAAACTGACATGGAAACTAATAAATTATGAAGTTTTGTGCCTTATGTAGTAGGGACTCAATAGCTTAACTCAAAAATAAGGGTACTGCCAAATTAGTAGTTATATTTACCTGCTAAAATTAATCAAATGTTATCATTTTTTCACTCTAGGCACCATGGTTTCCAATATTGTTAATAGCAGCATTTGAGGTATACAATGTGCAAACCCCACTCCCACCACTTGCATTTCTCAACCTATGAACCAAGGTCCTCTTCCATTCCTACAATCCACTCAACAAAATCAGGACCGTATAGCTATTCTCAGTGACTATTACCATTAACTGTTCCTAATTTTTTTATATTTCTTTATATTATACATATGGTAGAGATATTTCTGTATTTGGTTCTCTCCCTCTGGCTGATTTCATTGAGCATGATACCCTCTAATTCCATCTGCCAGCAAATTGCAGGATCTTAATTTTCCCTCTAGCTTAATAGTGAACAATATTCCATTGTGCATTTATACCAGTTTGTCTGCTCATATATTCTCAAGCATTTGGGTTTATCCAAATCTTGGCTATTATGGATAATACTACAGTGAAACATAGTAATGCATATAATTTTTGAAATATTGTAAAAATATACTTTTTTAATACCATATACCACCATATTTCTTGGTCATACATGCTTTTATGTAGTTGCAGAGTATGGATGGAAGGGTTGGAGCACAACCTGGCTGTGTTTAAGGCTAAATACTGGACCTGCTCAGGCATCAGTCCTGGTGGTGCTTGAGAGGCCATATGTCATTAAACTATGATGCCCCTATTCAGATTAAAATAAATTTGAGTGTTGTATATTAGCTACTCTTTGTTAAAATTTAAAAAAGCTTAATATGATGCCTCGTACCACTGGTATTTGAATGACATAATTAACTCATTATTTAATTAACTGAATGAAACTGTCAATTAGTTATCACTATATTCCTAGAGATAGTTATAAGGATTATTGCAAGGTAATTTGAAAGCAAAAATGTTGGAAGTAGATTATGTTCTTTAAATCTAAATCTACAAGGTGAAATCAAACGGTCCATCTAGATTTATAAGGTATCAATTCATGAAGTTTTGCCATCTGGTACAATTATCAAAATATAAAATGCTACAAATGCAGAAAAATGTTAATGCAGCTACTTTAAAAGACCAAAGCATCTTTAGATTCGGAGACAGTCTTCCTTGACAAAGGGTAGTACAGTGTTTCCTAAAAAGAGGGAAACACAGAGATTGGTGCTGAGTTTCTTCAAAACCCCTGCCTCTGTGCACATGGCCCCTCTGAGAAAAAGGAAAATGGATTCTGAAGGTGATCTTGTACAGCAAAAATTCTAGCTCTGGGAAAGGACACTCCGTCCAAGAAAAATAAAAATTAGAACCTGAAGTTGTCCCAAAGGAAAAAGGTTCTGGTGATGATGAAGGTATTTGGGAAAAGAAAACTGGAACAAGATAATCTACCAGAAAAGAAACTTGGAGATGGAACTCAGAAAACGAGAAGTTGAGGATAATCCTGAAAGGCCAAAAACTCGGAAGTAGGTCACAGCTCAGCAGTTGCTATGCAGTACAATGAATTGCACGAAGCAGATTTGGAGAAATGTAGTGAAAGTCTCTCGCTTATTTTTGTGTGTGTGTGTGTGTGTGTGTGTGTGTCACACCTGGCAATGCTACTCCTGGCTCTGCATTCTGGAATTACTCCTTTTTTTTTCACTCCTGGCAGTGCTCAGGGGACCATATGGGATGCCGAGGATCGAATCCTGGTCAGGAGCATGCAAGGCAAAAGCCCTACCCGCTGTGCTATCACTCCGGCCCCGTGAAAGTCTTTTTTTTTTATCTGAGAAACTTTAATGACTGAATAAAAAAGTGCCCTCACTTGGCAATTTTTAGAATAGGTGTGACAGAAGAAAAAACACATATCACTATTCTGGACCTGGGATTTGGTAAAGGTGGAGATTTTCTCAAGTGGAAAAGGGAAGAGTTATTTAGAAAACTACTTTGTGCTGATATTTTCTTTGAACAGTGTTGACAGAAGTATGAAGAAATGAAAATTCGACATGAAAATGAACATATGTTTTGCACAGAGTTTATAATTGCTCATTAATCAAAGAAACTTTTGATGGACAACTCTCATGACTCAGAAGAGTCCTTTGAGATCTGAAGTTATCCGTTTGCCCTCCATTGTTCATTTGAATCGTATGAACAGGTTGACCTGATGCTCGGAAATGCTTGTAATAGACTTAAGACTGGAGGTAATTTTATTAGTTCTATTTCCAATATCTCTGAACTGATAAAACATCTTGAAGGTTCAGAATTGGAGTAATTTGGAAATGAAACTTATACTTTGACATTTCAGAAATAGATTATCCTTTATTTCGTTGAAAATATGACTTCTACTTACATGGTATTGTTGATGTTCCTGAGTTCAGGGCCTATTTTCCAATGTTAATTGAAATGGCAAAGAAATAAAATTTGAAAGTAGTCTATAAGCAAACATTTCTGGAATTATAAGAGGTTAGGAACAACAAAAACAAAATGCTGTTGAAATGCATGCAGGCCCAGGGGCCATTTTCTACAAATGAAAATACTAAACAGATTTCTGAGAAAGTAGATGACTATCCACATGCAACAGAATAAATGAGAAGGGTCAAGTAAGGTTACCACTGTGAACACTAAGCAGATCGGAGTGGGAAACTACAAGTATTTACTTGGTTTTTTGCACTTGAGAAACAGCAGTAAGCAGTGTTCAGTAGCATTGCAACAGCTCTTGCATTTCATCCAGATTGAAATGATCCATCCGAGGTAGACTTGACAACTTTCCTGTTGGGTTTAATCACTCTGATCTAGAGGATGCTGCCAGAAGACCTAGCTTATAAATTCAGATTAACTTTGTTATGTGTTAATGAATTGAAACCTTCATCTTTAAAAGTATTTTTAAAGTATTGTACAAGAAACCATTTGTCACTACTTCAATTTTATGATAGGTGAAAACTGCGGAGCTCTTTCTGCGTTGCTCTGATTTATTCAATATTGTTTACAGTGCTAAATTCATTGCAGTGATAGAATTGATGGAGCATAGTGGTTTTCAAGTGTGTTTCCTCATTTCATGGTTTTTGTTTCAATTTTTCAATATTAGTGGACTGTATTCTGTATGATTCAGTGTAACTCTTCATTCAATATGCATTGCTAAAACTTAATTTTAGATGTATTAAGTTATCTGCTTTGTTTGTAGTCAATATTTAACATTTCATTATGAATAATTTCTTTCATTTATTAATATGATACAGCTCCAGAACTGGAAAAAAATTTAGATGCAGCTATGTTTTGAATTATGGGTATTTCTATTAAGAATTCCCTATTATAGTTATTAATAATTCTAGTTAACAAAAATATATAGTTGCCTTTCTTCATTTAGCAGAAGTGCCATAGTTTTTGTGCTCAAGATTTAGTGAGAAACCCTATAAATCCATTACAGACATTCATTTAATTAATGGAACAGCTCAGGATGATATGACTGTAAAGGAAGCTTACAGATGGACCAGATTATTTCTCTCTAATGGCAGATCTAAGTTCCTAGAAGTACATGCTTTTAGATCTGTTATTCTATATCTTTTATAACATTTAACCAAAATATAGCTTATCTGTTTCCCTGGTTCTAAGTACAATTCAAAAATACTGAGTAGTTGGAACCAAGATATCTACAGCATTTAGAATTATAGCTAATATTTCAGAACAGTTAGGAATTGACAGTTATGACTTGCCAACTCTTAGAAAACTGACACCTGGGTAATCAACTCTTTGAAAACTGACACCTGGGTAAACTGTTTCTCATTTTCCCTTACCATGTGTAGTATTTGCTGGTCTTTAGATTAGTGAAAAGGGCACAGCAATTATTGCATACTCTTTCAAAGTTGTTTTAATTACTTATTGCATGATTTAAAAAGAATTCTGTGACTTGTATACCTATTTAAAAATTTAGACTTTAAATTCTGCTCTTGGTGTTAGAGTAGCAAACACTTAACAAAAGAACACTGGTTAACTAATTGCTCTTCCTTCTTCACCACAATTTCCAAACTGATGACAGTTAAGAAAAAATTATTTTTGCTTTTATTTGACATAGATTTTTGAGGAAAAATTTGATGTAGTTTGGGAAATAATTAATAGGAGTTTGGGAAATAATTGATATCTGAATTTCACATTTTTGTACAAGTGCTCTAATAACAGCTAGACCTTTACAAAATCAAATTTAGTCTATGCTTGGTGGTAGTAGTAGTGGTGTGTGTGTAATGGGAGGGTGTTTTCTACCCACCTCACTATTTAGAAGGACAAGAGTTGAAAGTACAGGTGTGGAAGAGTAAGTAACCAAGAAAAGAGACTAGAGAAAGTAGGAGAGAAAAGGGACTTTAATCTCTAGTCAGAACTGATTAGTAAGGCAGAGATAGCTCAATTTGTTTTAACTTCTCACGGGTGTAATATAGATACATCTATAAGTATAAACAATTCAGTTAGATGTTTATTTAGAAATGGAAAATAATATGGAAAGTTAATGTCCAGTCAAGCAAATGTTACAAACACCCAGAAGATGTCTCTGCGCCTCCCTTCTAATTACTACCTCCCTGGTGTAACCTCTAAGCTGACTTTTAACACTTATTATTTTTGTACATTAATATAAATGGGGTCAAACAGTATATATTGCATATGAGTTTTTCTTTTACTCAACATTGTGTTTGTGAAATTTTTGATGAATGTATATGAACAAGATTCATATGACTATAACATTCCATTATATAAACAAACCACGTTTGCCCCTGCTAATGGCCCATCTATCAAATAATTGAGGAAAAACATAAATTACTAAATTATACAAACAAAAAGTTTTAATTTAGTTAACTGCTTTAATAATTAAAATAAACAATGTCTCCCAACTTAACTGTTATTCATGTTATTCGATAGTTTTTAGCACTGAATAAGCATACAAAAATCTAAATGCTATTTGAATATGACATTTTCTTTGGAGAAAGCTGAAAATTAATCAATTTCCTTTGAAAACATGCTAAAGAGAGAAAACAATGAAGAAAAAGATTAAACTGAGAATTATTGGAAAGTCTACAAGATACTGTTTAAAGAAAAGTCTATTATCCTTTTGGAAATATTTGTCTAAGTATGTCATTTCAGGACAGCTCCCTGCCACATATGTAGTTTAGTTGGAAACTGTGTTCATTTCTGCACTGTCAGAATGGGATCACTTTGTACAATTTACAACGTGGACAGGCCCAGAGTGGAGAGACAGCCCACTTTTTAACTTTCTGGTTTTGCTTGGCTAATCCTATCTTAATACTAACTGTAATAAAACTTGGATTGTCCTAGCATTCAGAGAAAAACAAAAATAACATTAAAACATGAGATTCTGTTCACATACAAACTAATGATAGTCTATTCCTCTATATTCTAATTGCCACTCAGACCATATCAATTGTAAACAATAAAGCTAAAAGGGCTCTTGTTGCTTTTTGCACTCCAGAGACTATCATCCATTATTTTTTTTGAAAAAAGAACATTTGGGAGTCAGAGAAATAGTACAGAGGTTTAGACACTAGCCATGCAGTCTTATCTCTTGGAACTTCCTTGGGAGTGGAACCTTGGGCCTCCTGAAGTCTATTTGGGAGACTCAAAAAATAACTATAGTTCCTTTTAAAAACAAAAATGCTTAAGGATCAAGTTTTATTCTTGAAATCTTTTTATGATACATACAGGAAAATACAAATTCTTATATTCTTGTTTTGTCTTCGAATGTAACCTGACTTAGTTTAAGACTATTGCTAAATATTGGCTTTGATGGTTTAAAAAAATGTGAATCTACCATTAATGGATCTATCAAAGGAGATATTATAAATAACATATGTCAAACTAATGTATATCAAAATAATAACTAAAAATAATTTCCTGAATTTCTCGGTGAAAACCAAAATACTTAAGACCCCTGATCTGTTTAAATGCATTAAAATATTATTAAATTAAACCATTTAAGTTAAAATATTAGGGGCCGGAGCGATAGTCCAGTGGGTAGGACGTTTGCCTTGAATGTGGCCAGCCCGTGCTGGCCTGGTTTCGATCCCCCGCATCCCAGAGGGACCCCAAGCAACGCCAGGAGTAATTCCTGAGTGCAGAGCCAGAATAAAACTCTGAGCTTTGCCAGGTGTAACCCCAAAAAAGCAAATGAATGAATGAATAAACAAATAAATGAATAAATGAATAAAAAATAAATCACTTGTATCACGTGTCTTCCCGTTGTTCATCGATTTGCTTTAGCGGGCACCAGTAACATCTCCATATGTTCTGTTGCAAGCGAGTGTACCCCAGGGGCATCTGCTTGCTCCAGGAACAGGAAAAGCCTCAAACCATTCTTCAGGTCATTAGGCAGCACATATACTAAAAAATAAATCAAAATATTAAACATATGAAATAATAACTACTAAATGAATCAAATATTAAATATAATAAATGAGTGTTAAATAATAGATTCTGTGATTGGAGGAAATACAGAAGTTAGGGTGCTTATTTTACATGCAAGTACTCCTGATTAAATTCCTGGTACCATTTGTAGTCCCTGAATAATATACAGAGTCACTTCTTAGCATAGACCAGGAATAACACCTGAATACCACCATGTCAATCCCTCCAAACTTAAATGCAAATGAAAAAAGATTATGAAACTAAACTTTCACGATTTCACTCTTGGTTCTACCATTTACTGATTAGGTAATCTTTGGCAAATCATTTTTATAAACAAGTATAAATGGATACATTCTCATAAGCTTGTGTGGAGTTCTCCATGAAGTACACGTACAATTATACATCAAAATCACATACACTTAAAAACATTAAAAATGTGTACATAACAGTGTAGAGTTGACAATATTATATAGAATTTTATTATTGCTATTGCTTTGATGATGAAAAATATTTTTATTGCTTTGGTGATGGGCAGTCATCAACAACTATTTTTTCATAGTAATACATTATCTACTAATAAAGAATAAGGGATGCTGTCTCGTTTGCCAAGGCATCGAAAATCAGATGGGCTTGACATGTAATGCGATTTGGAGACAACCGCTGGACTAGAGCCATTACTGACTGGATCCCACGGGATATCAAAAGATCACTGGCCACCCACCTACAAGATGGTGAAACTTCCTTGTAAAGACCCTGAAGGAATGGTTTGAGGCTCTTCATATTCCTGAATCAACCAGATGCCATTGGGCTACATTGGCACGTGATAGGGTCCAATGGAAATGTTCCTGGCGCCCGCTCGAGCAAATCAAAGAATAACGGGATTCAAGTGATCAAGTGATCAAGTGACTAATAAAGTTAAAACAAGTAAATAAACTTTATAACTTATTTATCAACAGAATTTTACTGAACATCTTATAAGCTAAAAATTGCATCTATCATTAGATATTTAATGCTTTTCACATTTATTTTGAGATAAATGAAAATCTCAGCATGTTTTTTAAACAAATGCTTAAATAGCACCAGCAAAAAACAATTTCTGAGAATATTTAAATTGAAGGATACTCTCTTTCTTTTCCTAACTCAACCCCTTCCTTACTTTTATCAAAGCAAACTAAGATTTACAATCCAAGATTTTTAAAAATCAGCTTTAAAAATATATATCTCCCCTGAAAAGTGATCCAAAGCAAATAATTCAAATAAGATATGCTTTGAGAAAATGTTAATAAACTTGCTTTTGGCAAATTATTTGAGTTTCCTTGTATTTCTTTCACTTGGCAGGAATCTTATTTGGGAGATTTAAAAAAAAGAACAAAGAAAATGTCACAGTATGTTTCAGATTAATATCTTTACCCTAAAATTATTGTTTCCTTATAAAACAGTTATGTAGGGCTGATATTTAATTTAAATTTAAATTATATAAACTTAATTTGAAAGACAATGTAATTTCGAGGAAGTTTAGAAGGATTAGAATAGGATTAGAATCTCATCATCTGATCACCATCTCCTTACTTTAGGGCTGCGTGCTAGATACTAGAGAAACAGATGACTAGAAAAGGCACAGCCCTCTCCCAAGGGAAATCAAGTCTTGCAGCAAATATGAAATAGAAGTAATGGGTAATTAAGTTCTCATGATAAGTAAAGTGGGCAGAATATACATTAAACACATTAGGAATATATATGGTCATTAAATACAATATGACCCACTTTTTCAATATTTAAAAATTCTGTGTTTTGGTTGCTTTATCTTCAAATCTTGATTGTTATTCCCCTAAATCCTAAACTGGTGAAAAAAGGAAATGAGAAGTGTTATCTTTATATCAGTGTTTTCGTCGATGATCAAAGATGGGGTTTGGGGTGTGGGGAGAGGGTGTGTGTGTGTGTGTGTGTGTGTGTGTGTGTGTGTGTGTGTGTGTGTGTGTGGGGGAAGGGAGATGAATAACACTACAATAGCCTGAAAAGTACAGGGAAGAAAACTAACAACACCATGGTGAAGCACACAGGAATTTGGGGGTGTTAACTGACTTTTATTACTGCTATTTCTTCTAGTTTTCTTGCTACAATATGCCTTATTAACAACCATGCAGGGTTTTGCTAACTACTGGCTGTAATCATTAAAAATTGGTGAAATTCCAAAATCAACAGTATCTAGAAATTTTCCTGGATCACCTACTTGGAGCAACACTGGAAACAACTTAACAACATACTAAATCAGAAAGGTTGGCCTGGGAAACCATTTATGTAATTTTTCTGCTTTTGTTTCGGGAATCTTCCAAAAGAGGTGTCTAGAGAATTAGATATAATTTTTGAGCAGGGTATGCTAACGTGGCTTCAACAATGATTTTCTTTTTTGTAATTTTGCCTTAAGCATCATTTTTTCCAGTGATGTGTCACGTTGTCCCAATTGACTGTCTGGCTGCAGTTTGATCTTGTGTTTGCTGGAGTAAGAAGTGTAGATGCATAAAATTACCATCTCTTCTTGATACTGATTTCAGTTAAAGGTCTCCAAAGTATCCTCTTCCGTCTCTAAATCTGCATTATTTGAAGACATCCATGACTCTGATTAAATTTTGAAGAAAAGACTCTTTGTTATTGTCCAATAATTTAAGAAACTTATTTTTTTCACTAATTTATTTTAGCTGGGTGGAGTTGTGAGGAGAGGGAAGTCTGGATGTGGAAAATGGCTGCCTCCATGGAGTAGGGGGGGGGGGGTTGTCTGGCTTGTTGTGAGGCTCTGTTGGGGGTGACAGGCCAGGGCTAGAACCGCCTTGCCTCCCAGGCACCTCACAACTCCACCCAGCAGACCAGACTATCATAGCCGGGCTTGCGCGGCCGCTAGAGGCTGCGCGGTTTATCAATAATTGCTTTATTTAGAGGTGACTACAAGAGTATGCCACCCAGCACGGCAAGCCTGGCAAGCTGCTCGTGTTGTATTTGATATGCCAAATACCAGTAACATTTATATTAGGTCATTCCCATGACCTAATATAATGGTGTGAGGCTCTTTATGTTCCTGGAGCAAGCGGATGCCTTTGGGTTCTACTAGCATGAGACAGGACATATGGAGATATTGCTGGTGCCCGCTCTAGCTAATAGATGATGAATGGGAAGATAGTGATAGTGAATTTACTTTAGCTAATGTTTTTCTTCCCTTCCTCAAATAATACAAGTGTGCTGTATCTACTACCTCAAAATCGGAGATGGGCAAAGTCTCACTCTCAAACTGGGAAGAACCAGTTTGGTCATACACCTCCAATTACCGATCTTAAGCTGTTGGCCTACTACTGCGCCAGTTTCACCATATTTGGGAGTTTGGTCAAGTTGGTTGCAACCAACCGCACAAGAGTTGTATCCCAGTTTGTTGCAACCAACCAGCAACAAGAGTGCAATCCTGATGCTAAGTCTAAATCAATGTAACTGCCTATTTTGCTGCTAAGCTTGTTCTCCACAACAAAGATATAGATTATAATTCCTCCACACATGGAAATTCTAGAGAATACCACAATGTTATATCCATAGATTACTTTGCATGTTCAGCTAAACAAACTGAGTTTCCACTAAGTTCCATGGATTCTAAAACAATAAATCAAGCAAATCATGCAAAACTTTAAACATTGTATTACTTTTTATATAAGGGCTTTCTTATATTTGTGGAGGAAAAGGAAAATATAAATTATTTGACTTGCCATTTCACGTTTTTCTTTTTAAAAGGATATCTGCCCAAAAAATGAATCAAGTCAAGTGCAATAATTCAAACAAAAAAGTGTAAGGGCCCTCTTGAAGCATTTTTTTATGATACTCATTTCTTTTCCATTTTTCATTTCTACCACCAAGATAAAACATTAAAATAATGATGTCTTCTATTTGATTATTAAAATTCATCTTGAAATTAATTTTAAACTTTTCTGTCATTCTGTTCTATGATCCCTGGCAAATTAAGTATATTACTTTCTATTTTACAAATTATTTTTTCTTAGTGGCAATTTATTTGTGATACTTGTGGTAAACAGAGCTTTACTGCTTTCAATTTGTTTGCTAAATAGTTCTATTGTTTATTTTTTTCAATTTTAGAAATAAATTCATAACATCTGGAAGCTTTAAAACTCCATTGTAAATTCAAAGACTATGCTGGAAAGAGTGACCTTACTTTTTTTCCTGAATGATGGAAATACTGGGAATAATTAACTTTGTAGAAGTCATCTAATTTTCAATAAGAAAAAAAGGAAATATCTTCCTTCACCTCTATTTTTCTAGAATGAGTGCTTCTTTTCACATCACTTGTCATTTGATATTGATGAACTACCTACTAAGGCTCTGCAATATCTACAATCAGTATAAAATAATGAAAAATCCCAAATGAGTCTTGGTGCAGCTTTAATTCTAGTAAGAAATAGAAAAAAACAAACTAAGAATCATGGGGGGAAATAGCTAAGGGATATTAGAGAAGAAGAGTTTATATGGCTGATGAGAGAGATTTTGTGATACAGTAATCTTTGAGCTGAGCTCTGATGAGGAGGAAATGATGAGGAAAGAGCAGAGAGGAAGACTGCTGAGCAGAAAGCATGGAAACAAATAGATACTCAATGAATATCCAAAATACTGTAAAAGAAAACTCAGCCTCTTATCAGAGTGGAGGATTAAACAGAGAGTGACCAGACATAAAAGATAGAAACAGGGATCAGAGCCACTGCACAGTGAGTGGGGCACTTGGTCTTCCCTGTTTGGTTTCCCAGAGTCCCATATGGTCCCACCAGCACCACCAGGAGTAATTCCTGAGGCAGAGCCAGGAGTAACCCCTTCATATATCCAGGTGAGGCTCCAAAATAAAGCAAACAGAATTCTGGGTTGGGTCCAGACATTTTTAAAAAAAAAATTAAATACCTAATTTCCTTCTGCATTTTTATTGGCTATCTTTTTAGTATATTTGAACCCGTGAAACCTAAAGAAACACATGTATAATATTTCCAATAACTTTATCAGAAAGATTTCTTAGGTATTTGAAATAAAACATGCTACTGAGTGCATGGGTCTTATCATTCTCCAGATGGCTTGGTTTCTACTTGGTTTGCTATGAGGCATTGCATTGCCTTTGCTTTGTATGGGTTAGTGTCTGCTTTGTCCCCCAAAGTATTAAGTTTTAATTGAGATGTAATTCTTTTTAAATTTAATAAGTTCATGTGGCTCCTCTGATTCAGAAACACCACTAAAATCAGCAACAAAAAAGTCCTAGGACCACAATCTTCCAGACATGACTGCAAAGAGAAGTCCTTGTCCCAGCAGACTCCTCTAGACCCCTGATAAATGAAAGGAAATATCTAAGATTTAAATATCCCATTCCAATCAAGTCATACTTTAAAAATAGTACTTGATACCTATTGTGTACAAGGAATTGATTTTCAAAGGACTTAAGGGCAACCAATAAGAATAAGCTAAAAGCACACACACACACACATAAATCCTGCATTAAAAAATAGCAAAGGAACCCATTTATCACCCCTCCTTCACTAAAAAATCTAAAAATAATATTAGTCCATAAATAACAAATTATCAAAATATAAAGCATTTTTAAAGAGCATTTAATATATAGATAGAGATGAGATCTCTTCATTGAAGAGGTAAATTTTTCTTTTCCTTTTTTTTTTGGGAGAAGACACACCTTGCTTTGCTCAGGTGTTTCACTACTGACTCTGTGCTCAGGGGTCAATCTTGGTGGAACTTAAAGGATGCTAAGGATTGAACCAGGCCCAGTCATATACAAGACATTACCTTACCAAATATACTATCTCTCTGGCTCCAAGGAGACAACTTTTCACATAAGTAGTAGTATTGACTACACTAAACAGTATAATTATGTATAGACATAATAAACTACACAGAAAGAATCCATATTTATTTCCATTTATCAAAAAGGAATGGCAGTGGGGTACAATTAAAATTTTATGTCCTTAGAAAATCAAGATTGCAAAAACGAAATCTGGACCTCCATTAACCATATCAGTATGAAAAATGTTCGTATGGATTAAAACTGATCTCATTAGAATCATACAAATACAATGAAGTTGGCGTTGGACTACCATGCTTCTATCAGAAGATTGTATTTCAGTCTTCTTTTTATCTTCATACAGAATTGGCTGCATTTGTAAAGCTTTTGCAGCTGTGCTGGATACTGCTGAAAAATTCCTAAGTATGACTCAGATGACAAATTATATTTGATAGAGAGTCCAGAGGGATTTGCAGAATGGAATGTCAATCCTGAGAATGATTACATTGACTAAAATCCCAAGAGGGAATTCCTAAACTCCTACATGGTGTGTGCACTTCCTTAATGGTAATATTTTTAAGGAATCGGTGTATTAGCTAGTGAGTCGACTTTCATTTTTTATGAACTTTCAAGAGTAATGATAAAAAAATAAGATGGTACGCAAACTATTATTGAAACATAAGCACATAACTATAGTACTTCAGAATCTTTCACAATTTCACCAACTGGCCATCAGCTTCCCCTTCTCTGATGAAAAGTCTGATAAGCAAGTAAGAGTTAAAAGTTTAAGGCAACAGGCTTATATGCACATAGAGAAAACTAATAGGTTTATCTACTTAGTGAAGAAAATTGGTATAAGAAATACAAGTTAATTTACTTATATATTAAGGTAGTATTCAGTAAAACATTCCCAAAATATTTTCAACCTTTAAATATATTTGTGTTTATGTTTTTATGCATGTATGCTAATATATTATATTGGTATTATATGAATAACATTAATACATTATCATATAAATATATATCACATAGACACATGCATAGTCACACAAACAAAAAAAATTTTAATTCTTTTACATGCCCTAGGACCTTAAACTGTCATCCAACTTTTACCAATCATAAGTATTCAAACATAGCTTTAAAATTCTAATAAAATATATAGGATACATCAGCATGAAAGCAAGTGGCTCTTTTAAAATTGGACATTAGCTCTACAATTCTCTCAATTCATTAAGCCCCTATTTAAAAATATGCAAATGAAAAGTACCAAATAAGTATTTACTCAATTCCTAAATTGCATAAAAAATATCGCTAACACAGTTAGTGACTAATTCAAGTGGAAAATATGGTCAAAAATTAGAAATTGTGCCATTCAATTTCAGTGACTAATTTTGAGAGTTATGTAACCTCTTTGAAATTTCTGTTGAATCTTGGGGTAATTTTCAGTTGAAAATATAAATCTAGAATAGAGAATCTTAAGTTTCACAACAAAGGATGCAACAATAACAGATAAGAAAATAGATATTCAATGTTTCCAAATGGGTACTAGTATCATGATTCTTTTTAATAAATTTTAAAGAAATGTGAGTCTTGTACAAAGAAATAGTTATCAATACAGTCTTTCTAGGACATAAATAACCCTGCTTTGGGAACTAAAAGAAACTTAAGGAAAAGGCTCTTTAAATGATTAATGATTAATGCTTCAAGACCCTTGTCTGTCTTGTTTTACCACTTACATGTACCTATGATTTTATATATATACATATTATATATATATATATAATACATATATTCAAGTCTTTCTATCATCCTATAACTTTACCAAACATGTATACATACACAGATAATAGTGGGGTAGTGGGGGTACAAACTCAGTGGTTCTCAGTGGCTACTCTTTGATTGGTGTTCAGAGATCACTCCTGGTGATTCTTTTTTTTTTGCTTTTTTGGGTCACACCGGCGATGCTCAGGGGTTACTCCTGGCTCTGCACTCAGGAATTACCCCTGGCGGTGCTCGGGGGACCATATGGGATGCCGGGGATCGAACCCTGGCCGGCACAGGCCGGCGCGTGCAAGGCAAACACCCTACCCGCTGAGCTATCGCTCCGGCCCGGCTCCTGGTGATTCTTAGGGTAACAGGCAATGCTAGAGTAATGGAACTCACAACCTCAGAAATATGAGGCTTTGCTCAACAACTGACACATCTCTGGCTAACAATCATATTTTCAACAATATTCTCAAACTGTTGATTTTCTTCAAATTCTTTATTTTTTTTTTTTTTTTTGCGTCACACCCTGCAATATTCAGGGATTCCTCCTGGCTCTGCACTCAGGAATTACTCCTGGCAATGATCAGGGAACCATATGGGATGTCGGGGATTGAACGGGGTTGTCCACGTGCAAGGCAAATGCCCTACCCACTGTGCTATTGCTCCAGCCCCAAATTCTCTTTTTAAAAAAGGATATAAATCTCCAGTGTTGCTCCCCTGTGTATACTGAATGAACCAATTTACCTCTCTAGAAATAGAAAAGAAAATGTATACTACAGTTTCTAATTGTACAGCAAGTTGCCCTATTTAGGCTGCAATTATGCATTCAGTATGACTTTCTTAATTTTTATCATGAATACATTCTAAAGGCCCATACTAGAGATTTGGGAGCATATAGAAAAAAATCCATAAACATATTGCATCCCCCTAGTTTAACAAAAAAAAACCTACATAAAGCGGAACAAATGAGAGGCAAAGATTTCTCTTCCATGTGTTTTTCATGATGGAAATAATTGATTTTCTTATTGCTATTGTAGAGAACACTGCTGACATTTACTGGCCTACTGAGTTCATCACAGCTGGGCTTATCCATCTCTCCCAGGCTCCCTTTTTCCACTGAAATGGGAAAGATTTGCATTTTTTCACTTGATAATCAGCCACACCCTTGCTTTGCTCCTTCTTCCCAGGGACTCTCTTTGTTAACCAGAAAGCAAAATGACGTGTCTTGTGAACTGGTTAATATCAGCTAAGTCAGGAATGTTCAGAAAGAAATGTCTTTAGATTACCATGAGGATATCAGTTCTTAGATCACATAATATAATTTACCAGTGTGTGCATTTCATGCAGACCCATCCTCATCTAAAAATTACTAGAAAACACTTTAGCCTGAAAAAAAGATTTAGGACACAAAATGCAAAGAATCCTAATGAAAGATTGACAAATATTTTGAAAGCAGTGAAGAATGCTAAACGAGATAATGTGCAATAAGACATTGCTGAGCTCTCGATCACTTGTGGAAATCTTAAAATGGATAATGTTTCTACTTAAAATTATCCCCCAATTTTTTTCAAATGAATGAACTAAGCATATTGTATTTCCAATGAGTATCAAATTTAATTGTGCTTATAATATTAAAGTGTAAAAATTATTATTTTATGTAATATAGCTATTTTTCACACTGAAAAAATCCTAATGAAGCAATTTTATAAACTACAATTATTTTGACTACCTATAATGGAATGGTAAATCAATTTAATAAATGAATTTTGGTTTGTGTGTGTATGTGCATACACACACTTATGCTCACTTATGAATGTACACAAGTACCAAAGGCACCAAGAGAAAAACTAAACTTATTTCTGAATTGGTTTTAGCACAAGGAAAGATGCACATAATATTCTCAATTAGTTCTCCTTCCGTCAGGTGATATAATCTGTTGGAACATATTTGTGCACTAGCATTTAGATTTGTAAGGCAACATGACCATTCTCATAGATTAGATGTATACCTGGGAATATACATATAATATGTGTATGATATGAATTAAGTGAAAATTGAATACTATGGATTTGGAGAAAGATAAAGGTGAAAGAAAGTATAAAGAAAGTAATATTTGAATTGAATCATGGAAAAGTGACTTTACATATGTTTGTGAGGTGGAGAGAATTTCCTGTGCATGTGGATAGAGCTGGATGTGGTTAAATTAATGTGAAATAATAAATTAATGTGGGTCACCTAAGTTAAGATAGAAAAAGCACATGTAGAATACAAAGAAAAATAATGATTTTTGGGCTAATAATTGGGTATAAAAATGATCTTGATGACTGTGCACAAATACATTTTTTTCTTGCAAAAAATTTGTCAAAGACCTAAAAAATAGTATTTGTTTCACCTTCAGGTTTGATTCAGAAATAATCCCTTAGTTCCAGAAATATATGTAAAATTTATAAGACTCAGAAGGTAATTTTGCAAATTAGGAAACTGAGGTCCAGAATAGGGAAGTAAGTTGCTTGATCACTGAAAAGAATTTGAAATTGCAAGGATAAAAAATGCAATGCATGGAAATCTAGATGATTTCCCCTGCAGTCTCAAGAAGAGTATTAAGCAAAACATGCCTCAGAAAGGAAAGTTGAAATTCTATTTTTCCCTTTTCCTTCTTCTGCATTCTTAATAAAGGTTATGGTGAAAACCTCAAAAAAGCTTTCTTAAAGTAGTCTAGAAAATGTACATAGGGAAGTCTAAATTTAGGAGTGTTTATACTAGTTTTATACCAATTCAGATAAACTGAGAAGAACTTCTTGTACTTTTCCAATCATTCAGATGATAAACTCCTTCTCATCATGTCTCTTCCAAAGTAATACATAAAAAGGTTAAAATTTTTTTTCTAGAAAACTCTGTTCTAGTTTTCATAATCAACTAAAATTGGAAAGCTCATAAGACACCAGTATTTGGCTGACTAAATTTGTATGAAATTAAAACAGCTATAGATAGTTCTCTCATTTTTAATAAACCATTCAAGACCTAGTTCAGATACTTAGTCTTTTGACATTTGCCTGAAATTGAACTTCCAGAATACAAAGTGGGTGGATGAGTGGAAGGGACAAATAGAAGCTTTTTTTCTGTTAATCTCTGCAGTTTCCTATTTAAATTGAGTTAGGGTGGATTCTGGCAAAATCCCAATATTTAAAAAAAAACAACTTATAGGAAGATAAGGTTTGCAATTTAGCTTTACCCAAGAAAAGTGAACCAAGCGATTTTTCAAAATTATACAGTCATTAAGTGGTATAAGAGGAAATTTTAAAAAGACAGGCACTTATTTCTTACATTAAAACCCAAGGTAAACCAAGTTTTGAGACATGGTCTTAAATTACACAAGCATATAGATGACTAAAATATGTACTAAACTTATATATAGACAGATCCACACAAGCTCAGATGTGTTCTTTTTTCCCTTTGTTGGTTGTGTCTTCTATAAGGAAAAAGAAATATTAATCATTTCTTTTTACTGCTAAGGGGATGGGTGCTGCTCTCATATTTCAGAAAGGGGCTGGAAAGTGAGGGAAGCCAAACTTTTTCCTATTTAAGGCCAAAGCAAAGGAATCTTAGTGGCTGAGTTTTATGACGGGCCCGGTGCTGAAGGGCAGGGAAGAACTGATGGTGCTACTTTTGAACTGCTTTTTCTTTTCTCCTTCTTGCACAAAGAGTCTCATGTCTGCTGTTTAGACATGATGAGCTTTGTGCAAAGGGGGACCTGGTTACTTCTTGCTCTGTTTCATCCCACTCTTATTTTGGCACAACAGACCCAGGAAGGTGAGTAGGTACTGATTTGAAGAAACTTTATGGGGCTTTTTGTCTTGACTTTTCCTTACAAATAGGTATAAAGAGAAAAGGAGTTTCCTAAAAGATAATTTCTTCCATAAGCTTTCACTTGGGTTTCGTAGAATTGACCACAGTGCTGACAGTACTTTCAGATCTGTTTCAAAACAGTATTGTCGTTTGTATTTATAGTTCTTCCAGTTGTTTAAGATAAAGATGTTCTTGAACTACCTTGTTTTTGGAGTAACGGCACTGGAAACTTTTTAAATGCCTTTATAAAACTCCTCGCCTGGATTGTTAACATCTTGGAATGTTTCCCTAGGCAGTCTGGAAGTTATTGGTTTCTTGTAATACCTTGCATGTTCTCTTTTGTATGCTGGATTCTTTGTAAGGATAGAATGCTGAACATTGTTTTTCCAATAAGATAATGCTTTTTAAAAAATGCCATGCATTGAGAATAGTCCTGATGAAAATACTATACATAATTATATGATTAGAATTGCTAAATGTTTTGAAAGGTTCATTTTTGTATTTTCTAGTAAATACAAATAATGATTTTTGAGCCGCAATTTCACTAAAAACGTTTGTCTCATGATTTGGTTGGGTGAAAAATATTTATTTTAGTTCATGTTTCTTATAATCATGAAATTATTTGAACAAATAAAATGCAAAGTTTCCTCAAAATATTTAAATGCTAAAGTTAAGGATGTTAGGAAAAATTGCATAGTGATCTTTACTTGTACATTTCAAAACTTATTGCATATAAAACTATTGCTTGTGCAAAAATGATCATCTGAAAGTAATTTTGGATTTAAATATCATGCATATTTGATGTTCTCACACACAGGTCATATATGGAAGCAGGGGAACACCAGTAAAGTTTCTTTAGATATATTCAGCCTGTACCACAAAGGAAAAGAAACACCCAAATTCCTCCTTCCTTCACTCTCCCTCCTCCTCCCACCTCGCCTCTTCTCCCTTCCTTTTCTCCTCTGCCTTATCTCCACCCCTCTGCTCCTTAGGACCTCCTCCTCCTCTCTTTTTACACTTATTACCCCACCCATTTCTAGGCAAGTCCCTCTCTTCTCCTCTTAACCAATCCCTCCCTCACCCTCTGAGTCCTCCTCTTCCTCTAGACTTTCCTTTCCTCTCTCCTGGAGCCTCCCTCCCTTTCTTTCCCTAAAAGTCTAAAACCTCCTTCCTTTTTTTATGCCTCTTTCCTTTTGCTTCCCATCAGTGCCTCCCAGAAGATGCTCCAATTCCGTCCTGGCTATCCTGCCAAGTGATGACCACATCAGCCCCACATCATAAATTCTCCGATTCTGAAAATTACCAGAGTTGCCATTTATCAGGAAGTCTACAAACCTTTGCTTTCAGTTCCAGACATTGGCAAAGCACATGTAATTTCTTGGTAGTTAGAATTTTTCAAAATATTGCAGCTATTCTCTTTAAAAGGGAAAAAAAACACATGTTTAATACCTTTACTACTTTTACTTCAGATAAGTCTCATTTCATATTTCTCATTTTCTGTTTTGCTATAGAAAAATAAATCCTATCAAATTTCAGACACATTTTTATGCCTTTAAGTTAAAAGAAGTGAAAGGATTTTTTTTTAATTCTTCTTTAGCTAAAACCTTATTTTTATGCTAGAAATAAATAAGGTTTTAAGATAGTATATCTTTTGTTCTCTGTAAATTTTGCAAGAAATTTATGCTGGTGAATTAGTGTTGAGTAGATATCTGGGAATATAGACCAATGAAGATAGTAATATATAGTTCTGGGAATAGCTTTCTTTTACTTGTCTCGAAAATCACAAAGAGAAATGACACTAAAGTCTAGTTTACTCCTAAATTTTCCAGAGCATAAAACATGTCCTCACAGAATTTTGGTCATTTTACAAATCTCTAAAAGTTTTATTTTATCCTTGTATTCTATTCCACCAATGGAGAAATGTGATCTGCTTTCTATTTCCTGTGTTTATAAACATGCCAAATTTAAGCACGAAGACTTGCCACCTAGTGTCCAACTGAGAAATACCAACATAAAAGTTACAGCTGTGCTCCATATTTTGTATTGAAATATCACATGTGTAGATATTAAATATTAAGTAATGCTGCCTTAAGAATAGTTCATACTATTTTCCTAAGCAAATGAGTATATTACTGATAAAATATTGTTAAAAATCCACACACAATGATAAAAATATTCAGAGATTGTAAATAAATTCAAATATTATGGCAGATTAAAAATTCTACATAGATCTATTTTTAAATAATTTTCAAATCTCTGTTGTAGACTTTATGAGATATATTTTTATCATAAAGATTTATTTAATAGCTGTCTAGCTAGTATGATTTTACTAATATTGCTTTATGAGAACTGAAAGATAAATATCATAAAACTAAAAATATTCTAGAGTTTCAGTTTATAATTTTATACCAAATAATTTTAACATAATGATGAACTAAAGATCTTTAATCTCTTATAATTATATAGCGCAAATGGATTCTGAGAACCAGTTTTTAGTTATATGTTATAAGTCTATTTTCCATTATGTTTAAAGAGAAAAGTCAGAAAGATCAAGTCATATTTAAGATTTCTGGTTTGAGCTGTCCCTCACCTTAAACATGAAGAATATGATGAAAAAAAGGAATGAAAGCACTAGGAACTAGTATTTTTTTTAGAAGACTATGCAGAGTTATTCATACACTTCAGTCCTTTAAGTTAAGATTTTATAGCTAAGAAAAGAGAGCTAAGAGTAGAAATAAAATTCTCTTAGGTCCTACCTAGAGAATACAACGCACACATTAAATCCTGGTTATCTGAATTTTGTTTTTATAGTTCTTTGTACTTGGAAGGAGAATCAAAAAAATTGGACGCTATTCTAGGAAACTATATGAGATAACACATATCAAAGAAAAAACTGATAAACTCAACTTTGAATTGATATTTTGAATAAGAGACTCATTTATGATGCAATCAAATGCTACCATCAGTTCTGTAATATTCATTTTAAGTAAAATATTTATGCAAAAATGTGTTTTTCATTAATGATACTTGCATTTCTCCTGTGCCACAAGAGTTTACAATACCAGGTGATGTAAGAACATATATTCAAAAGGATATTCTAAAGTATATTTGGGGTGAAATAGAAGAAAAAAAATGAACAATTCTGGGGTGAAAGAAAAGACAGTGATTATGTGTCTTTTACTAGTTTAGATTTCAGGGCAAGTATCTTATCTTTAGGTTGGCTGGGAGTTGTTTAGGATAGTTGTGATTATTGCTCCTCAAAAATCCCCTTTCACTTCTGCTATAGCACATATCAGACCTTGAGTTACCACCCAGAGAGAAGAGTGCCATCTACTGAAAGCCCATGGTTCCCACACTGAAGGATTTTGGTGCAGATATACAATTTATGTAGCCCAGTTCTTTCATTTTATAACATCAAATGGTATCACCACCTTGAAATGATCGCAGTGGATTCCTTAAGAGCTAACTTAATAAACATGAAAGATTATTTTTGCCTTCACTGGATATGAAGAACATTATAAGACGTCCAGATCCACAATAACTCTCTGAAATGTCTCAGTGGACTGTTTCTTGTAAAACAGTTTGCCCTGGAAAATATAGCTCAGTCCTATTGGTTCCACACTCAGAAAAAAAGAAAGAAGGAAAAGAAAGGAGAGAGAAGGAGAGTTTGGAGGGGAGTTGTAGGATATAAAAACATCTAGAGTTCAAAGCTTTGTCTGCTTCTTGTCAAGGCTGCAATGGAAAAATTGAGATAGCTTTTCTTACACAAACCATTTGCTAACTACAATTTGGGACTTACATTAACCTCTAAAGTTTCTGTCTGTGCTTAACGAAAACACAGCAGAAGTGGATTCCTTTCGGATTAACTAATAAAACTCTTGTATATTCCAGGGCTGAGGTCAAGAACTGCCATTTAAAGCACAATCTTATTAAATTAAAAAAAGTTCAAAGTAAGGGGCAAACCCTCAGGTCCTTAAAAGATGTAAAAATCAAAGATAAAGAATCCAGACAGGGTTGATGGGCTTGATTGTTTTCTGCCTGGGGGTGTGAGGGGGAGGTGGTGGGAGCCAAATTGGCCATGCTCAAGGCTTACCTCTGGCTCTACTCAGGAATCTTGCTCAGCTGCAGTATGTGGTAGACCACAAGCGAGGCAGGGACTTCAATCGCTGTACTACTTCTCTGACACCTAGACAGTATCAACAGTAAAATTTCCTTTAAAATTTTGAATTTAAATGTATTGTTCTAGATAAGTGACATTTATTTTAGTGAAATTTATTTTCTGTAGTACTTAGGTTGGGGGATGGCAAACAGGGACTGTTTCTCAAGCTAATTAAAATCAGAAAAACTTTTCAGAGGTGCACAATAGGTTCAAAATGCCCAATTTAGAAAGGAACCTTATTAAATTTAAAGGCAATATAAAGTTAAAGGCAATATTGCTCAATTCATTTAGTAGCTTTATTTTTTGTAACGATGTATGTTACTGAGGTTTCCCTAAATATGGTTTAGTATTAAATACAGAATACTAAATAATTTTAAACTGTTGTTGCTGCAATTGCTTGACTGTTGTTTTCTGTAGCTGTATGTAGTAAAATAATGTTTGGATTCTTCCTTGCACCTTAATCGTGATGAAGGTCTGGGTGTCATATGATGCTTTGAAACTGGAACTCTTCTTCATTGGGTCAGGAGAAAAGAAACATCAGAATTAAACTACAGATATTATCTTTCTGTTTTGAGACCACTTAGAACTGATATGCTAGTGAGCTGTGATTCCCCATCTTGTTTTTTTTTATTGCTTTTCAAACTTGTTTTAAGATTCCGGTGTTTCAAAATCATTCTTTGGGAAAGAGAGCTTTGAACTGGCTTCTTTAACTCTAACTTACACAGGAGGTTGCAGAAAGAGTATAGAATGTAGTACTACGTATTTTATCAATATCAAGCTCATAACTTTGTTAGTCTCAAATCTTCACTTCAATCTTTACCACATAAGCTTGAAGAAATTGACTAATGTCTTTGTATGTCAGATTTCTAATCTGTAAAAATGAAAACAATGGCTGTACCCATATATAGGGTGTTTGGTATGAGTAAGTCAAGTAGATAATGTTAATCTCTCAGAACAGCATGAATATTTTGATCTAATTTATTGCTTGTATAACTAAAACAAATCCATATTTTGTAATAAGAAATAGAAACACCGAGTGACATAAGAGAAAGTTGAAAATCAAAAAATTGGAGCAGGGAAACTTATTTTAAGAAACAGCAACAAAAAGTTGCTGAGTCTATTATTGGTTTGATATTTTTGTTATTATATAAAAGTGAGTTTATTTGTTTTCTATTTAATATTACTAAAAGTGAATTAATATTTTAATTAAACTTCTCTGAATTAATAAGATAAGGACTAATAATAAATTAGTATTATTTCTGAACCAAATTATTTTTTTTCTATTTTTGAATGCTTAAAATAACTAAATTGAGCATTTTGTAGGAGTTCATCTTATTCATGGGATATGTTTTAAGCCCCTAGTGGAAGCCTGAAACCATACATGGCACCAAACCACAGAAGTACTCTATTTAGTACTATATACGTGCCTATGATGATGATCAATTTTAAACAAGATATATTAATATATAACTTATAATAGTTACCAGAATGCACTGTAATAAAACATATGAAGTGGTACCCTCTCAAAATACCATACTGCATGGTGCTCATCCTTCATTCTCATATGATGACACAATTTCTCCATGTTGAGATGGAGTTGAATGAGGTAGGCATTATGATCTACTATGTATTTGGATGAGCTGGATAAAGAGATGCTTCACATCCCAGTGGTAGGAAACAAAGACAGGAGATTTCATAATGCTTCTCAGAAGGAAGCACTGCTTAAAACTTACAATGAACTTCCCAGGTTAAAACCTTTTATGCAAGTTGACCACAGGCTACTGAAGTAATGGAAAGCAGTCATGAGTAAAGTGGGAACAGCTATCTGTTTATTATAATTTATGTGATATTAATGCAAACAGTAGTAATGAACAACATTGATCCACCATAAGACCCTATGTTCTCTCTAGTCTATCCCTCTTTAACCCTAACCCCCATCTACCCAGCATTCTCAAATTGATAATCTGAGTTTTGTGTTGTGAAGTCAAAGATTTGCCTTCATTTGATAATTCTAGTTCCTTCTTGTGTCTCTGTATACAAGAGATTATTAGGATCATCTGGTATTTCTCCTTCTCTGACCTATTTCACTTAAAATGATACCCTCCAATTCCATAGCTATTGCAACAAACTGCAAGAATTCATCTTTTCTTACAACTGTATGATATTCCATTGTCTTTAAACATACCACAACTTCTAGATAATTCATCTCTTGTTGGACATTGAATTCTGTCTGCATCTTGACTATTGTGCTAAGTGCTTCAATGAACATAAGTTTGTATATACATATATTTTTAATTATTAATTTTGTTCTTTTCTCAATAGTCTATACATGGAAGCATCTATAAAATTTATATTAATTTCAAGTTAAATTAATAATATAAGAAGAAATCATATCATATAGAAGAGATATTTGATTAGGTTTAACTATTAACTTCATATGTCTTTAGTATGGCATAATTATCTAACAGTTTTTTTGTAATTTTTTTATGAATTTGTTAAAAGACAATGATTTCATTTGCTAAAAGAGACAGCTATAAAAATATGATAAACTCTCATTGTTCCTTTTTATTTACTTTTAGTCAAATATATTTGGAAAAGCAATACATAAATAAAGGGTAAAACAATGATTTTACATGAATATGTTATAAAATAATTACAATGTTTACAAAGTTCAAGAATATTATACAGCAAATAGCAACAATGTGTAGACTAATAATTCTGTGAGCACCTAAAAGTCTAAAATTAGCATTCATTCTTGGAGAGGAGTTATAGTACAGGTGTAGTGCATTTGCCTTGCACATGACTGACCCAGATTCAATCCCCAGCACCTCCAGGAGTAATTCCTGAGCCCTGAGCCAGGAGTAACTTCTGAGTATCGCCAGGTGTGACTCAAAAAACAAATAATAAATAAACAAACAAATAAATAAGTAAATAAATGCTCAAGTGAGCAAGTCAAGTGAACACCTCACTCAAGTGAGAGAAGGAATCCAGAGTTCCAACATCCGTCGACGATCCAGATTCAGGTACGCTGTCTCATTTGCCACAGCGTCAAAAATCAGATGGGACAAGTAATGCAACTTGGAGACAACTGCTGGACTAGAGCTGTTACCGACGGGATCCGCAGGACTTCAAACCGTCAAATGATAACATGGCCGCCCACCTACAAGATGGTCAGACTTCTTCGTCAAGACCCTGAATGAACGGTTTGAGGCTCTTCCTATTCCTGGAGCAAGTAGATGTCATTGGGCTACACTGGCATGTGATAGGGTCAAATGGAAATGTTACTGGTGCCCACTAGAGCAAATCAACAAATAATGGGATGTCAAGTGATCAAGTGAAATAAATAAGCACATTCTCATGTCCTGAATAACTTGTATAATGACAGTTTTTTTTTATGCAGCTATGAATCTTGTTGGAGAATGTTAACAGAAAGAATGAGCTTTCAGACTTCTTGACTCATTAATTTTGCTGCCAAGATCATTAATTTGTTGCTTCTAGCAGATTACAAGACTAATGTAATCTGCACACACACAGACAGAAATGAGAAAAGGAGACAATTCCAACGTTCTGAAATTTTACTTTCTCTGTGAAGACTAACACTTGCCCAATGTTTTGGGCAAGGGAAAGGTGGCATTGAGGCAGTGAATGGGGACAGAGAGATGCTGGTCTGAGGGCATTCTCTTCTATGCTTGTTCCAGAGGAACAGGCCTAAAAAGGCCTAACAGTGTCCTTCCGCATCCACTGTTCCACCCTGGCAAAGTCGCTGCTGGGTATTGGCCTGATGTAAACAGATCTAGCACACAAGGCCTCATGTGCGCTGTCTCTCAAACTCTCTCTGACCCAAGCAAGTCTTTTCTCTTTTTGTGTTTTTGATGTCAGAGTAGGCAGTGCTGAGGGGCTCCTCCAGTTCAGTGTTTGGTAGGGGTGGGAGGGTGTTGCTTCTAGTAGTACTGGGGTATCATGAGATGCCAGGAATCAAACCTTGACCTTCCCATATAAAGTGTTTGCTTTTCGTCTTTGATGCTAGCTCATTTTGCTGACCAAGAAATGGTCATTTCTTGCCTAGCTCATTTTGCCTGGAACAATCTCCCTTTCAAAACTTTAAGTGCACAATCAATGTTTAATTTAAGTGGTTGTATGATGTTCTTTAGTGTTAAATTCATATTCTAGATGAAATTAGAATACATATTGGCCTAAAGAGAAATTCACTATAGCGTACAAATCTGTTGTATAGATTTGCAATTTGAAGCAGTCTCTTACTACTCGGTCAATCAGAATGGAATATTATATGCTTTGTAATTATGGCTTTTTCTTTTTGCATGCTTATTAAGCACTCTCACAAATACATATAATGAAGAAATCACTCATTTCAAACTATTTCCACCTTGGTTATCAGAAAGGATCCTGGCATCTACAGTACTCCCATTTGGGCCCCTCTTACTTATTTTCCAGCTATTGACGGAGAATGCACCCATCTTGGTCAGTCATATGCGGATAGAGATGTCTGGAAGCCAGAACCATGCCAAATATGTGTCTGCGACTCAGGATCTGTTCTCTGCGATGAGATATTGTGTGACGAACAAGAATTAGACTGCCCCAACCCAGAGATCCCATTTGGAGAATGTTGCGCAGTTTGCCCACAGCCTCCAAGTGTTGTAAGTTTAAAGGAAAAGGTGTACTCTATCAACGGTCATACTGAAATGCATGAGTAGCTACTAAGATGTATAGGAGCTTGAGGGGATAATAAAATTTATGACAAACATCAAATAATTTTTTGAATTATAAGTAAAAAGAATGTACATTTCATTTTAAAACTAGGGAATTAATACAATTTGGAATAAAATTTACATATGCAAATTGGAAGATACCTAATGGGAAAATCTATCCATTTATTTCTCTTGTTTAATCTGTCTTTTTCCTCCATTAGCCTACTCGACCTCCTAATGGATATGGACCTCAGGGCCCTAAGGGAGATACAGTAAGTAAATGTTCTTCACTGGAAGGAATTCATGCTCATGATAGCTTCTGGGATAAATTAATTTCTAAATATTTCCCTTCTAAAAACCTTTGTATTTTAAGTTTTATCACCCACTGATTTCCTACAGATCTTTATATTAAATTATATTAATTTCCTATAGATCTTTATATTAAATTATATTTCCTATAGATCTTTATATTAAATTTTATTTTTATTAAAATAAAATAAAAAAGAAATATTATATATAAAAATTCAGCTTTTAATTCATTCTTATTGTCAGTGTGAAGTATATGCAGGTCAATATGCAAGAGAATAAATTATATATTGAAATTATTTATAAGATTTAGATAGCAAATTTGTGAGTTCCCACAAAAATCATTACTCTTTGATTTCTCATAATATAAATCCAGGAAACGATAATTTGGTAATAATTATAATTAAGCAATAATATAGATTGTAATAATTATATATTGTATAGTGAATAATATACTCCTTTCTTTTTCCAGGGTCCTCCTGGCACCCCTGGGAGAAATGGTGATCCTGGCGTCCCAGGACTACCCGGCTCCCCTGGTTCTCCTGGCCCTCCCGGAATCTGTGAATCGTGCCCCACTGGTGGTCAGGTAATATCTTCCAGGACCATAATATCCCCTGTTAAAGCTCTTTCACTTGTCTTCTTTTCTTTGACCTGTGCTTCATCTTAGTTTTGGTGTTCCTTCTGTTTCATTCTGCATTGATTCTTTAATCGCCTTAAATTATCCTAAGAAATTAAAGAATGAACACATCGATTCCCAAAAGAATTAACCTAGAAAATTAAGGAATTTGGAAAACTTTTATAGAAATAAATGTTATGAAGCTTTCTTCTAACCCTAGAGGGGAAGTCTCTGAGAGATTGGATAAAGAGCAATAGAATATAGTGACCAATTCACAAAAGAATAACAGTGATTTCCAGTCCAATACTGACTTCAAGTCCGTAGGATTTTCAACCCCTAGAAACTGTTCTTGCCAGTTCACTATTCAGAACATACTCCTCCAAAAAAAGCAGGTAAAACAAGTTCATATAAAAGGTAACTAAAAAAATAGAATAAAATTTCTACTTCTGAAGATAGGAAAAATTCTAATATACCCACACGTCATTATGAGATTAAAAAGTGCTTTTCAAAAAATTAGATAGGAAGCAAAGGGTATCATCCAACTTATTCTTATTGTTGCAACCAAACAGATCTGTTACTTGTACCATAGTTAAAAATTAAAAAAAAACTCAAAAGTATATTTTATAAGAAATGCAATAGCTATATGTACATGAATATTTTCATTACTCTGTTCATATTTTCCTTGGAATATTTATTTGGTGGAGAATATGTTGGATCTATTAGCCATAAGTCAGGAGATGTAAATTGTTAATTTAATCTTTCGTTATTCAAAGAGTAAGTTGTCCTGTATGTTTTCTGTTAAAAATGAGAATGAAGATTATATAATCTCAAGACTCAGTCTCAAAATACCTTTTATTTATATTTGCAGTGCTGTGAATATTGTTTAGAAATATTTTAAATTAAAAAAAATAAATGAAAGCATATAGGAGCAAATTGTTTGGGATTAACATTTTGTGCAGTTCTTTGAAAATATATTATATTACATAGGAAGTATTACTGCAGTATATCTAATATCTTAAAGCTACAGGTAGTTAGGATACACAAGATAATTAAAAAATATATACCACACAATCTCTCGTGATGAATTTTTTTTCTGCCAGTGAATAGCAGATGTTGCATGTACTACTTTTAAACCCTTTGTAAAGAACTATAACTTATTTATAAAAATAATATCTTATCTCTTTGTTATAGAACTATTCTCCCCAGTTTGATTCATATGACGTCAAGGCTGGAGGAGGAGGTGGAGGAGGCTTTCCCGGGCCACCTGTATGTACAAATGTTTCTCAGAAATTATTTAACTTACCAGTTTGTTAAGTCTTTAATGTTCACTCTTCTGATATCACAGTATTATGGAATTGTACAAAAAGTACTTATAATTGAAAGATTGTCATATTTTTGTGATAATTCTCTCCTAATTCATTTATCTCCTTGTTACTTTTTATTTTATGTTCTCATTTAATTCATTTTTTGCTTTATTTTTCATATAATCAGTGACTATATGCTGGATCCACTTATCTTCATGCTTAAGCCTCCACTATCATATATTCCTTAATTTAGTAAAAAATTTTATATGTTTCCTTTTCTTATCCAAAATTTTCAAAATCTATTTTTCTATAAATAGCCTTTGTTGCAGAATCAGGAGGAACAATACTAGGGAAAGTTCTCATCACAGTGTCAGTAGGAGGTGCATGAATATACTTTAAACTTGGCACTAGAGTCTCTGGTATTATAAAAAATTGTCATCCATACCACTGGATTCTAAAATCATAAAAGATAAAATTTTAGCCACGTATCAAAATGATGAACTTAATTCAGACCCATAGGATCTGAATTAATATAGCAGTGTTATGAAGTTCCAGAGCAATAGTACAGTGGGCAGGGCATTTGCTTTGCATGTGGCAGACCGTTTTCAATCCCTGGCATCCCATATGGTCCTGGGCACCATCAGATGTAAATCCCCGAGTGCAAAGCCAGGACTAATCTGTGAGTATCATTGGTGTGACTGAAAAGCAAAATAAATAAATAAATAAAATTCAGACCTCTGAAATTGGTATATATCTGAAATAAAATGTATAAAGCTTGATGGCAGTGTATTGTTGTATCATTCATTGCCAGCATATCATATCAGCAATATCACATCATATCAGCAATAAAATTTGATATTAATTATACATATACATTCGCAATAATAGTGAATTTTGGGGATCAGATATGAAGTTTTGATTAAACTAGAAATCACCTATCACTAAGATTCCAGAAAAGGGTTTGCAAGAAATAATTCAGTCCTTTGTTTTAAAATTTTAATATTAGTATTTAAAAATACAAAGGCATAACACTAAAAGTTTTAAGTTAATCTGTATTCTGAATAATAGAATTTGGTAATATTTAAATGCACCACTTACCTGTGTGTAATTCTCATGTGCAAATCTAAATATGAGACTTCATGATAACATAACAGTGTCATGAAGTGCCTTACACTCCTCTGTACTATCTTACTCATCCCGAAAATTTCTTAGTATGACATTTCCTTACTGAGATGGCTATAAAGCTCTCATAGCAGCAAATAATTTAGTTATTATATAACTAGATATAGTTGTTCTCACTTCTAGTCATGTTCTTATCCCATGTCTAAATATGTCTAAACATTTCTAAACATGTCTTTATCTCAAATAAAGACATCTTTTTTTATGTCTGAGTCAGATGTGTTTCAGATCAGTGTGCTCTTTAATAATCACTCACATTTTTATTTCAGGGTCCTCCTGGTCCTCCCGGTCCCCCTGGTACATCTGGTCATCCCGGATCTCCTGTAAGTATAGCTTGGCACTTTGTTTTTATTTATATATTTTTAAATAGATAGGTCAGCACGTATGTTACTGTAAATTTTCTATCATATGCTTTGAAACGATTTTATATAGAAATCCAGTGAAGATTAATTATTCCTCCAAAGAAGTTGGGATTTTATATTTAATTCCTTCCCACACACAAATACTAAGATTTGTAACCTTGGTGAAATAGTCACATGTTTAATGGCATGTAATATGTTTAAATGTTTGGAAAAGGAAAAGCTGTTTCTAATGAATAATGTGAAGGAAAGAGAGTAATCAAACTTCATGGTGCTTTGAAAATGTTTGGTTTCAATCCTTAGAAACTGGAATGAAATTTTATTTCAATTGCAAAGCAAACTTTTATTGGCTAGCAAGTAACTACATCATCTAAAGATTAAATTATAAAAATATTTACATATTATTCTATCCTTTAGGGTTCTCCAGGATACCAAGGTCCCCCTGGTGAGCCTGGGCAAGCAGGTCCTGCAGTAAGTAACATAGTATCTACATTTAATAAACTGACATTTCTGTAGAAAACCACCATCATTTTATAATAGGTAACCATGGTTTCCTACAAAGTACTAATTAAAATTGTGCTATTTAAATATCATAAATGGAACTTTTATAATAGTTAAACTGGTTTTCAAATATCTTTTGAGTATTTTAATGTTATAGTATTTTACAAGGAATTCCTTGGTTAGTCCATTTTCTAGATAAGTTCACTTCCTAGTATGGCTACAAAATTGTGCATTAATTTACATTAAATATTCCTATTCCCTAAGTTAATTCTCTTATCTAATATTCTAATTCATTCCTTAACTTAATTTAGCTTAAACAAATAAAATTGAATAAAATCCTCCAAGATATGATGATTGTAAACATAAATAAGGCAGGTGATATGAGATGAATTCAGTTTTTCAAAACACTTATGAACAACTATATGCTTAATTGTTCAATATTGCAAAAATCTGAATGTAATAATTAATATCATGCATAAGTAATATAAAACAGATACATGATACTTTTATTTTTTACCAAGTTAAATTAATAGGAAAATTTAGATATGGTATAGGTTTAATATTAATTTAAAATATTTTTATTTTTATGGGAAGAAACTTAAGGATATTTTTCAAGAAAAAGTTCACTCCAGAGGCGGGAGTGATAGTCCAGCGGGTAGGGCATTTGCCTTGCATGCGGCCAGCCGGTGCCAGCCTGGGTTCGATCCCCAGCATCCCATATGGTCCCCTGAGCACCGCCAGGAGTAATTCCTGAGTGCAGAGCCAGGAGAAACCCCTGAGCATTGCCTGGTGTAACCAAAAAAAGCAAAACAAAAAAAAAGTTCACTCCAGTAATATAAATAATATATAAAACTATATTAAAAGAAACAACTATAAAATGTTTGTGTTCTATTTCTTCTTTTTTTTAGGGTCCTCCAGGACCTTCTGGTGCTGTAGGTCCATCTGGTCCAGCTGGAAAAGATGTAAGTTTTAAAGATTTGAATCAACGGTGATACAGGAAAAAAAATTAACAAGCGTTTCTAATTAGCATCATTTTCTCTAAGATTTCAAGAAGAAGCCTTATTCAAAGAATAGGCTTTGAATGAGCCTATCACTTAAAAAATTTTAAAGTTTTATTTCCTTGAGGGGTTGAGTTTTTGTTTGTTTCACCTAAAGAAACTTCTCAAGGCTTCCCTGGACACTCCTGGCATTACCTAACCTTCCATGTTGGATGGTTCAACACTAAGGTTTGATGACACAGAACTGCTATGACTCTGGATGTTGGGGGTCACTAGAATAGTACTCGGAGGGATTTAGGGAACCATGTGGTCCCAGAAACAGAAACCGATTCTTTGCATATGAAAAACATGTGTTCTGAACTTACTGCCCCCAAGTAGGTGATACCTTAACAACATTTTAGCTTATATTCATCTTATTAATCTTTGAACCTGAACTTACAGAGATATGTAGCTTTTTTTTAAATTCCAAGTAGAAAAGAGTCCCAGTATTGTTTGAACTGTTAAGAAGATTCATTTTTCTTGTTTAATTTCACATGGAATATTTTTCATACTATTTTAGTGATGAATCACCCTGAGTTATTCTAAGTTTATATCTAGGTGGGAGAAAGCTAGTTTCACAATTATACTCTTAGCCCAAGCATTTTATCAAACCTTTGTGAGAAAAATTTAAATAAATCCATCCCTAATTGACTGCAATGTATTTCCCCTTACAAAAGTACATATCTATTCCTTTTTCTTCGTTTAGGGGAATCAGGAAGACCAGGACGGCCTGGAGATAGAGGTCTCCCTGGACCCCCGTAAGTACTTAGCATTCAATGCATTTATTTGAAATAATCACAGTGATCTTAGCATGAAAATTATTATATAATTCAGTTTCATACGCTATTAAAGACACTTGTCTACTGAATTGTGATTATAATTGCAGCTTCTTTGATTTTTTTAAATTAATTTTAGGGTATTAAAGGCCCTGCCGGCATGCCTGGATTCCCTGGTATGAAAGGACACAGAGTAAGTCACTTTACAATGGGCTCTGAAAATGCTTTTTTTCTACTAAATTCATAAGTATGCAAACTTATTGATTTCATAAAAAATGGGCAATGAGCATTTTCTTTCTTATCATGATCAGATAAATTAGAAAATATGTTGCTGAGAACTGAGTACAGTATTTAATTGAAATAAAATCTACAAAAAATATTTGTTGGTTGTTATTTCCAAATGCAACTTCTTCTAAACAAAGGATCACTTTTTCTTGGACCACCAATTCCCAAGAAAAACAACATATATTTGTTACTCTCCAGTTACAACAACATAGCAAATTTACAATTGCACAAAAAAGTACATTTTAATTATCTTGTTTTTCCTATGAAATCAATAAAAACGTTTTTAATACATACATCTTAAAATGTTTTAAAATATTAAGATAAATGTTTGACACAGTGTTATGTGCTACCACACAAAATATATCATCTAATGATCTCTAGGTCCCAGAATTGCTCCACCCAAATAGTGCAATGTGATAAAAAATCTAGCTATAAAAAATATTGTAGCGCTTTGTAATCATTATAAATTTTTAGTTAATTTTAGCAACCTATCATTTTCATGTATTTTATAGGGTTTTGATGGGCGAAATGGAGAAAAGGGAGAAACTGGTGCTCCTGGATTAAAGGTAAATCCAAAATCCTAATTCCACAAGTAAATTCATTGACTTTTCTAAAGTTTTAATTTAGTGTTCAATCTCAGGAACTAATTCATATGCTTTCAGTATTAAGTCTTTGATGAAAGTAGCCCGTAATTGTTTAGATTAGAAATTAATGAGAATCCTTAAATATTTCATTATTATTTCTATTTATTCTTCAACTTTTCAAAACATAGATTTTGGAATTTATGGTAAAATAAAGACCTACTGAAAAGTTTTATATTAGTAATGGGTGTATCTTTTTCTGAGTTCCAGAAATTTCCTCACAAAACTTTTTAGAAACAATTAGTTTATATTCATGTCACACAGATCAGTTAACAATTTATATGTTTTCAGGGTGAAAATGGTCTTCCGGGTGAAAACGGCGCTCCTGGACCCATGGTAATTCTATTTCTATAATAAATATTCAGTTCTCAAGTTAACCTTCATCTAAACCAAATCTTGCCTTGTTGCTTACTTAACTGTTCTTATATGTCAAGTTGAAAATAAAACCATTCCTTCCCATTTGTTTCCGTAGGGTCCAAGAGGGGCTCCTGGTGAAAGAGGACGACCAGGACTTCCTGGAGCTGCGGTGAGTGTTATTACTCACACCAAAATTCTGTTCTCGATTGGAGAGAAGGGCATTGGGAAACTTAAGGGGAAGGAATACGATCATACTGGTGTTGGTACTGTGTTGGAATATGTACAAGAGAAACCATAATTAACAGTACTGTATAAAGACAGGCAAATTTATTTTCTAGAAAATTTGTTTTATCTCCATAACGATAGTATAGTAGTTACGGTCTTTACTTGCAGGATGCCAACCCAGGTTCGATCCCTGCCTCTGCACTCAGAAATTACTCTGAGCATCATAGGTTGTGACCCCAAAAGCTAAACAAATGAATGAATGAATGAATGGATTGAGCTCCATAAAATGCTCACTATAATTTTAAGGAAATAAATACCCTAATATGGAGATTTTGAGTGTACATTTTGTGCATATATTTTTACATGTGTTGACTATCATTAATCATGAAATTCTCATTCAGTTTGGTAAGACACAAAAATCACACTCATTTGAAGTACATAGTTAGTGTATGTATGAGTTTTTCAACATTTGGGCTAATATATAATACACTTCAGGAAAGGTCAACTCAATTCATAATTTTAGTCAAATATTAGTTATGAGAAATTATTACTTATGTGCAATATTTCAGAATTATGAAAATATTTAATCAAGATAAGCATCTCTTTTTAGGGGTCTCGAGGTAACGATGGTGCTCGAGGAAGTGATGGACAACCAGTAAGTTGCTTTCTATTCTAATCTGATTTGGTTCAGGGCAATGAGACAGTCTATAGACATATATATATATATATATATATATATATATATATATAGGAGCAAAGAGTTAGTATATATATAAAACTATATATATACTAACTCTTTCTAATATCTATGGTGCTTAAAATACTAGTGAATAACCAGTGTGTCTGAGTAGACTATGGCAATTCATCTATTATAAGAAGTGAACAATGTTACTTTATTTTATAAGTAAAAATCCATAGCTAGACATCTGTAGAAAAAACTGTGTGTATGTTGGTGGATAATAAACTGATTCTGTTAGATTTTATTCTCCTTTTGTTTTGCCACATTTTTCTCCATATTATACTCATTCATGAGCAATAAATATTATTAATATCTGCATAGTTATCCTCGTACTGTGTATGGTTCACTCATTCACAAATGATAGCTATTAGTCAATTGATTGGGAGCATTAAAATTGTATTTTTTTTCAACAAACGATCACTATTAGTCCCTTGATTAGGAGCACTAAAATTGGTTTTTTTTTCAGGGCCCACCTGGTCCCCCTGGAACTGCAGGATTCCCCGGTTCTCCTGGTGCTAAGGTAAACATTTGCTATGGTAAAATATAGTAGAGGCAACAAAATAATTAAGTTGCCTCCTGAAAGTGATTGATTTTTGCCATTCAAGTGCATACTTTTTAATCTATACAGATGTTTATAGTTTTATTCTTACTTCCAGAAGGGATATTATTTCTGACATTCTACTAGCCCGCTAGCTCTTTCTTTTTTTCTGATACCTCTTCACATTCTGTCTTTCCAAGTCTCTTTCTGGAAAACAGAGTTAGCTTAGCGACCTCCTTTTCTCTGCTCTGATTATCAATGATTCTTTCATTGAGATAAAGTACACTGCTCCAGACATGGGAAACATGTTTAAACATGAAGAGTAAACAGGCTGGGTGACTGAAAGTGACTGACCTTTAGTGTTTCCTTCCTTAGGGGTGAAGTTGGACCCGCCGGATCTCCTGGTTCTAGTGGTTCTCCTGGACAAAGAGGAGAACCTGGACCCCAGGGACATGCTGGTTCTCCAGGTCCTCCTGTACGTAGGAAATAAAACTGGGAAAGCACTGCTATAATTATTTCATGAAAATATGTTTTAATGTTGTTATAAATTTAAGTTAATCTTTTTCTTTAAAAAGCGCTTGGTATTCTGTAGTGACTGCTGTAATAAATACTGGTTTATTAGTATTAAAATGGTTTTGATATTCACACTCTCTCTGAATCTATGAAATTTATGTTCACATAACAACAACGTGAAGTAGAGGATGCTTAGTTGAATTACCTAAAACAAATTACAATAAGAAAAATTTGAGATAAAACAAGAACTGAAGCGTATACCTACTATTGCTAATTTAGGACAACTGCCCATTAACTCTAATTTATTCAGACAATAATTCTACTCTTAGATGTTATGTATTATGCTCTAGAGGCACTGTCTGATCTCTATAAAGTATAACATTCATCAATAGTTTTTATAAATATTTACTTTATAAATACCTAAATAATTATACATATTTGTACCATTCATGTATCATTGCTATTAACATATTGTTGATATTTTTGCTATTTACTCTTCTGTCATTTAGGTCCCCCTGGGAATAATGGCAGTCCAGGTGGTAAAGGTGAAATGGTAAGATACTCCTCATCTCCTCATCTCACTTACACATATCTTTGGTTTCCTTCTCATTTTGCATGACGATATATCTGTAATGTTCAAGTTAATTAATGAGAAAAGAATATTCAAGTTTAGCTAAAGTTCATATTCTTTTGGTGCATTTTAGGGTCCTGCTGGCATTCCTGGAGCTCCTGGCCTTTTTAGGACCCCGTGGTCCCCCAGGACAAGCTGGTACCAATGGTGCTCCTGGTCGGCCAGGTAGTGCAGTAAGTAATTTTTATTATGTCACCTCAAAAAATATGTTTAACTCTCTTATAAAAAATGCAATAGATAATTTCTATGCTTGCCTAGTTTATGCCAATTTTACTCTGATTTTATAATTTAATCATATATTGCTGTAGGGGTTTTGTTAGTGCACTGTTATTAATTTTAAACCAATATTTCATTTCATCTAGGGTGAACCTGGTAAGAATGGTGCCAAAGGAGAGCCAGGACCACGTGGTGAACGTGTAAGTATCATCCCAACGTTTAGACATTTCTTAGAAAATACAATTTAAATAAACAAGGAAATAAAAGTAAGTAAAGGGGTATGAATTCACAAACAAGTTTAGTCATTATTACTTTATATTGGCACCGTTTCTTAGGGTGAAGCTGGTACTCCAGGTACTCCAGGACCTAAGGGTGAAGACGGCAAAGATGGTTCACCTGGAGAACCTGGTGCTAATGGACTCCCAGGCACTGCAGGAGAACGGGTGTGTGTGTGTTTTTGTGCATTTCATAAATGTGAATACCTGGGCGTACTATTATACATATTAAATTTTACCTACAGAATGTGTCAGCCAATATCTTTCTTGGATATCAATTCCAAGTATTGTTTGTAGACAGTATATGGCAGTAGAGATATCTACTGCCACACAAGATGTATAAAAATCTGTTAAAGGTATAAATATTGACTTTCATTATTTCCAGGGTGCACCTGGTTTCCGGGGACCTGCAGGACCAAATGGCCTTCCAGGAGAAAAGGTAGAAAACTTTAGTTTTTGGTCTAATTCATGCCAGTACTGCTAGTAGGTAGAATCTTTTCTATAATTTCCTATCAATTGAAATAGAAATATCTGAAAAAAATGGAATTGTAGAAATCATTCCCAAGGTAAAACAATAATTCCAACCCCTGCTAAACCATGCCCCTATCTGTGTAATTAAAATAAGTCCATTAATTATAAGAAAATAGTTTGAATTTTGTATCAATTTAAAATAATTTATTTCAATAATAATAGAAAATTTTAGAGAAACTAAAATAATTGTGTTATTTGAAAACACCTAATTTTGCATCTTCAAAGATATTTGACTTAATTAGCTCAGAATATTGTTATATATTGCTGTACTGTCCACTGAGTATTTCCAATACGACAATCTGAGCTAATAGATAACTATAATTCAATGCAGTATGTGTCAGAAACACACTAATTCTATGTGACCAAGAGCAGTCTCTTATTTGTAACCAAAATACTGTCAATGTCTTGTCAAAGAATACTCTTTATTTATTGTCAACTAATTTTCCTCTTAGGGTCCTGCTGGCGAGCGTGGGGGTCCTGGCCCTGCAGGGCCCAGAGGAGTTGCTGGAGAACCTGGTCGAGATGGTCTCCCTGGACCGCAGGGAACGAGGGTATGAAAAACATTGTTTGAAATGATGCTGTAATTGACTAAAAAGAAAGGCAAGTGAAGGAGCAAAGACAAGTTTATTCCTACTAACCCTGTTACCTTTGAAAGCAAAATACTTTATAAGTAAAATGTGAATTTAGATTGAAAAACATAAAACAGTAAATTTAACTAAGACATCTTTAGACAGAAATCTAATGTTTGCAGCAATGAGGCTATATACGTAAATGGAAGTTTCAATCATTATGCAACTGCTTTACTTTACTAGTTTTTCAATAACTTCACTCTCTGATTCTGATTTAGGGTATTCCTGGAAGCCCAGGAGGACCAGGCAGTGATGGGAAACCAGGACCTCCTGTAAGCACATTTTATGTACCTAGTATAACAGTTAAGGAATAATGGAATGCATAATTTTGTCTTTGATGCATGTTCATAACTTTGAGATATAAATATTATATGTACACGTATATATATGTATTGCTTATTTTCATTAGATTTACATCAGACCTCTCTTAATGTGTTTTACTTCTCTCTCATTAGGGCAGTCAAGGAGAAAGTGGTCGACCAGGACCTCCAGGTCCTTCTGGTCCCCGAGGACAGCCTGGTGTCATGGGTTTCCCTGGTCCTAAAGGAAATGATGTGAGTTTCCTCATGTGACTCTTTAATACATATTTGATAGTCATTTCTCATCCATATGGGTGTGCAGAGATAGAAAATCGAGATCTCCACTGCAAAGCACAGAAGAATATTTTATAATCAAAATGCTAACTTAGAAAAGTGCTAATAGGCAGATATTTATTTTTAGCATTTTGGGGAGAGTGGAACATGAAAACATAGTATGTGAACTCATCCCTAAATTTAGTTTGTGTTTGTTAATGTAAATATATGTATGTATGATAAAATTAGAGGGAAACAATAAGATGAATCACTTACTTTTGAAAACTCTGACTATCTGTCTAGGGTGCTCCTGGCAAAAATGGAGAACGTGGTGGGCCTGGTGGGCCTGGGCCACAGGTGTGTATAATTAATGTGTTTTCAGCTTCTTACTGTGAGAAATTTGTCTCTAATCCTATGACCTCTCTACATTACCTTTGTTAACTCTGCTTTCCTTAATGCATGTTTAGGGCCCAGCTGGGAAGAACGGTGAAACTGGACCTCAGGGACCCCCTGGACCCACTGTAAGTTTATTCCTATAACTTGAAGTTGAAACATGGAGAAGTAGGAATAGAAGTTTGTGTGTGTAGATAGATAAATAGATAATAAATAACTACTATATATTAGTATATATACATATATACATATATAAGTATATATACTTTTATATAATATAGTATACTGCATATACTAATATATATAATAGTTATCTGCTATCTATTGCTATAATATAGGATTATTGCTATAATATAGGATTATATTACAGGAACATTATCCTATAATTAGGAATATATTTTAATAATATAATTAGAAATTATATAATCTGGCACTGAACCATAGTTTGTCACAGCAGATACAAAGCTAACCAATTGCTGAATAAATGCTGATACTGAGTTAGATTTATATTGTCTATGACTTCTTGAGTCACTTCCACAAGGCAGACTTGTCTCCTTAACACCATTAGCATTTAAGTTACATCATGGGCCTGGTTTAAAAAATACCATATGAGCTCTCTCTATATATAATATTTGTATATATATGTGTAAAATTTATAAAATAATTTTTTTGCTCAGGGGCCAGCTGGTGACAAAGGAGAATCAGGAGCCCCTGGCCTACCAGGACCACAAGTAAGAATTTATTATTTAAAAGTCATTGGTCACTTGCTTTTATCAGTAGTTATTTACTTTATTCCCCTTAATAATTAAATTTGGTAACTGAGAAAAAGTTTTGTTTGTGACTCTGACATATTTCAGTTTAATACAAATCAATGTCTGTGACTTTGTCTTTAACCTTAAAAAGGTGTCTTCCATGTTTATTCCACAATTAGTACATTATCAAAAATAGTTAACCTTTTATGATTCCATATATTTTAAATAAGTTTTATTATATAATTATACAAACTATATTATTATGTTATACAATCTGCATATAAATTAGGTACTTTACATAGAAAATTTATATAGTTAAATACATAACACCATAATTATAAATTTGTTTATATACAGCATAAATATATGAAAAGATAAATATGTTTATAAGATAAAATGATCACATCTTTTCTATTGAATACTGAGAATCGCAAATCTACCTTTATGAAGACTAATAAAACTGTTTTGAACAGTTTGCAGAACTGTATGTAAGAGAAGATTTTCTATAATTAATGTTTGAAGTTATCAAACAATACAAATATTTTCTTTCTAGGGGTTGCCTGGAACCAATGGTCCTCCAGGAGAAAATGGGAAACCCGGTGAACCAGTAAGTTACATATTTTTTCAAAAAGTAAAGGAACAAACAGTATTCATTTGCCAAATGATTAACTTGTGCATTTTCTCATGTCCTAGCATCTTAGTTGCAACATTTAGCTTTCAAATATTGATTAATAAAACTAAGAAAAAATCATTGAAATATCACAATTACATGGAAAGCTTGCATTTCACCATAAAGGAAGGAAATATCAAGAAAGAATACAAATTTTGCAAATAATTTACTGTGTCTTTTTATTTATATGTCAGACATTCTTATCTAGATCTAATCAGTTAATATGGATCTTCTAGGGTCCCAAGGGTGAAGCTGGTGGGCCTGGAACCCCAGGAGGCAAGGTAAATATCGCGAATTATTTTATCATTTCTTCTGCATATTTAAGAGCAATTTATTAGTAAAAGATTTCTATTGTTTCAAATCAAAATACTCATTTTGAATGCATTTCAAATGCCTAATGAATATATTTAGTGCAAGCCAAAGTGTTTCATCTGGGAAAGAAAATTCTGCCATGCTTAAGAACTATAGAATCAGGGGCCGGAGCGACAGCACAGCAGGGATGGCATTTGCCTTGCATGTAGCCGACCCAAGTTCGATCCCGGCATGCCATATGGTCCCCCCAAAACTGCCAGGAGTAATTTCTGAGCAAAGAGCCAGGAGTAATCCCAGAGCATTTCCAGGTGTGACCCAAAAAGAAAAAATAAATGAATAAATAATAAATAAATAAATAAACGAATAAATAAATAAATAAATAGATAAATAAATAAAAAAGAACTATAGAATCAAATAGGGGTCTTAAATATAAAAATTGTTTTTAGTGCATAAATAATATATGAAACTTTGGGGTATAACTCTCTATTTTCCCCTTGTGAATAAAATAACACTTTTATTTTATTATTTTATTACATTATTTTATTTTGAAAAAATATGAACCAAACTAGATCATAGAATCAGTTGTCAAGATCCCCTGTTTAGATGCACTCTTCCCTATTACTTTCTAGTTCTGTTAATTAAATGTTCTTTTGTCAATATATCATTTTGTTTGTTTGTTTTGTCTTTTGGGTCACACCCAGCAATGCTCAGGGATTACTCCTGGCTCTTTGCTCAGGAATTACTCCTGGCGGTGCTCGGGGGACCATATGGGATGCTATAGAACCCCGGTCACCGTGTGCAAGGCAAATGCCCTACCTGCTGGGGCCTCATTGTCAATATATCATTTCCAATTGCACATAAATAGAAGTTAAGCAGCTAGTGAAGCGTAGCAACTGAAATGTTTTCTCTGTTATCAGTATTAAAATGTCTAACAGGCTTATTGCATTTCTACACCAGGGAGATGCTGGTTCTCCTGGAGAACGGGGAGCTCCTGGGCCAGCTGGTCCTATAGGACCTCGAGGTACAGCTGGTCCTCCTGGTCCAGAAGGAGGAAAGGTAACTCTACTCCATTTAGTTCACCTGCATTTTACAAACCATATTCCTTTCTGTTTTGTGATTAATAATTTTTATTTTTTAAATTCCAGGGCCCTGCTGGTCCCCCAGGGACACCTGGTAATGCCGGCCCTCCTGGTATACAAGGAATGCCTGGAGAAAGAGGAGGTCCTGGAGGTCCTGGACCAAAGGGTGACAAGGTACTAACTCCTGTTAATAACGTTAAATATATCTCATTGGTTAAAGTGCAATACCATCACTGGGAAATATTCTTTTAGAAAATATCAGTAGTATTACTTTATAGTAAGTTAAATTTGATATATAGTTCGTCAGAATATTTTTAACAGATCAGAGTGAACCTTGAAGGTGGTTATAATGATTGGAAAACTTTTCCTCATAATACTTCTAATTTTATGACATTGGCTTTTATTTTATAGGGTGAACCAGGTGGTTCAGGTGCTGATGGTATTCCTGGTAAAGATGGTCCAAGGGTGAGTATTTGTACTGGGGAGAAACACTCTTACTTGTATATGATATTGAATGCTTGGTCCGGCTTCTCAACTTCTAACTATTTTACAAAAAAGTGTATTGTGATAATTAGGGCATACTTTGCAATCTCCTGGATATTAATAAGACTCAAATGACCTTATTATTAAAATCTCTGATTCAGGGCCAGAGTAATAGTACAATGGATATGATGCTTGCCATGCTTATGACTGCCCTAGGTTCAATCCGAGGCACCACATTTTGTCTTTGCCCCCCACCCCCATCAGGAAAGTGTGCTTGAGGACAGAGCCAGGAGTAAGCCCCGGGCACTGCCAAATATATTACAAATGCAAAACAAATTACTAATTCATGCTTATTGTTACCTGGCATTTCTGAAAATAATGATCTGAGAATGGTAAAAGCTTTGGATCAAGGTTAGAAGTTAGAGTCCTAGTACTTCACTAAAATATAAGAAAATCAATACTGCTTATAAAAATGTTAAATAAAGGGCCGGAGCGATGGCACAGCAGGTAGGGCATTTGCCTTGCACGTGGCCACCTGGGTTCGAGCCCCTGGCATCCCATACGGTCCCCTGAGCACTGCCAGGAGTAATTCCTGAGCAAAGAGCCAGGAGTAACCCTTGAGCATTGCCGGGTGTGACCCAAAAAGCAAAAAAAAAAGTTAAATAAAAATTGATTTAAAAATGCATAATTCCTAGATGCACTTGCATAACTGAATACTACTTGGCAAGAAAAATGAACATGCTATGAATAGATGCAGTATCTTATACAATTCTTAAGAAGTCATAAGAATAAAAAAGTCATGAATATGAACCACCTGATTTAACTTAAGATTAAAAATGCTGTTATGATAGTCTGATGTTGCTTGCTTTCTATCTGTATCATTGTGGTAGTTGTCTGACAAGACTGTTGAAAATAAATACAGAGTCACACACTCACACAAATGAGTGCACACATAAGTGATGTAGCTAGAATCAATTCTATATATTGCACCAATGGTCAAATTTTGACTTTGACATTATATTGTAGCTGTGTGATTATTAACAATTAGAGGGCTTTGGGGAAGTATAAACAGGGTTTCTTTGCATATTTCTTTGAAATATTCTGTGACTCTATAACTACTTCAACATGAGGTTAAAAAACAAACTAAACAAAAAAAATCATAAACAATTCTATGCTATTCAATTAGCAAGTATCCTATAGATGTGATAATAATAAATAGGGAAATTTATGTATAAATCAGTATATATATCACAAACCATTTATATATCACATTTACTTTATCCATCTCAAAGAGATTAATAAATACTTCAACTTTTGAGAATAGATTCATGAAACATCATCCATTTCAAATATAGCTATTTTAGTATTAATTATATTAACAAGTAAAACTTCAATAGGTGAACTATCAATTTGAAAATATTAATATGAACAATAGTACTTTGAGTAATGGAATGAAATCTTTTAAATTATAACCAGCTAGATAACGCAATGTTCTCTTATTTTAAGAGATATTACTCTAGGAACTTATGGTACATAAGATGTACCATAAGTTCCTAGAGGTTCATCTAGATTCTAGAGGTACATCTTATGGTACATCTGATCTGGTACCATTTTCTAGTAAATTTTATACATTTGATGGTACATCTGGTGGTACAAACAATAGAAAGACAAGAAAATTAATTACCACTGAATCTTACAGTCTTTGGGGAATATGTCCATATAATCCTTGCAGTACCGACTTACTAATTGAATACCACGTAACTCAAGGCACAAAAAAAGTATGTTGTCTAGTGTGAAATGAATGATATCGCTATATATTCTGAGCTTATGTTTACCATAAAAGAGCTATTGATTTTCCAATTTAAAAATACTTATATTCTCCTTAGGGTCCTGCTGGTCCAATTGGCCCTCCTGGCCCAGCTGGTCAGCCTGGAGATAAGGTAATACTTAACACTACAATACTTTCTACCACCAAAACTAAAATGCCTTTTACTGTTGGGATGGAGAGAGATCAATTTTTCTCTTTCTTCAGGGTGAAGGTGGTGCCCCTGGACTTCCGGGTATAGCTGGTCCTCGTGGTGGCCCTGTAAGTGTTAAGGACGTTTTCAATGTGCCTTTTTACACCTTAATGATGCAGCATCCATTTAGGCTTCCCTCTTTAGCATTTCTGCCTCAAGGTTATTGAATCTTAATAGTGGGAACTATCTTTAAGAATCAAGATACTCAAGGGCAATGACATTAAATAAATTCACTAGACTATTTTTACTCATGCCTTCTTTCCTAAAAATAAAAATTTTAGCAATATATTCTTGTGAATAAATAAACATTTCTAAAATGTACAGTATCTTTACATGATATAACTTCTAGAATCAAGACTATCTACCTTTAGAGTTACAATGCATTGCAAATGAATGATAATCTGTTCATTCATTCACTTTCCAATTAACTCTTAAAAATTTAATGTGCAAGATACTTCAACAATTTTAATTATTTTTCTTGCAAATAAATTGACAGAGACATATTCGGTTTAATATTGAGTTCCTAATACTGTCGAAAATTTGGAAAGTCTTCAGAGTTTGTATTAGAGTTGCCAGTTTTGCAAACTTCCTGCTTAAAGCATGATAAGGATAAGGATTTAAGGATTTGAAATGTTTACTCTGTGGAATGCTGTTTTCACATGACTAATAAGGATATTATGATTAATTCAGGGTGAGAGAGGTGAACATGGACCTCCAGGACCGGCTGGCTTCCCTGGGGCTCCAGTAAGTAGAAGCTTTACAATGTACATGTTGCATGTCCTAAACTCACTCATTTTCTGAAAATTTGATAAGCAATACCAGTACAAGTCCAGAGTAAATCATTGTTTCTTAGAAAGTTGCTTTAACCCAGTTGTTTTGCTTTAACCCCACTGTTTTTCTTTCTAAGATAAATACAGAAATATGACTCTTACCTTTATGTCTAGCTAAATGAGGCTCACCTGTTATTCTAGAATAAAAGCATTCAGAAAATTTTAAATTCTTCCACTATAAGACCATACAAAATTGAATGAACTTTAACTATCTTAGTTGAATTTACTGGTGTCCATTTTCTAATTCACAATCCTTAGACAAACTTTTCTTTTATTATGAAGATATTTGATCTTGCTGGGTCTATAGATGTCTTCATTTCCTATCTTATTTCAACATTTCTCCTTCCAAAGAATTCTATAGTCTAAAAGAAAACTAACAGGTTATTTATGCACTGTGAAGGTTCTATGCTTATGGTCTGCTGTGTCTGAACACAGGGGCAGAATGGTGAGCCTGGTGCTAAAGGAGAACGAGGCGCCCCTGGGGAGAAAGGTGAAGGGGGCCCTCCTGGTGTCCCGGGACCCACCGGTGGTGCTGGGCCAGCTGTAAGTATTCTCTATTTTAAGTTCTCTAATGAAAAGCGCTTATGCGTATGAATAATTTGATACTTCCAATTGAGAGAAACAATCTATCTGGTTTGGTACAGCCTTTTAAAAAAGAATTTTCTTACAGAAGACCTCTATCAAGTAATTTAAGACTGTTTTCTAATATTGTTTCTTAGACTTTGCTTTTGTTTTTAATGTGTATTTCTGACTGTAGTTTCTTATTCCTGTTATAGTTTTCCTCTAGTTTTATTAAGATATAGTTGGTATGTAATTGGTGAAAATATAAACAACACTATACACACATATGTATATATATACATATATAAATAGATTTTACCATGATCATCACAATAGGTACTGTTTTTTCCAAAGGCTTAATTATTTTCCCATGTTTGAAGGATAATGATCAAATTTTTATTTTTGTGCCATTTTACTAAAATATACTTTGCTAACTTCATTTCCTATAGGGTCCTCCTGGTCCTCAAGGTGTCAAAGGAGAACGGGGAAGTCCTGGTGGTCCTGTAAGTACTGAACTTCATAACTAGTTTTCTCTAAACTTTATTGAAAAAGATCAATCAACATCAATTTATACTAAATTGTTACTGGTATTTGGCATGTCAAATACGACTGGGGTAGCTTGCCAGGCTCTGCCGTGTGAGTGGGATACTCATAACAATTATAGAGCTTTTACAGTTACAAGAATTATAGACTCTTGTAACAATTATAGACCTCCTTTCCATGACTTAATGGAATGGATTGAGGCTCTTTATGTTCCTGGAGCAGGCAGATGCCCTTGGGCTATCTCCCATGTGACAGGATGTTACTGGTGCCCGCTCAAGTAAATTGATGATTGATGAGAAGTCAAGTCATACTAAAAACTCCTCTGCATGTACAATATCCCAAGAGAGTATTAAATTATAATAGATTATTTATTTATGAGTTAATAGGAAGAAATAAACCATGAATAACCCCAAGGGAGAGATTTTTTAGATATATGTATATATAAAATACGTATATATACACATATATACTATATATACACTATGTTGTATATTTATGAATACAAGTATATTTAAGTATATTCAAGTATATTATTTAGTATAAGAATATTAGCTATATATAAGTATAATTTAAGTATGTTAAGAATATATTATATATTTTAGTATATTTAGGTATATATATAATATATACTATATATTTATATTTAAGTGACTATTAATTTGTTCTACTTGTAAACATCAAAAACATATTTATATTTCACAGGGTTCTGCTGGTTTTCCTGGTGCTCGTGGTCTTCCTGGTCCTCCTGGTAGTAATGTAAATATTTTTAAGTACATTTTGTCTTAAACTCCTTGAGGAATAATTCATCTCTGTGTAGCATGAAGACTTTTTTGTTATTGCTACTTCATTTTCCATGTTATGTAAATCATTTGAATGCTATGTAATGTGGGAAAGAAGACTTCTACTTATAAAAAATTAAAATTTCAAACACTTTTTTCTTTATAGGGCAACCCAGGCCCCCTGGCTCTAGTGGTCCTTCAGGCAAGGATGGGCCCCCAGGTCCACCAGGAAGCAGTGGGGCTCCTGGCAACCCCCGGTGTGTCAGGGCCAAAAGGTGATGCTGGCCCACCAGGAGAGAAAGGATCCCCTGGTAGCCAGGGACCTCCAGTAAGCATATTTCCTTTTCCATTGACTGATATTATTTCATTCTTAAGCACATGCTCAATACAGTAGAAATAACAACATAAGAATAAGCTAAAACATCACTCTTTCACAACAGGGAGCACCAGGTCCGCTTGGAATTTCAGGAATTACAGGAGCACGGGGTCTTGCAGGACCACCAGGCATGCCAGGTGCTAGGGGAAGCCCCGGGCCACAGGGCATAAAGGTGAGTATGAGGGGTATAGTCAACTTTCCCTTGGTTCCTGCTCCCCACTGTAGACTGTGGACATCACTAAATTCTCACAAGACCAGTAAGAAAAGTTCCCGTAGTAGAAACAAATTGTTAATAGTTTCAGCATTGGAGAACTCTGGATATTTTTAAAAGGCCTAGAACAAAAAAAAAAATGCAGAAAATAGGCGAGCCTTGAGCAAAAGCAAATAAATTGATAACAAAGAAAGTTTTTCACCTTCTCATATATCCCTGTTAGGAAATGTAAGTTTCTTTGGTTTGTTGACTATCAATCAGTCCTGTGGAGGGAAATAAGGTCAGCTTAGAGGTTTATGAAAGCCATTTATTTATACCAGTTATCCATCAGTTCATTCCCTCTGCACTCCTGAGTTCCTTTTACTGATATGATGACATCGTAGTGCTAACTTTGCAGTTATCAGGGCAATATTGTTATTTTGTTTTGCTTACATTCTGGCACTGTAAGCAGTTCCTTAAGCTAAATGTCATATCATATTATAATAAAAATATGGAATTTATGTAAATTAAAGTTATATGAACATATAGTAAATATTCAATGTTAGGTATAGATAAATAGCAATAAAATCTAATTCTAGTAGGTGTATAATGACTATTTTTTATCTATAAAGAAGAAAACATATATATCATATTATGACATTTTGACCTAGACAATGTAACAATTCAACTCTTTAGTATCCAGAGTCCCTTGGCCAAATTTGAAAATAGTTGAAAATTACTTCTCCAAACCTTTTACCAAAAAGTTGGGAAGTTTTCAAAATAAATTAAATAAAAATTAAATAAATCCAGGCATTCTCCTATGAAATAAGGCACCTGATAACATAATATTGATTTCCTAAATTATACAAGATAAATTATAGTTTCTTTCATTCTTTGTTCATAGGGTGAAAGTGGGAAACCAGGACCGAGTGGTCTCAATGGAGAACGTGGTCCACCTGGTCCCCAGGGTCTTCCTGGTTTGGCTGGTACAGCTGGTGAACCTGGACGAGATGTAAGTACTGGTTCTTGGGATATACCCAATTGGTCAGACAGTTGTTAATAATTGAAAGTTGATTTATGAAATGATCACTCAAATTATATATATATGTTTATATATGTTTATATGTTTGTTATATATGTTTGTTTATGTCTATATATGTCTGTTAAAGAGTTATTCATTCTTAGTCTGGAAAAATTGTATATGAGTGAAGGCACAAGTTAACTTCTATCTCCTGTAGTCATTCCCCACCTCCCAACACCCCCTGCCCCAGCCACCCAGCATCTTTGAGTACAGTTCTAGAGGCCACCAAGCAGTTCTAGTTGATCAGACACAGTATAATCTAAACATCACTGAGTTTTCTTGTATAGCATTAAAGTGACAATCTGGTTGATGAAGTGTCACCAGGAGTGGCCAGGGCCTCCTTTAGAATCATTGGGGCACCAACCGCAAAAAGAACATCCAGGCCCACTGTTCCTTTTGGTCCCTTTGGCAAGAGTGGTGATAGAGGAGAAACTGTGATCATTCTCTATTATTAGATGTCCTTCTTACTACAGCTTACAAACATTTTCATTCATTCATGTTCACTAATACTTTATCAAAATGAATGACTATTTATGGAAAGACTATCAGCTCTGATTAATAAAGAAACAAACTGGTATGAGGTGACCTCCCCCAATTTATAGCACCCCTTCCTGATGAAGATATTCTTCTGCTTCTCTGATTAGTCTTAAATTATATATTTCAGTTGTTAGTTTGGATTAGTATCTCTCAAGTTTATGCTCGAAGTATCCTTCTTAGATATCGTTTTCTTCTTAATCACATTGCTCTCTCACCCCCACTAAATTATAGTACTGGATAGATACCCTCTATCTAATTTGGGCATTATTATCCTATAATGGCTCATTCTTATTGAAAAATCTAAGACATTTTATTTATAAGGACAAATTTTTACTTTTTTTAGGGGACAGTTTCTCCCTTTGATAATGCATGCATAGATAGTATCTAAACTTTCGCAAGTAACATGATCTTTTATCTCTCTTTTTTAAAATTCAGGGAAACCCTGGATCCGATGGTCTTCCAGGCCGAGATGGTTCTCCTGGTGGCAAGGTATAACAGTCACAAATAAAATAGGTCTATATCCTTAAAATAAGAGCTACTGCTCATATTTACTTTGAATCTATGAATTTGTCTACAGGGTGATCGTGGTGAAAATGGCTCTCCTGGTGCCCCAGGTGCTCCTGGCCATCCAGGGCCCCCTGGTCCTGTTGGTCCCTCTGGCAAGAGTGGTGATAGAGGAGAAACTGTGAGTTTTCATAACCAGCATCTCTCTTGAGTCCATTTTCCTCAATTCCCACGTAGATAAATAAGGGCTTTCTTAGTTTTCTTTTTTAGATGACCCTTCCTCTGTCCCATGCAGTTATAAATTAGGAAAGGATTTAGAAGAAAATCCTTTCCCAAGTTAGCATTATTTTCCCCAGAGAAAATAACGCTAACTTTCAATAATAGTGTGCATGCTGTTTTTCTATCACAGTGAAATAATTAACTTAAATTAACCAAAAGTATGTCAATAAACAATTTCCTGTATGTTAACTTTTTAAATTTTATTTTATTTTAGGGCCCAGCTGGTCCTGCTGGAGCTCCAGGTCCTGCTGGCTCCCGAGGTGCTCCTGTAAGTCTCTTTGCTTCTTTTTAATTAGCTATAAAATGTAAGAAATATATATTTTCTGGTATGTCCAGGAAAAGGGAACTGCCGAATATGTAACTATGGAAGAAAATTGAGAATTTTATTTCCAAGATACATAGAGAATACATTCAGGATCCATAATTTCCCTGGATAGAACAGTTACTGGACTTTAAGCAATTATTAGCACTAAATGAAATAACTGCAAAATCAATCTTTATTTCTCATGAATCTCTGTAGCTTCGTATCTACTGATGGAAATTTATAGCTGATAGACTAGCATAAAATGGATTTAAGTCACAGAAGTTTGAATTTTTTTCAGTGTGCATGTATACTTATAACATCCATTTGAAATGTATTTGTGAAGGGTCCCCAAGGGCCACGTGGTGACAAAGGAGAAACAGGTGAACGAGGGTCTAATGGCATCAAAGGACATCGAGGGATTCCCTGGTAACCCAGGCTCCCCTGGTTCTCCAGTAAGTGCACCCCTTTTGTTAGTATACCCCTTCAATGTATGTAAACCAATGATTTAAGAAAGTCTTAGTCTGATAATAGAAAACTGCTCATGTTTAAGAATAGATGTTACATGGGGTCAAATGAGGATTTAAAGGTTTGTTTAAACAGTTTAGCATAAGACAATGGGAAGATTAAAGGAAGTCTTATCATGATGCTCATGTTTCTTGATCTGAACTTGAATCCACAGTGTCCTAAACCTCCTTGAAATATTTCCTCGTACTTACTTTTCCTTTCCTCTAAGGGCCCTGCTGGACACCAAGGTGCAGTGGGTAGTCCAGGACCTGCAGGTCCCAGAGTAAGTATCAAAAGATGACATTGAAACGTCAATAGTTTGAAATGTGAACTGCAGGGACAGCCTTCCCAATATTCTAGGATTATGATACTATCCTGGTCATTTCTTAGGGACCTGTTGGGCCTGGTGGACCTCCTGGCAAAGATGGAACAAGTGGACATCCAGGTCCTATTGGGCCACCTGGACCTCGGGAAACAGAGGAGAAAGAGGATCTGAAGTAAGATCACTTTAGAATGCATATGTTAAATTTGCCACCAGATTCGATTTTTCAGAAAATTCAACTTGATTGAAAAAATGAAAAAAAAAATTAAGATTCTCTACATTGGAACTTTCTTCATTATATGATAAAAAGAAGAGGAAAATCCTACTTTCTTGTTTGATCAGATATCACTCATATCAGAATAAGTAGATGCATCCATTAAATCTACCAGAGTTGATATCTCACAATTATACTCCCCATAGTAATTTACAAGTTTGTAACTACATTTTGCTTCTCAAATAGCTACTAATGTCAACAATCTGACTGCTTCTCTAGCCCACAACGATAGTGCAACTATTATAAAAATACTCATTCTCACTTTTTTGACACTTGAAAACAAGTCAAAGGATCAACACGAAGACACAAATCAATGACAAATCTATGTAATCATATACGTTTCCTGGTTTTATCCCTCTGTCATGGCTGCATTCAGATCACTTACAGTTTGCATCAAAGGAATCATCTTATGCACATTGCTTTGCTCTAACACCAATGATCCTTGCACAGTGGAATGAGAAACATTTCATGGTAGTAAATTATAGACATTATTAGTTACCATTATTCTCATTTGATAATAAGACAATCCAAATAAATCTCTATTAAATAATTGCAAAGGTACAGCACCTCAATTCAAAAATTGAATATTTTGAGTAATCAACATGTTATTTCAATGGAGACCAACCAAGTACAACTCAGTGTTGCCTGCTCTTACCTTCTTAGGGTTCCCCAGGTCATCCAGGACAACCCGGCCCTCCTGGACCCCCTGGTGCCCCTGGTCCATGTTGTGGTGGGGCTGCTGCTATCTCTGGTGGCGGAGGTGAAAAAAGCCGGTGGGTTTGCCCCATACTATGGAGATGAACCTATGGACTTAAAAATCAACACGGAAGAAATCATGACTTCACTCAAATCAATCAGTGGACAACTAGAAAACCACATTAGCCCTGATGGTTCGCAAACACCCTGCCCGGAACTGCCGGGATCTGAAGTTCTGCCACCCAGAACTCCAGAGTGGTAAGTTGAGAGAGTTTCATATTCGCAAAACAGGATCGCAGCTTCCATTACAGTGGGGATAGGTGGGGGATTATCTTACTAATAACAAGGTGTTTTGTAACTGCTCTTAAAGTCAGTTGAATGTCAACTGAGGGAGAACCATGAGCACTTCCAAGTGTGGTCCAGAAACTAAATAAAGTAACAAATAAGTGTGGAAAAAATTAAGAAATTCTCTTAATAAATCAGAGTTGTCTATATAAGCCTTTTCTCTGAACAAAATTATGTAATTTGATAAAATTTGCCAATTAAAACAATTAAATTTAATTATATAATAAATTGAAGCAGCAAATTTTAAATTAAGAAACAAATGGATAAAGTTATAGAATATTGTATGAGATACAATTAAATATTGCAATAATATATAACTTTTTAATGTATTAATTTTATACCTCTTTCTGAGTGGAAAAATTATTTTAGACTTTTAAGTAACTTGACATTGATTTTGTTAAGAATAATTTCTACATATTAAAGAGGAAGATGCCTATTAATATGGGGGAAATAATGGTTATATACTTATATATATATAAAATATATAAGACATATACAATATATAACATATAACATATAAGACATAGATATATATCTAGGCATAAATATAAATTAAAAAATTGGTTTGCATCATTAAGGGAATTCACATTAAATGGTCAGCTTTTTTTTAAGAAACCAATTCTAGCAAGTATAATCCACCAATTGAAATGTCTTGAGTCTATTTTCATTGCTCAATATCAAGACACTTTATGTATGTGTCACTTCCCAATTTTTACAGTTATTTTATCTCAAGCATTTACTATAGTTTTTCTCCATAATGTTATACTCTAAAAAAAAAGCATATTTGTAGTCAGCATAACAAATGAGTAAATAAATAATTACAACATTATTCTAGTCTGAATCGCGTTATAGGATATTATAACCAGTTACTATCACTGTCTTTTGTGACTATTCAGGAGAATATTGGGTTGATCCTAACCAAGGTTGCAAGATGGATGCTATCAAAGTATTCTGTAATATGGAAACTGGGGAAACATGTATAAATGCCAGTCCTTCAAATGTTCCACGCAAGAACTGGTGGAAAGATTCTGGCGATAAGAAACATGTTTGGTTTGGAGAAACCATGGATGGCGGATTTCAGGTAAAAAAGTATATACCAACCTTTATCTATTTAGCTAAGTCCTGCCTACTTTTTTTCAACTTTTTGGGGATCCATTTGCTCACCACAAAGCAAAGTTAGTTAATAAACAAAGGAGTCCTCAGATTCATGAACACAAAATACTGGGCTGTTTATTTAGGTCTTCAATAGCTTCTTGCTGCAAAGTTTATACTTTTCACTATAAATGTTTCATTTTTATTAAAAATGATTTTTAATATTAAGAAACTATTTCATCTTAAAATAAAATAAAAAATAAAGGACCTCAAATGATTCAGTTGACTTTTTATAGATGTATAAAACTTTCCAATCTTAAGTCATCAACTCCAACATTGCATATGATATAAACAATAATATATTATTAGTATATGAAATATTCATGCATAGACTATATGAACAATCTTCTTTATGATGGCCATACTATACTGCATTGATGCCTTACAGACAGTTGTAACTGAAATGTTTCATCAGTTTTATTTGTTTCCTATCACAGTTTAACTATGGAAATCCTGATCTTCCTGAAGACGTCCTTAATGTCCAGATGGCTTTCCTCAGACTACTTTCTAGCCGGGCCTCCCAGAACATCACATATCACTGCAAGAATAGCATTGCATACATGGATCATGCTGGTGGGAATGTAAAGAAAGCACTGAAACTGATGGGATCAAATGATGGTGAATTCAAGGCTGAAGGAAATAGCAAATTCACATACACAGTTCTGGAAGATGGTTGCACTGTAAGTAACATTTTTATTAGTGTGGGTCATAATGAGTTCAGCATTTCTAGTTTAATAATACTGTTTTGAAAAAAGAAATAAAATATCAAAGATAAGTGAAAGCGTAGGGTACAATTTATATGAGATCTACTGATTTTTTGAGGCAGTGCTAAATACCACAAACATTGGTATTCTCAACTTCCAGGTGAATACAGTAGAAAGCAATTGAAATTTAAATCTGTGAAATGAATTTTAATGAGCTATTCTGTTGGTTATAAGACTTTCTTTGTGATTGCTAGCATATAAACCCAATATAAAATCTCTGATTTTCTTTGAATTTCAGATTTTGTCATCAAATCTAACCCTTATTATAGTTTATTATGGGAGCAAAAATTAATTTTTAACTAATCAGATTTCATTTTGAGATATGTGGTTACTTCTTCATAAACCAATTGTATATCTGTAAGCAATAACCAGACCCAGATCACCTGAGAATAAACAGGTCTACAGCAACCTTCCTACCGAGTTTATCCTAAAATTAATTTAAATTATCAGTTACTAATATAAGATTTAGATACTGTGGGGATTAGAGCTTTGAAGTAGAGCAGGTCTAATATACATGGAAATAACATGGCAAGGTGGCAACTTCCTGCCAAAAAATCATTTCTTTTAAAGTTATAAGTCCAAATCTAATACCTAATTTAATTTTAATATCATTTACATGTTTCTTTCTCTTTTATTTGCAGAAACACACTGGGGAATGGGGCAAGACAGTCTTTGAATACCGAACACGCAAAGCTATGCGACTACCTATTATAGATTTTGCACCCTATGATATTGGTGGTCCTGATCAAGAATTCGGTGTGGACATTGGCCCTGTTTGCTTTTATAAGCCAAACTCTATCTGAAACCCCAGCAAACAATTCACACTCCATATGTGTTCTTCTTGTTCTAATCTTGTCAACCAGTACAAGTGCCCAACTAAATTACAGTTATTTATTTCCAAAAGTTTTGGAAACAGTATAATTTGATCAAAAAAAGGATACCTTGTTTTCCTGTTACAAAAAATACAGTCAAATGCCTTTTATTCTATTTTTTTACCAATTCCAATTTCAAAATGTCTCAATGGTGCTATAATAAATAAACTTCAACACTCTTACAAAAACACGGTGTTACATTCTTTGAATCCTAGCCCAATTTCAAAAGCAATGACTTTGCTTACCATTAAAAGATAACCTTTCATTTTGAAAGAATCAAACATAAAATTAGAAGAGATTTTCCTGTTTAAACTACCTCAACCTGGTCATAAACACAGATGAATTTTATAAGCCCCAGAAGATAAAAACCAAAGTTGTATAAATTGACCAAATTTGTGAATTTCATTGATTAATTTAAGTAGTGGCCAAAAAATGTAGAGTGTAGTGCAAGAATTTAAAATAATATTTTTAAAGCCACTATCTTAATCGTGAATATCCACAATGTTTAAAGGTGCTTTTCTTTTTGTGAGTCATTGCTTGTCAAAATTACCAATATTTGGGAAGGTTTTAAAGACAGATGTTATGGTGCTAACATACTTTCACTTTAAAAACCTACAACCTACATCAGAATTATTGCTTTACATTCAAAACATAAAGAAAAACCATCTGTATATGTCTCCTGTCAAAAAAAGATTTATTGGCCTGTCACTTCAGGGGACTTCCTTCTCCCTTTGTCCTGTAAAAGTCAACAACAACAACAACAACAACAACAACAAAACAAATTATGAGGCTGCTTTGTCATAATAACACATAATGTGTTGAATTTTAACTTGTAAGCTTGTATGTGGTTGTTGATCTTTTTCTTACAGATTCCATAATAAAATATCATGATAAAAACATACTTGCATTTGTCACTTTTTATAAATGTTGGAACTTCATACCTATACTCAGTAACTCTTGTGTTTTTTCTCAAAAAAGCATATTTTTAACTCTCTAGCTTAATAATAAAATTACTTTGAATAAAATAAGTTATATATACTTCTGTATGTAGCAATATCCATATATATGGATATATATAAACAATATTCATATCAAAAATACAGCTCAGTAGGGAACCTTACAAATTTTATATAACATTTAAAATTCTTGGGGCATATTAAAAACTGAAGGATGCTCTACAGAGTCAGTATCTGTGAATAGGAACACAGTAAATTAAGATGTTTCCAAGGTAGAATAATCAGAAAAGAAAAAATGGTAATTTATCACATAGTAAGTAAAGTCTGATGAAACTAACCTTTATGTTTGGAATAATAGTAAATTTATACTTTTTTTAAATTTTTTTATTTTTACAATTACACTGCATAACATAAATATATAGGTACATATTATGATACCAATATCCAAGGTCAAGTGAAACATACATCAGGAGGTCCTGTCAAAGGTGGAAATTATCACAAACGTGTGGGAGTCAGAGGCTAGGTAAGACAGAAAATGGAACAGTGTGCTAACAATTGTGAGGGTACTAATGCCAACCTAGAACTGAGCATTAAATAGAGGCAAAAGGATACACGTGACAACCCTTTAATGTATGTTCTGTTTTTTGACTCATACAGCCCTCTTGAATCAGTATCTTATGTGCTATCACATTTTCACTTTTTCCATTACATTAAATTAAATAATATAATCTTACACATTTAATTATACAATTTGAAATTTGACCATAATATATATTTATAGTCCTTATGGATTAGTATGTGGGCATACTTAGTGGTCCTTGCTCTGTGTTTTGGAATTATTACTAGCCATGCTCAGGGGATCATATGGGACATCAGGGAATCCAACCTGGGTCAACCCAGGTTTTTTGATGTGCAAGTCAAATGTGCTACTTGATGTACTCCAGCATTAATAATGCTTTCCTTGAGATATCAGATACCTATAAGAAAAGACCAGTGTACTATACCTTACTCTTTAACTGTTATTATAAGGAGATTTGTAGGTAGATTCAGATATCAGATTACTCAGTGGAGCATTAATAATTAAAAGATTACTCTCAAAACAAGAATTAAAGTGAATGGACATATTTACCTTCCTTATGTTGCCCCAAATCTAGGCAATTGGTGTGAGATTGAATTTTATGTTACTGGTAAAATCAAATTGCTCAATTCAAATCATGAAAAATTCATCAATATGTAAATGTATCATGGAGTTATAGGAAAGTTATAATTGCTGATATGATTGATTGTCCAGGCCTGGGAATGTGATTGAGTACTACTGCACCTATCTTGTATGTGTGATATTTGACTCCCTACACTATAAAAATCAAAAGAAACAAACAAAAATTGATTGATTAACCAATCAGATCCCACAGAAAGCCTAAAATAAATGCATTGGAAAATAATCATCAGATTTCTGGTAGACAGAGAATGAAGTTTCAGCAAACTTCAGGTATTGGAAAATGTCATCATATTTGATACACCACGAATTGTAAAACTATATTTTTTGGATTGGATCACTAAGAGCTTAAAAAAATACAATTAGTTGTATGTTAACATATTTGGAAACCTTGTATTTCTTTTTAATCTGGAAATGGAATGAGATTTCCCACCACCACCACACTTTCAAAAAGCTATAATGTTTCTTTCTTAATGGTGCTGTTCCAGGCTGAAAGGTTTCTTGATTTCCAAAAATAAAATTAGAATAAATGAAACAGAGAGCAAGAATAGCATGGTTTGGCAACAACAACAAAATAATCCTCTGAATCCAGAAATGTCTTTGGTGGCAAACGTACAGTAGAACTATTAGATGGAGTGCCCATTACAGTCTTTTGTCTTTCTATAAAGAATAATGGCACAACGTTTCAACACAGTTTTAAGATTTAAGCTTACTTGAAAAAGCACATAAAAAATTCACCTTACAAATTTCAGACAGTGAGTTGGTTCACAGAGCTAACACTCTAATCAATTGGAGCACAAGTTGGAATAAATTTCCTTCAGTAAAGACCAAAGTAATGACCATGGAGAAAGCAGTCTGGGTAACTTTAAATGTATCAATTACATTTAAAGTTACATTCTTATGAAATGCTATTACTCTCATTTTATTAAATTGTTACATTCTTACAAAATACTATTACTCTTATTAAATTGTTACATTCTTATGAAATACTATTACTCTCATTTTATTAAATGAGAGTAATAGTATTCCAGTGATAGTATTCTTAGCTAGTAAGAAGGAAGACTAACATATTAGCTTGCTAATATATGAAAGCTAATATTTTTGCTCTTTAATAACCCTATTTTAGGGACCGGAGCGATAGCCCAGCGGGTAGGGCGTTTGCCTTGCACACGGCCAGCCTGTGCCTGCCTGGGTTCGATCCCCGGCATCCCATATGGTCCCCGAGCACCGCCAGGAGTGATTCCTGAGTGCAGTGCCAGGAGAAACCCCTGAGCATTGTCGGGTGTGACCCAAAAAAAAAAAAAAAAAATAACCCTATTTTAGGACTAGGGATGAAACTTAGTGGCAAAATTAATGTCTTGCGTTCTTGAGGGCCTGGGTTTGATCCCTGGTACTGCAGAAACCAGGGTTACACCTGGTGATGCTCAGGGGTTACTCCTGGCTCTGCATTCAGGAATCACTCCTGGCAGTGCTCGGGGACCATATGAGATGCCGGGATCGAACCCGGGCCGGCAAGGGCGGGCCGCGTGCAAGGCAAACGCCCTACCCGCTGGGCTATTGCTCTGGTTCATCAATAAATGCTAGATTTTGAGATTACTACAAGAATATGCTACCTGCACTGCAGAGCCTGGCAAGCTACCCGTGTCGTATTTGATATGCCAAATACCAGTAACAATTATAGACCTCATTCCCATGACCTGATGGAATGGTTTGAGGCTCTTTATGTTCCTGGAGCAAGCAGATGCCCTTGGGCTCTACTTGCATGACACAGGTCATATGGCGATGTTACTGGGGCCCACTCCAGCAAATTGATGATGAATGGGAAGACAGTGACAGTGACTGCAGAAACCAGATAAAATAAAAGCAATACAAACCAAAACAAAACAAACTGAAAAAAAAAGGCATTATTCTTTGGGACTGGAGAGATATCAGGGCACTGCCTTGCAAGCCTTGATCCTGGTTTGATGCCAACCACCACATAAGTTATTGAGTATCACCAGTGGTGACTCCTGAGCATGAATCAGGAGAAACAACAACTTTCTGAGTGTGCCTCCAAAATACAAAACAAATAAACTATCTGATGTTAGAGCTAATTCTATAGGCCAGGACAGAGAACATTCAAAATTATTATAATTTCTATGAGATGAATCCAAGTTACTAATTAGTGGCTTACATGGAAAATAACACTTTATATTTTGTAGTAATTATGGTAAAGAAATCATAATCGATAAATTTCTAGGAACTCAGAATGTCTATTCTAAATGGTAATTTCAAGCATGCATTTAGGATCATTGTTGTTAATTAATATGACAGGATGCATGCAGGATGCATTTCTTTATTAACTCAAGTCATCATAAAATGTTTATTGAACATCTAATATGCACCAAGCACCAGGAATATATCTTATCCGGTTCACTGTCACTGTCTTCCTGTTCATCATAGATTTGTTCGAGCGGTCACCAGTAACATCTCCATATGTCCTGTTTCATGCAAGTAGAGCCCAAGGACATCTGCTTGCTCCAAGAACATAAAGAGCCTCAAACCATTCCATCAGGTCATGGGAATGAGGTCTATAATTGTTACTGGTATTTGGCATATCAAATACGACACGGGTAGGTTGCCAGGCTCTGCCGTGGGGGTAGCATACTCTTGTAGTCATCTCTAAAGCCAGCATTTATTGATGAACAGTGAGGCCACTTGCAGTTGCGTGAGCCAGCTCTGGAGAGAGAGGGGCGGAGCCTCTGGTCGGGTTGGCATCCCGCCCGGGGCCAGACTAGAGTGAAGATAGTCCAAGTCCCAAGAGACAGCGCCTCTCTCATTCAGTCTTTGACTATAAGGCAGCGCCACCAGCTCCCTCCCCACCAATGCGACCATGGGAGATGACGCCAAATAGGCAGCCCCCTTCAGTTCGACCAAACCCACATCACTTATCCAGTTAATTTCCTCATATTGCTAAAGGATTCCTTTCCTGTTGTTTTCTTCTATCTAGTTATTAGAATCGCATTGTTATACTAATATTTCTAGCTGATAATCTCATCTATTTTAGTAACTTCAGAACCCATTTTTTGGAGCACATAGTAAAATGTATTTCTTATTTTAAAATGAAGCTTCATTAGCTTTCTATTGCTGCCATTCAGATCACTGTATCACTGTCTTCCCGTTGTTCATCGATTTGCTCGAGCGGGCCCCATTAACATCTCCATATGTCCTGTCTCATGCTAGTAGAGCCCAAGGGCATCTGCTTGCTCCAGGAACATAAAGAGCCACAATCCATTCAGGAATGAGGTCTATAATTGTTACTGGTATTTGGCATATCAAATATTAAAAAAGACTGCAGCAGGGTGGATTTCGATGAGCTGGACTGTGATAGGCTGGTCTGCTGGGTGGAGTTCTGACGAGAGAAGTCCGAATGTGGAAAATGGAGGCCCTCATGGAGTAGGGGGTTGTCTGGCTTGTTGCAAGGCTCTGTTGGGCTGGCGGGCCAGGGCTAGAACCCGCCATCTCTCCTGGGCTCCTTGTGAGCGGCTGGGCACAGGGAGAGCAAGTAGCAGATCTGCCCCATGTCTGTCTCTCGCCATTCAGATAACTTCATAATTATTGCCTACAGCACCACCGGTATTTTTTCCTAGTGGTCCAAGCTAGAGTAGCTAATGTCAAGGTACCCTTGCAGTTGCTCACCTTTCTGTAGGCTGCCATGTTTCTTTGACCATGGGCTCTATACCTCGTCTACAATACAATAGGACTGTGTCTTTCCAATTCTTTCTTCTGCTCTTTATCTCTCTTTCTGAACATGGCTCTTCAGTAAACATTTTAACTCACAAATTTACATTTTGGGGAACTTCAGCTCTTTCCCTTTTCTTGTTTCTTTCTTTCCCCCTTTTCCATTCCTTCCTTTCTTCTATCCTTTCTTCTGATCTTTTTTCTTTATTTTTCAACTACTGGTGATGGTCAGGACTTACGCCTAGCTCAGCATTAGGGAATTACTCTTGATGGGACTTGGTGAACCATATAGGGTGCTGGGGATTTAATCCAGGTGGTCATATGCATCTTACAAGCCATACTATATCATTCTGACCCTATTCAAATATTTTTGGGTCACACCCAGTGATGCTCAGGGGCTACTCCTGGCTCTTCACTAAGGAATTACTCCTGGTGGAGCTTGCCATGCTATTGCTCCAGCCCCTCAAATATTGCTCCAGCCCCTCAAATATTTTTCCTAAAGCAAAATTATGAACTCAAGAAGATGCCATTCTAGGTAGATAGAACAACAAATGCCGTAAATAAAGAAATATAACATGCTCTTTGCTTTGTTTAAGGAAGAAAGGGTCAAAGTTAGCACTTGGGAGTGGATGAGAAGAGCATGAATACAGAGTTCGCAGATTGCACGGTATAGGAAGGGTTAGCCTGAGATGCCCAGAGCCTAGCATATATTGATTTTTTTGCTTTTCGGGTCATACCCGGCAATGTTCAGGGGTTATTCCTGGCTCTTCACTCAGGCATTACCCTGGCTCTGCGGGAGACCATATAGGATGCTGGGATAGAACCTGGACCGGCATAGGCCAGCCCTACGCACTGGACTATATATTGCTCTGGCCCCAGTATATTTCTTTTTGGAGCATAACATTTAGCATTTTTAAATCTTCAGAAGTATTCTTTTTTTTTTTTTATTTTTGCTTTTTTTTGGGGGTCACACCCGGTGATGTTCAGGGTTTTCTCCTGGCTCTGCACTCAGGAATCACTCCTGGCGGTGCTCGGGGACCATATGGGATGCTGGGCAGCATGGGCCCTCCGCACAAGGCAAACCCCCTACCCACTGGGCTATTGCTCGGCCCTTCAGAAGTATTCTTGTTAGTGGATATACGATTACCTCATTGTTGACATTATTTGGCCACAGTGAAATTTTTTTTTTTGCTTTTTTGGTTCACACCTGGCAATGTTCAGGGGTTTCTCCTGGCTCTGCACTCAGGAATCACTCCTGGCGGTGCTCGGGAGACCATATGGGATGCCGGGAATCAAACCCTGGCCGGCCTGGGCCGGCCACGCAAGGCAAACGCCCTACCTGCTGGACAATCGCCTCCGGCCCCGACAGTGAGTTTTTTTAAACCTTTGTTGTCCTGATTATAATAAACTATTCAACAAATGCATTAAATGTTCCAGCTTACACAGTTGCATAGACATGAATCTCTGACAATTATTTAGAAGTACTGGTAGTTCTCTAGGCAATGGAAAGAGTGGAAGCAACAAAATGTAGTTGGGTTCTATATCTATTTCACTACAGAAGTAATAGTAAATTCTAGCATGATTGATGTATGGAAAAATATTTAGAAAAAAGAAGTATCACGACACAAATTCAAAGTTTTGGTCTGAATAACTGAAAGAATAATACAATGCTAATAGTTTAGATGAAGAAACCATTAAATGAAAATATATAAGGCACTCGATTTCAAATTTAGTATATTAGTATTTCGCTTATAAGAAACACCTGTTGGTCTTTGGCTTACTCCATCTCTATGGTCCGGAGTCACTCCTGGTGAGTCTCAGAGGAACATATGAGTGCCTGGGATAGAACCAGCTCAGCCTCTTGCAAGGCAAGCATCTTAACTACTATACTTTTAACCTAGTCTGGGCATATTGACATATTAATGCAAGGCAATCATTTAGGTAGGCGTGCAAATTGGTATGTAGATAAAAATATGGAGGCCTGAGAAGTCAAATTAATAAGTTTAGGCATTTAATTATTCTGGTTATGGGTAACAGTTGAGTTTTGGAGGCCACACAACAACTGTTCCCAGGCTTTCCTCTTGACTTAATGCTAAGGGATCCCTCCTGTAGATACCTGTGGGACCACATGTGGTATCAGGGATTGAACAAAAGTAGTACCAGTACAATGCAATCAGTTTCCTTACCCATGCTGCCTGTACCATCACTAGTATACATATCATCATGTATATGGGTTTTAAATCCATTTAAGTATGTTTTCACCAGTAATATAAAACATATTAAAATACTTTTGTTGTGATTAGGAAAAATATAGAGGAAGCTAATTTTTTAAGCAATGACTCCAGTTAGTTAGAAATCACATTAAGTGACCTTACAGTTATCTAGTTTATGTTAAACTTTTACTTGTCTGGATTCTATCTTACAGGAATGTGGTTATTTTTCAAAGTGAGTCATAACTGTGAAAAATATTTTCCTTTCAGACATAACTCTTCATTGAGTCATAACTAACACAGTGAACATTGTACAATAATGTTGAAAATAGTCCATATGACAGAATGTACAATAAATTTCTTCCAAATTTTCTGTATTTTGCCACATCTGAGGTTTGACTTGTTGAATCAATGCTATAAAGATAAAGAAAAAAGACTATCAGCCATAGCCAATCATTTTTGAACAATGTTTTTAGGTATTTTATTCCTCCATTTTATTTTCGTCTCTTTAAAGTTTCATAACAATTTTGAAAATGAAACATTTAATGATCAAAAAGTTGAGAGATACAATAAAGCCTGTCTAAGATTGTGTTTTCCCTGGAAACATGCAGAGATGGGACCCTTGGAGATATAGAAAGGATAAAAGGAGAATCTAGCCCTTATGAAGTAGACACTGAGGTTTCACTAAAGTTTTCCTGAAGCTCTGGAACTGAGAGAGTTCTGTAGAATTATAGTTCATGGTAAGAGGAATGATTCTGTAGATCCGTAACTCAGGTGCTCCTTGACTATGGAATAAACATGGAAGTGGTCATGACTTAACTATAGTAAGTTTCATCAATGACTAAGGGTAATTATTAACAAGAAATTATGGTGGTCAACTCTCAGTCACAGATATTACCAACGGTTGAAATACTAGTAATTTGTCTTTGAGGAACGGATATGAGTGAAGCAACGTAAGTCATTACTAGATATTCAAACTTTTGCTAAACATTTGAGTTAAATAGTACATGGTTCTATTACTCTTTAGTAATGTGGTATCCTTAAGAGAAAAATCAGCCATATAAAATGGTCCCAAAACTTTAAGGATAGTGAATAATTTGTGCTATTAAAAGAAATATAGATAGGGGCCGGAGAGATAGCCCAGCGGGTAGGGCGTTTGCCTTGCACGCGGCCGCCCATGCCGCCCGGGTTCGATCCCCGGCATCCCATATGGTCCCCCCGAGCACCGCCAGGAGTAATTCCTGAGTGCAGAGCCAGGAGAAGCCCCCTGAGCATTGCCGGGTGTGACCCAAAAAAGCAAAAAAAAAAAAAAAAAAAAGAAATATAGATAAATTGATTACAGAAGCATTGGTAGGTCACAATTATATTGTCAGACCAGTCTTAATGAATATAATACACGAGTTGTGCAATAGAGGAAAGTTATTGTTTGGGCAAATGGTGAAAGAGAAAACACTTCATATTAAGGAAACAAAAAAATGGGGAAATCGGAGCAGGAAGGTTTTTTTCCATGCTTATGGATCTTAGAGGAATTCTAGTTACTACCTGGCTAGAGAATAAGCCCATTTTTATTGTTGTTGTTGGGGGTGGAGAACCTGGTGGGCAAGGCATTTGAATGCTAGGGCCTGAGAACTTAGTGCTGCTCAGATGCCAGGCGATGCTGGGGCATGGGACACATGCTGTTAGAGACCGAACTAAAGATCCTTGCACTATCTCCTCAGTCATAAACCTATTCTTTTTAAAAGTAAGCAAGATTATTGAGAAGTTATAAATTACAAGGCTCAAAATCCAGCTTTAAAGAGAATGAGAGGCCATACATTTAACAAATGAAATGTTGCAAAATTAAATATAGCAAAATGTATTAGTGAGATACAAGATACTGAAAAAGCACAAGGAAGGAACAGTCACATCTACCCCACTGTCATTAAGAAAGGTTATAAGAGGAGCAGAACTTAAGAACTAAACTATTTTCATGGAGAGAGAAAACACTGTAAGAAAAGATGTGTAGAGTTGTAAGGTATATGTGACATTTTAAATTATTCCAGTTTTATATGGACCACTATTCCCAATTTTATACAGACGAAATTAGAAGTAGAGTTTGGAGCTAAAAATTTGGAATGTCAAGGTCATGTGTTCTTATTGCATCTGATTTTTTAATGGGGGACTTTATACAGGTTTGAACTAGAAAGCTATTGCAAAGGAAAGCACAAGCTCAAGAAATGTGGAGAGATGGGATTAAATGTACAGGCAATGTCAGAAATTCTTATTGCAGAAAGAGGCGCAACTCATCTTTGAGCCATGGACTAGATTAAGAATCATAACCAGAAATTGGCACCTTTCTTTCCATAAGAGATTGACAATTTTCAAAGTATTCATATACTTGCTGGGTAAATTGGGTTAAGGGGAGGAAATAAGGTCAGCAAAAGGAGGACATCAACTGTCAGGCAACAGACATTCATGTTTAAATAGGAAGGTCTAATTGGAAAGTTACACAACTCTAGTCTTACTCACTGCTCTCTACGTGGCAGTTGAATTAAGACAGTGTTGCATTTGGAAGGGCCGTTGAACATGATAAAATGTGTGGCTGATTGAGGATACTAGGTCAAGGGCAGCTCAGAATATTTGGAAATTATTCTTTTACAGATGGTCGATGAAATCATCTGGCTCCAGAGTGAAATCATTAGGGATTAAAACTTCCAAACGAAAGGGGAAAAGGACAGCATATGTGTGTGTGGTGGGGAGAGGATGTAGAGAAAGCAGAGTCCAGAGTCTGATTTGGCTTCCTTTCAGTGGTTTAAGAAAGGGAGAATTTAATTTTGAGGACTAAGGTTGTGATTGATTCAAGAGTTATGAGAACACAGGAAACTGAACCGAAAAGGGTATCATTAGGACTATTGATAAAAGCGATGTGGATTTGATTTTCAAATTTCATCTTCAATTGAAACCACCTGGAGACTGTCGACAGCCGAGTCAGCAAGAACACAGATTTGAAGGAGCGGAGGCAAACATTGCCTGCAAGGGCCCAGGGAGTACAGTATTAGGCAAGAAAAATGTCAGATGTTACAGGGAGTGGTTTGGACTGCAGATTCCTTCAGTATCTTGGAGGCTTACATTTTGACTGCAGATGTCTTCAATTAGTTTAGCATTTTTCTCATTAAAATGGTTTTAACAATTTCATTTTGTATCAGGAACTGGCTTTTATTACAAGATTTAGGTCTTAAAAACATTGAGTTAGAAAAAGTTGTTCACAATATTGCACTCCTATCCTCCCCTAGTTATTACCACTTGAGTAAGTTCACATCGTCTATTGTATATATAGATATTCAACAGACGCGTATCTGGGTGTTGAACCAGAGACACAGATACACAGGGCAGAGCTGCTGCCAGCCTCTCCCTGTGCTCAGCTGGTCATGAGGCATCCGGGACAGAAGGCAAGTTCTAGCCCTGTACCACCATCCCAATAGAGCCTTGCAAGAAGCCAGAGGAACCCCCCCACATCATGAGGTCTGCCATTTTCAACATCCAGACTCCACAGCTCATCAGAACTCCACCCAAGAGATAAGCCCATGTCAAACCCTGCTCTTCAGAGTCCCACCCTACTGTGAAGCCTGTTTCAATTCCAGGTATGCTTGAACGAGAGAAACAGATACATGGGGCATAGCTGCTACCGGCTCTCCTATGCTCAGCTTATCATGAGATATTTGGGAGGGAGGCACGTTCTAGCCCTGTCCCACCATCCCAATAGACCTCACAAGAAGCCAAAGGAACCCCACACCATGAGGGCCGTCATTTTCAACATCTTACACTTTATAGCTCGTCAGAGCTGTAGTAAATCAGTTTACCCAAGAGATAAACTGATCTCTCGCTGTTGTGCATGGCTGCAAGCAGTCACACAGTTCATCAGTAAATGCACCAACTGAGATCCTACTTCCGAGAGTATACCAACCACACAGCAGAACCTGCCAAGTTACCCTGAAATGCCAAAACCCTGTAACAATTATAGACCTCATTCCCATGAGCGGAACGATGGTTTGAGGCTCTTTGTGCTCCTGGTGTGAGCAGATGCCCTTGAGCTACACTAGCATGCGACGGGAAGTATGGAGATGTTACTGGTGCCTGCTCGAGCAAAGCAATAAACAATGGGAAGACAAGTGACAAGTGATATATGTGTGTATACCAATTTCATATAAAATTGATCGTGTTTAACTTTACTGATTTATATCTATCTTACTTTTTTGGCATGCAATCCTTACATCTTGATGAATCATATTATTTGATAAAAATAGAGCATTTAGAAGTACATTTTCTGAAAGAAAAATAATCACACGATATATGTCTTATTATAAAGTTGAAACCTTTTGAGATTCTTATTGAAGGCATGGTCCAGAGACTCTCAGACATGGGGCAGAGCTGTTCCTTGCTCTCCCTGTGCCCAGACATTCATGAGGAAGTTGGGAGGCATGGCGGGTTCTAGGCCTGGCCCACCACCTCAGCAGAGCCTCACAACAAGCCAGACCACCCCCCCACTCCACGGGTGCCGCCATTTTCCACATTTGGACTTCCCTCTCGTCAGAACTCCACCCAGCAGACCAGCCCATCACAGCCCGGCTCGCGTGGCCGCTATGCGAGCGCGGTTCATCAATATATGCTTTATTTGGAGGTGTTTAAAAGAGTGTGCCTCCCGCTCGACAAGCCTGGCAAGCTTCTCGTGTTGTATTTGATATGCCAAATTCCATTAACAATTATATTAGGTCATTCCAATGACCTAATATAGTGGTTTGAGGCTTTTATGTTCCTGTAGCAAGCCAATGCCCCTGGCTCTACTGGCATGAGACAGGACATATGGAGATATTACTGGTGCCCGCTCTAGCAAATAGATGATCAACGGGAAGATCGTGAGATCGTGATTGAAGGCATGAAAGTAAACCTAGAGGGAATTATAATTCATATTATGCTAAATTAAAACAATTCAATCTTTAGATTGAATGCTTTTGAATGCCTTCAAAAAAGCATTGAAGAAATAGCAAAAAGACAAAGAACCTCTGGCTCCAGGCACTTCTCTTTGACTCCCTGGTTCTCCCTGCATTAACATACGCCTCAGAGACCTGGGCCCTATGAAAGCAGGAAGAGAATGCTATTTGGGTCTCCCAGAGAGGAATCGAAAGAGCTATGCTTGGAATATCATGCCTCACTCAAGTGAGAGCAGGAATCCAGAGTTCCTACCTCCATCGCTGTTCCAGAGTCAGGGACGCTGTCTCGTTTGCCAAGGCATCGGAAGTCAAATGGGCTGGACATGTAAAGCGATTTGGAGACTACTTCTGTACTAGAACCATTCCCAACTGGATCCCACGGGATGTCAAATGATCATGTGGCCGCCCACCTACAAGATGGTCAGACTTCTTCGTCAAGACCCTGAATGAACGGCTTGAGGCTCTTTGTATTCCTGAAGCAACCAGATGCCATTGGGCTACACTGGCACGTGATAGGATCAAATGGAAATGTTACTTGCGCCTGCTCGAGCAAATCAACTAATAATGGGATGTCAAGTGAACAAGTGAAGTGATCAATCTTTAGATCATTCCAATGATCACATTCTTTTTTTTTTGAAGACTTGAAGGTTTTTTTTTTTTTTAATTTTTTGTATTATACCACCGTAAAACATACAATTACAAAGGTGTTCATAATTGGTTCTTGGTAATACAGTATTCCAGCACCCATCCCTCCACCAGTGCCCCATTTCCACCACCAATGTACCCCTCCCCTCCCATCCCCCATCCGCCTTAATAGCAGGTACCCCAGTTTCCTCTCTTTCTCTCTCTCTCTCTCTCTGTCTCTGCATCTCTCTCCCTCTTATTTTACACATTGTGGCTATCCCTGCAGATATTTAGAGTTTATCACTTAAGTCTCTTTGTGTATATTCAGTGGTGAGTTTTAATCTGCCAGTACCATTTCCCATATTTATTAAAACACTGGTATCTATATCCTATTAATGAATGCAGTCATTCTATAACTGTCCTTTTCCTTCTGACTAATTTCACTCAGCATGATAGACTCCATGTCCATCCATTTGCAGGTAAATTTCATAATTTCATCCTTTCTGACAGCCGCATAGTATTCCATAGTGTAGATGAACCACAGTTTCTTTTACCCAGTCCTCTGTTCTCGGGCATTTAGGTTGTTTCCAGATTCTAGCTATAGTGAATAGCGCAGAGATGAATAAAGAAGTACAGATAGTGTTTCTGCTATGTGTTTTTAGGTCTCTAGGGTATATTTCCAGGAGTACTATTGCTGGATCAAATGGGAGCTCAATATCTAGCTTTCGGAGGAATGCCCAAATTGTTTTCCCAAAAAGCCTGGACCAGTCGGCACTCCCACCAGCAGTGGATGATCACATTCTCAATTGGTACTTTTACCGTCACTGATTTTCAACCAATTTTTTGTTCTTCTTCATATTACATCAATTGGCTTTGAACTTAGTTACAAATTAGTAAAATGAGAGGGCAAAGCAACATTATTGCATCACAGGTGTCTTTAAGCTCTTTACCAAAGTTTCTGGCTTCCTTTAGAAATAAATATTGAGAATTCTAAGAAATATCTCTCAAATCTATCTCTTACTCCTTCCACAGTGGCATTTTTCATAGACTGTTTTTTTTTCCTTCAACATAGTTTCAACAAATCACTGTTCTCAATCTCATTTCACTTTAAAACTTCCTGAATATTACTGCCAAAGTTATGTTTCTAATATACAAATCACATGTATTTCCCTTATTTAAAATGCTTCATTTTTTTTTCAGCGAAAGTTCTATTGACCCTTAGGTGCTTAAGTCTTTGTATTAAAGGATTGGATTTCCCTAAAATTTTCAATATCTTTGGTCCATCCATGTAATGCACAAAATATTCTCCAATTTTCAGATAATCCCAAACATCCTCTGCATATATTTCCAATGATCCTCTAGAATGATATAATTATATTCCTGATAACTTTACATAATTTTAAAAAACTCTTAAATACTTTTATCTATCTTGAAATATAAGTCCCTTTACATCACTTCTTTATTTCTTATCCAACTCTTGTGTGAAAGCAACTGCGATGTCAGTCTACTTGAGATTCCATAAATTAGTCATATATTTTACAAACTCCATATTATTCTTTGTGACTGGTATGACTCCTTCAATATTAAAAGACTATTTATTGTTTTATCCATCAAAACTCCTTAAAAATCTTTCTTGCTTTGCTACATTTCCAATCCCAAATTTATTTCCTTCCTTCCTTCCTTACTCCTTCCTTCCTTCCTATTTCCTTCCTTCCTTCCTCCCTCCCTTCCTCCCTCCTCCTTCCCTCCCTCCCTCCCTTCCTTCCTTCCTTCCTCCCTCCTCTCTCCCTCCCTCCTCTCCTCCCTCCTCCTCCCTCCTCCCTCCCTCCCTCCCTCCTCCCTCCCTTCCTTCCTTCCTTCCTTCCTTCCTTCCTTCCTTCCTTCCTTCCTTCCTTCCTTCCTTCCTTCCTTCCTTCCTTCCTTCCTTCCTTCCTTCCTTCCTTCCTTCCTTCCTTCCTTCCTTCCTTCCTTCCTTCCTTGTTGTTTTGGTTATTAAGCCAAACACAGCAATGATTTGTAGTTACTCCTGACTCAGCACTCTGGAATTATTGCTGGAGATATTTAGAGGACTTTATGGGATGCTGGAGATCAAACTGGACAGACCAATGCTCTACCTGCTGTGCTCTGGCCCCTCTCAGTCTAGTTTAAAAGGTTCAGTCCTCTGTTGCCACTGGATGTGCTTTATTAATATCAGCTATCACCACCCTATATTCAGTATTCTGTATGAAATTCTGCTTTAAATAGCATACATTGATTTCAGTAATGACTACTGAATAATCATATTTTAAATTAAAATTACTAATACCATTACATAAAGCACATTTGTAGAGTATTCTTTCATGTTTTATGGAAATTTTAAGTAGTATTCTGTTTTATATCTACATTTGTGTTTTTTACAAATGATATTTAAGTTACTAGTCATCAAGTAAAATAAATGATCCTGGAAGATATCCCAGTGTATCCTGTTTCTTCTCCTACCACAGCTCATTTCTGGTCTCAAACCGCCTTTACATTTCCAGGAATCCTGCATAAGCCAATCTGAGATGATGATGAATTGTACTACCTACACACTGTGGGAGAAATAGATAAGTACACGTAAACACTTCCCACATGTTTTAAAGCAGTTTTCTCCTCCCAAACATATTTGGCCTACCATGTCCTTTTAAGGAAAAAAATTGTTAGTGTCCTCATATCCTGGATATTTAGTTTTATTAAATAAACAAACATAAGGCCCTCCGAATTACATGGGAGTAGACTATGACTCCCCTATAATAGCCAACAGGCAGAGTGGGGTGGATGTGTGGGGTGGTTGCCTGCTTCAGAAAACATTGGATACAATCAGTAATTTTATTTTATAATTTTATTTGTTAAATTTTGGTGTGATGTAATCATCACTTGAGTTTCAATTTTTAACTTCTCTAGATCTAAATATTATCCACATGTTGACTGGTGTTTATATTCTAGGCTTGGGACAATATCTGCATAGATTTCCTGCACTTTAATTTTTTTATATTACCAATTTCTAAGAACTTTAAGTATTTTTATTTTTATGTCATACCCAGAAATGCTCAGAAGTTACTGCTGGCCTCTGCACTCAGAAATCACTCTTGGTATTGCTTGGGGGACCATGTGAGACACTGTGGTTCTAATCTGTGTGTCTGCATGTGCAACACAAATGCTTACCTACTGTACCATATCTCTGGCCCAAGTTTCTAAGGACATTTTACAAAACAAGTATTAAGATATTTCTGTAATATTTACTATGTTGTTTTATGATATGAACATGTTTTTAACTTGATGAGTTTATTTAAAATGCAGTTTTGATTCTTTCAATATATTTGAGATTATTTTGGATTTCCTAAAATGTTCATAATTTTAAAGAAAGAAAGTTATCAGTTATCTAGAAATGATCTTTGTCTCAGTGGAATCGGGATCCTGATAGATACGCACAGTCTTTTATTCATTTTACCATATTTATAAGCTTGTTTTCCTACCATATATCATTGACTCTTCAAAAGGATTATTTGATGTTCTTTTCAATTTGGAATAAATTATAGTGCATCTAATAATAATTTGCTAAGTTCTCTTTATGAATTTAAGAGTTTTTCCATAATTGTGTTTCATTTCTATTTCCTTCTTTATGTGAATTTGAGTGCTTTATTTAAATTTAAATACAGTAAAATAAATTATTATCACCATCTTTCCTAGATCAAATTTTCACTTCTTGGAGAGCTTGAAACACACATTTACCAAAAAAGTCCAGTAATCTAAGAGGGCCTATAAAATTTCAAATTTACTTATCACTTCACTTGTCACTTGTCTTCCCGCTGTTCATTGATTTGCTCGAGTGGGCACCAGTAGCATCTCCATATGTCCTGTTATATGCTAGTGTAGCCCAAGGACAACTGCTCACTCCATGAACATGAAGAGCCTCAAACCATTCGCTCAGATCATGGGAATGACGTCGATAATTGTTACTGGATTTTGGCATATCAAATATGACATGAGTAGCTTGCCAGGCTCTGCCATGCGGGTGGGATACTCTTGTAGTAGCCTCTCATTTCATGCATGTATTGATGAACCGCGCAATTGAAAAGTGGCCGTGCAAACGGGAAAAGATCAGCTTTTCTGCTGGGTGGAGCGCTGATGAGCTGGGGAGTCCAGAGGTTGAAATTTTTTATTTGCAATATACCCAAATTTCAAATAAAACGGTTATTTTTATTAAAGGAAATTAGCCTTTCTTTTTTTTTTACTTAAGGGAATCACCACTTATTTATTGGAATTTCTACAATCTCTATAAGCTATACTTAAAGGAAGCTTTAATGCAGATACTCAGCCAAATGAAAGGCAGTTCAATGCCAGGGTTCAGTGAGGTAGTGCTGCTCGGCTCCATGATACTGGGGGCTATCACAACCACGTCAGTGGTGCTTTCAGGCCGACAGTGATATATATATATATATATATATATATATATATATGTTGTGTGTGTGTGTGTGTGTGTGTGTGTGTGTGTGTGTGTGTGTATGTGTGTGTGTGTAAATATATATACACACATATATATATATTTTTTTATTTAATGACATATATTTTTTTTTTATACCATGAGGTGCCCAGGAGTGAAGGTAGGTTCTAACCCTAGCCCCCAAGAAGCCAGAGGAACTCCCCGCAGCATGAGGACAGCCATTTTCAAAATCCGGACTCCACAGTTTGTCAGAGCTCCAACCAAGAGAAAAGCAGATCTCTCCCCTTTGCGCTCAGCTGCTTTGCCGCCACATGGTTCATCAGTAAATACATGAGATGAGAGCGTACTACTGAGCGAATACCACCCGAACGGCAGAGCCTGGCAAGCTACCCAGGTTGTATTTGATATGCCAAAAACCAGTAACAATTATAGACCTTATTCCCATGACCTGAAGGAATGTTTTGAGGCTCTTTATGTTCCTGGAGTGAGCAGATGACCTTGGACTGCACTAGCATGCAACAGGACATATGCAGATGTTACTGGTGCCCGCTCGAGCAAATCGATGAACAACGGAAGTGACAAGTGATTTTTATACCAGCCTACCCCCCTCTCTCTCCAGTGTTTTACATAAGAGATAAGAGACTCTCAGACATGTGGCAGAGCTGCTACTTGCTCTCCCTGTGCCCAGCTGCTCGTGAGGCACCCGGGAGGCATGGCGGTTTCTAGCCCTGGCCTGCACCCCAACTGAGCCTCACAACAAGCCAGACCACCCTCCCCTACTCCATGGGGCCCGCCATTTTCCACATCCGACTTCCCTCTCGTCACAACTCCACCCAGCAGACCAGACTATCACAGCCGGATCATCGACAGCCACCCTGCAGCAGTTTTTTTTTTTTTCAATCAGGCCCAGGTATGCTGAACCAGAGACTCTCAGACATGGTGCAGAGCTGCTACTTGCTCTCCCTGTGCCCAGCTGCTCGTGAGGTACCCGGGAGGCATGGCGGATTCTAGCCCTGGCCTGCCACCCAGGCTGAGCCTCACAACAAGCCAGACCACCCTCTCCCACTCCATGGGGCCTGCCATTTTCCACATCCAGACTTCCCACTCGTCACAACTCCACCCAACAGACAAGACTATCACAGCCCAGCTCGCGCGCCGCTAGCGCCCGTGCAGTTTATCAATAAATGCTTTATTTAGAGGTGACTACAACAGTATGCCACCCGCACGGCAAGCCTGGCAAGCTGCTCGTGTAGTATTTGATATGCCAAATACCAGTAACATTTATATTAGGTCATTCCGTGACCTAATATAATTGTTTGAGGCTCTTTATGTTCCTGGAGCGGGCAGATGCCTTTTGGGTTCTACTAGCATGAGATGAGACATATGGAGATATTACTGGTGCCCGCTTTAGCAAATAGATGATTAACGGGAAGATAGTGATATAAATATAAATATATATACATACATACCTTCATATATGTCAGGGTACACAGCTTATATATACATGCACACACACACACACACACACACATATATATATATACATGTATATGTATAGTATGTATGTGTTTAAGCTGTGTACCCTGAGATTTATAAAGATATAGATAGCGATAATGTGTCCCATTGCCTTTATAAGTATTGTTGTAACATGCTTTTCAATTGTAAATTAAATCCACATTATAAAATATGGGGAAAATTGTTGCTATAATATTTTCAGGGAGGAGTCTTGAGAGTTTCATAAGAGTGTCACAAGAGACTTACAGCCCCTACTGGTGATTCTCTGCCAACTTGCATAATGGTTCAATGGAGAGCCAATGGATGTGCTACCCAGGCTCTTTGGTACCAGGAATTACCCAAACAATCTAGGAGTTTCTTGGGGTTTTCAAGGCTGTATCTAGTGATGATGGGGGCTGCATTCTGTCAGGAATTAAACCAGGTAGGGCTATATGGAAGACTTTTACTTTAAACCCTGTACTATTTCTCTGGCCCTATCTTTTTAAGCAAATACTTAAAAAATAAACAAAACTCAAAACACAAAAAACAACACAACACCTTACTTTATATTATTGGAAATGAAATATCTCTAATGTACACAAAGGAATTTCACAAAATGAAAACCACTGACATGACAAAAAGCATGATTTTAATTAGATTCTTTGCAGAGATACATGACTAATGTTGTGTGCATGACTTGTCCTTTTGGATGGTCCCAACTGTTTATTCTTAATGAAAATTAAAAGTGGAGCCAACAAGTGCAATTAAGGGGAAGGGAATCCTTTGTGATACAAAGGGGCCTACATGTTTTAAAAAAACATGCAAGGAACATGCAAGAATTACAGAAGAGTCCAGATACAGTGTGACAGATTAACAGTTTAAAAGGCACTGGAACAAAGCTCCTTCTTTCAGAAACGGGTGGTCTAACAGTAATGTTTTCACAAGTGGTGTTGATAAAGAAATCATTGTTTTAAAGAATTTTATAGAAAGAATTTTAGCACCATCATTAACGGAAAAATAATAATACATTTTAGCCCTGATTATCTCCAGACTTGGAATAATAACAGAAGCATAGCACCTTTTAGTATCTAAACTAAAAACAAAATAGTAAGTCCATCCCAGCTTCTAGAGATGAGGTAGCTCATACTAAGACATGTTGGGTCATTTTCCTATGACAGTTCAAAAGCCAAATGGTCTAATTCCATTCATCACATTTCATTAGATCCACAACTCTGGAGTGTTTTAATCTTTTTCTTCATTATAGGCTTCAGGATGATGAGATTGTAAGTGTAAAGTTATCTGAATTTAGTCTTGGACATATGTTAATAAAGTCATAAGTGTGTATTAGTCCGCATTCAATGTCTTCTTAAACAAGAAAGTGCAAAGCTATATTTATGCAAATTCTAACTACCTCAATAGAGTCTAAAAGGAAAAGTAATCTTTAAATTTAAATGAGAAAGACATCTAAATTTACCTCACTTAACAAAAATTTAGAAATTTGAAGTAATTTCTATTTGTATTCCAGAAATTAACAGAAAAATACATTATTTTAAAATTTAATTTGGGACAGTGAGAAATTGATTCCTTTTCAAGGTTCTCTTTAGAGTATCTCTTTGATATGTCAAGGCATGTATTTGGGTTTCAAAGACAAGTTTAAATATTTTTATTTTGCGCTTATAGTTGTTTGGCAATGACAGATCATAACAAGGGCACTCTTTCTATTTTTCAAACTTTAGTTAAGCAAAATAAAATATGCAATGCTTTGCGCTGTAGTTTTACCCCCTCTTTAAGCTACCTGCCAGGAAGTGAAAATTTTTTCCATAAATACTAGTCAATTTATCAGCAGATAAAAACAAATTGAAGAAAATGGAAATTTATTTATTTAATAAGTTTACTTTTTTTCTTAGGTGGTCATTGTTATTGGTCATCTTAAGCCTAAATTGCTATATTGAAAAATATTTTAAATCAATTGAAACTTGAGGACTGTAAGTAAAATAAATATTCTGAAGGATAAGGAGGCCAGGCACTTAAGACCATATGTACAAAGCTGACGCGAGGATCAGCTATTACTTCAAGAGTCTCAGGATCAGCTTCAAACAGTCAAAGTTCTAGTGAACGGTGTTGTCATTGGTAGTAGGGGAGATGCTCATTGTTGGTGTATCTCAGCTTGCTTTACACAAAACAAACTGGACCGATTTCGATGCCAAATTCCTGGTCTGGGCTGCCAACATCCACAGGGGCAAGATCTACGATGGGCAAGCGTGCCACATTCTGTGTTCTATATTCAAAGATGGTTTTGCCTACATTTCCATTTCGTTTCTAGAATAAAATGATACATCGAGTTAATAGAATACCAAAATTTTCCCAAACAAATTAAAAAACGATTTCAAAGACAATTTTATAATGTAAAGCAATTATATTTAAAGCACTACTTAAAAGCTAGAGATACTAGTACGCCAGGCAGGCGTTATTTTGAAGTTTTTAAGATGAACGACTGTCCTTTGTTTTTCTGCACTTCCCAGATGGTTACTAACAACATCAAAGATAAAACATTTTTTGTTTTAATCAGAATTCACTATTAAATATTTTCTTCTTGAATCTATGTAAGCAAGTTAGGAAACAAAATTTAGTGAAACATTTAAGACCTCTCAGATCTATTGTGTATGTTAGAATCATGTACATTATGAATTATGTATGTTAAGATTTAAACATTTGAAAATGAGATTAAAGTAAGAAATCATAATGGAAGAAAACCATGAGTCCATTGAAGAAGCAGATCAGATCCCAATCATCCATTTTAGTGTTAGGTGGGGATGGGGGTTTCAGGGCTGCACCACATTCACTGTATCACTGTATCACTGTCTTCCCGTTCATCATCGATTTGCTCGAGCGGGCACCAGTAACATCTCCATATGTCCTGTCACATGCTAGTTGAGCCAAAGGGCACCTGCTTGCTCCAGGAACATAAAGAGCCTCAAACCATTCCATCAGGTCATGGGAATGAGGTCTATAATTGTTACTGGTATTTGGCATATCAAATACGACACGGGTAGCTTGCCAGGCTCTGCCGTGCAGGTGGCATACTCCTGTAGTCATTTCTAAAACCAGCATTTATTGATGAACCACGCGGCTGCAAGCAGCCAAGCAAGCCGGGCTGTAATAGGTTGGTCTGCTGGGTGGAGTTCTGATGAGAGGGAAGTTTGGATGTGGAAAATGGAAGCCCTCATGGAGTGGGGGTCGTCTGGCTTTTTGCGAGGCTCTGCTTTGGTGGTGGGCCAGGGCTAGAACCCGCCTTCCCTCCCGGGTGCCTCGTGAGTGGCTGGGCACAGGGAGAGCCAGTAGCAGCTCTGCCCCATGCCTGTGAGTCTGCACCCCATTACGCTTGGGAAAAGATCTAAAGCTGCAATCAAACTGGAGTTGCCTGTATGGTTCGCACATGCCTCACCTCCTATACTACTTCTATGACCACAACTTTTTACTGTTTGGACCTTTTTGGGGGTGGCTCATGTGCTAGTATGTTTTAATATTTACCCTACAGAACCATGAAAAACAAACTGTTGATGTACTTAAATATATGTTAAGTTGCTGTCATTTCTAGTATCATGATACATTATTTAACCAAAAAATTATTTTTCAACAAGGTCAATAGAGATAAAAAGTTACTCACGGAGCATGTATCTTGAAGAACTATATATCTGAATCTAACATTTCCCTCTGCCTTAATTTCAAGGTCATTTGAACCTTTAAGAACTACTGCTTTCTTGAGGCTCTTAGTTTGATCATCCATGTAACCCACACTGTTTTTACAGATGTAAGTAATGTTTTGTGAAGCTTCTTTTGATAAAAGACGCAGGAAAGTCATTTGAGTAATAGCAGCACTAGGTGACTGGTGATCTCCATAAACAAACTAGAAAAGAAAAAGAATGTTACGTGCATAGTAAAGATCTTCACAAATCCATGTGTACTGAATATTGCGTCCATTATATAACAAGTTCTACATATTTAGAATGCATAAGCACACATATCTTGAAATTTTCTATGCATTGATTATATTCTCTGTAATAATTACCCAAATTGTAATAATAATAATTTGTTGAGTGATATACTCTAGCTAAATATAGATCTTTTCTGTTTAAGTTATTTACATGTCTTTAAGCCAGAGTTCATGCTAAAGAGATCTCTCTTTTGTGTAAACATTGCTAGATGGTGTGCCAGTTATAGGAGTCAGTTTGACTCTGAATTAATAGCTCTCGGAATATCATTATGATTTGGACTATGATATCCATGCTACTTAGTTTGGGCATAATTTCTCATATTCCCCATGGGTCCCAGTGTGGGATAACAGGACATACCAGGAGAAACCCATCCTGGCTACACTGGCACCACCGTTTAAGAATTAGCCCCGTTAAGACCATAGGAGGGGTCATGCTAGTTTGCCCCCAGCAAGTAAATTAAGAGCCTTTAGTCAACAAAGAACAGGACACTTAAAAAAACTAACCTGGGGGCTGGAGCAATAGTCCAGCAGGTAGGGCATTTGCCTTGCATGCAGCCAGACCCAGGTTCGATCCCCGCATCCCATATGGTCTCCCAAGCACCACCAGGAGTAATTCCTGAGTGCAAAACCAGGAGTAACCCCTGAGCATTACTGGGTGTGACTTAAAAAAAAAAGCAAAAAAAAAAAACTAACCTGGAGCAGAGCTTAATGAACAAAGACTTTGTGAATATTGGAAATAATCACCAATTTGCACGGACTTCATGGCCTGAAATTATGATTCTACCCATGAATATAATCCATTAGATGTATTTCTTTTATACCAACTCCCCTCTCTACGTTTGATGTATTTCTTTATACCAGCTCCTTCTGTTTAACACAAGACACGATCTTTATCTCAGAGGAAGGAATAAAGCCCTGCCAGTATCATTTGCTTAGATGTGAACCAGAGGTGGACACCACCTAGCATCTGCACCTAAAACTTGTTTGTAAAAGATTTGAGGTCTCTGGCTTTTGGCAGGCTTCTGGGTATATAAAGGGATTGACATGAGGAAGAAGTGTCCATATTGATGAGAGAGCTTGGCCTGAGCACATGGTCAGAAAAAATTTCATCAGCAGTTATAGGTCTGGGAGATCCCATGATTTGGATTAATAGTGGCAGAGTTTGTTTAATTATTGGTGATAAGCAAAAGTCTTTTGGAACTGTGCTAAACTCATGATTTGTCTGTCTGCTGCTGGCCCTTGAAGTAAAAGGAACTCGTTTACTGTCAGGGACTCCAACTGATCCCCCAACAATAATGATCTTAGTTAAGCATTTAAAAATATAATAAAAATTATAAAATTATAAAATTTATTTTAAAGATCTTAATTATTTGCAAAACATCATTTATTTATACATTATCTTAATATTTGATTATGAATCTAAAGTCTGATTTTATTTCTATGATAATATTTAGAAATTAACTATTAGCATAATTTTGTTTTACTCCAGTGGTTATATAAATATATGTATATATATATATCATAAATTTTCCATTAAGTAACTTGCCAAATAATAAAAATAATTTATTTTCCTACTCTTTCCTATTCTCTTCCTACTTTGGGACTCAATGTTTTCATTTGAGGTTTTTACATCGTGTAATAACTAATATAATTACAAAAATAATGAAAACATAAATTTCCTGATCATCATAACGGCATATTCTAGCATATCTTTGGTACACCTATATGTTTTCAGTCATATTTAATTTGAAGATTATTTCTGAGGAGACAAGGATCATAGGTGAAAATAAATTTCAAAGAATCAAGTCTCCAGGAATAGGTTCAGGATAAAGCATTCACATTATAATAAGATGTGCTAAAGCCAGATGTCTGTCTACTGGACAGTGACAGAAATATAAAAGAATAGATAAAAGTATTGACAAAATCCATGCCATATAAAAGTATGTTCAATTTAAATACTACTATGAAGTTTAAAAAATGATTTAATCACTATAATATAAATAAGAAATAGTTTCAATCAATAAGAAACAAATTTTTGGTGAGGATGTGGAGAAAAGAGATTTTTACAGAATTTAATATTAATGTATGTTGGTGCAGTCATGAAACCAAACTGTAAATTCCTCAAAAAAAAAAAGGGGTAGGAAGAATAGATCAGAGGGTAGGATTCTTTCCTTGCATGCAGCCAACCTGGATTCAATCCCAAGCATCCCATATGTTATTCTGAGCACTGCCAAGAATAATTTCTTAGCATAGATTCCAGAAAACCCTTGTGTATTGCCAGGTATGGCCTCAAGACAAAAGATCAAAACAAACAAATAAAAACTAAAGATAGAACAACCAGATATGATTCACTTATTCATTTGCTGGGTATTTGCAGATAATATGAAAATACTGCCTCAAGAGATAAATACTAATGCAGATCGCAAAATATTTCAGTAGCCATTATGTGGAAACAAATGCCTTATACTAGATGAATTATAGCATATGTATTTTTATTATAGAGCATGTATATATTATATATGCATACACACTATAATACTACTTGACTTAAAAAAGGAAAATGAAATTTTGCCTTTTGTGACAAAATAGTTGGACCAAAGGTAATTTTGCTTAGTGAAATAAGTCAGAAAAATACACTATATAATAACTAACCCTTCAGATTTATTCCACAATTGGTGTCACATGCATTAAAGGAACTATTAGTGAACATAACTATTTTATATCTACGGAAAAATTATCTTTCAAAGCTTTACAATTTTTATTTTTTTTGCTTTTTTGGGCCACACCCGGTGATGCTCAGGGTTTCTCCTGGCTCTGCACTCAGGAATTACTCCTGGTGTCGCTCAGGGGACCATATGGGATGCCGGGATGGAGCCCAGGCTGTCATGGGCCGGCCGCATACAAGGCAAACGCCCTACCCACTGGGCTATCGCTCCGGCCCTCAAAGCTTTACAAATTTAACTCACAGTAAAAATATTTGTTAATATTGTAATGATAACTAATGAGAATAAATTGCTTACATGCCCTAAATAAAATATCAAAACAATCAATAACAATAATCAAATACAATGCATACTTATTTACCTGAGCTCCTCTGTTCATGTCAAGGCCGTACCAAACAGGCTTATTGTCAGATTTAGTTGCCCACCAAGTTTTACGTGGTACACTTGAAGGGTTTGCTGAAATACATGTTTCTCCTGTTTCCATGTTGCAGAAAACTTTTATTGCATCTTCAACAGATCCCTGGTTTGGATCAATCCAGTATTCACCTATTTTCCAGAATATAAATATTTGCTAAACAGTAAATATTTGCTAAACATTTAGCAAATATAAATATTTGTAAACATTTCACACATGATAATATCTCCCCCAAAATTATCAGAATGTTTAAAAATATTATCTCATTGACCCTTCTCTTATTACTTTTCTAAGAGGCTGGAGATATTCAAAGTGACCAAGCACATGCCTTTAATGTACAAAGCTACGGGTTCCAACCACTTCCAGGTACCACTAGTTCCCAACAACAATTAACAGTAAACACCAAATAAGAAATTCTTAAGAAAGTTTTCTTAACAGTTAAAGAGGAAGGAAGGATTTATTATGCATTTGGAGCTTTTCTAAGGCAATTTGTCAAGTTATGTACTTAAGACCTAAAACATTCATGTCAAAGAAATGTTATTATTCCCATTTTACAGAAAAGAAAAATATACCCTGAGGACATAATCTATAAATATTATATAGTTTTGACAAAATTAATGTGATCTCATTAATAAAGCTAAAATTTAAAAAAAGAGCTATAGTACTGTGGACAGGGTGCTTATCTTGCATGAGGCATAGTGGGGGTTGATCCCCAGGACCAGCCATCCAGGAGTAATCCCTGAGTGCAGAGCCTGAAGTAAGCCCTGAGAACAACTTTTAAGTGTAGAACTTAGAATCAGTTTGCCCATTCTTCAAAGGAAATAATTTTATTACTCTAGTCAATGTTCTCTTAAAAGTAGGTGGAAACTCACACATTTCATAGATCATTCCCAACTTCTGGGATCTCTCATCTACTACTATTTTAGTAATATTTACTGAAATAGTAAATAATTATTAACCAAATTTAAATAAATAATTTGTGAATAAATAGGAAATAATTAATTGAAAATGCAGACTTATGTGGTGCATATTATTAAAGCATAAAAGTAATACCGAAATACGCTATAACAGCTTACATAAGAGTGGCAGCTGGGAATGGCCCTTGGGACTCTGGTGAAGGAAGCTGACATTCTGGTGATAAGTGTGCTGATGTGTGCATGAGAAGTGTGGTTAACAGTATAATCCTTATAGTTTAATAAAGCATTGTTAAATATAAAGTGCTTTGGGCCAGAGTGATAGTACACTCAGAGGGCATTTGCCTTGCATGCGCCATCATCCCCAGGAGTAATTCCTGAGTGCAGAAGTAGGAGTAACCCCTGAGCATCAGGTGTGATGCAAAAGACCAAAAAAAAAAAAACCCTTAAAAATATCACTGCAAAACAATCTTGCCTATCAGGGTTTCTGAATAATGACTTATAGAAAATTAACCTACCTGTAAATAATTTTATATTTAAATAAACTTGAGAAATAATATTCTAATCTATTCTCTGTATCCAACAATAAATGAGTATTAAATACTTGAGAAATGACATAAATAAATTGTTCAGATTATTTGCTCTAGTATTTTTTACATTTATAGAACCACAAATATTATCTTAAGACTTCTAAAGAAAGGGATGGCGCTATAGTGCAATGGGTAGGGTGTTTGTCTTGTATGCGACTGACCCAGATTCGATTCTCAGCATCCCATATGGCCCCCTGAGCACAGCCAGGAGTAATTCCCTGAGTGCAGAGCCAGGAGTGATGTCTGAGCTTTGCCAGGTGTGATCCAAAAAAAGTCATAAATAAACAAACAAAGGAATAAATAAATAAATAAATAAAAGCACACCTGTGTTTCTTAAATAAAAAGAGAGAACTTTGTCCTACACTAAGTTTCTCCCTGCAAAGGGAGTTCCTTTCCTTTCCCTTCTACTTTGCAATAAATTTTTCTACTTAAAATAATAATAATAATAAAATTTAAAAGCACTTGTATATTAAAAGGAAAATACCACCATGATTTTCCTGAGCCATTAATAGAATATGTCCTTCTATATAGATTTTATCATCCCACTGTCTAATTTTCAATACTAAAGCAAAAACTCTACAGCATATTACTGTTTTATTTCATGTCAACTGTTAAGTAGCGATCAATGGCATACTCAGGAATGCAGCAAGACTAATACAACTATCAGCAATAGCCTATGCTTAAATGAGTCTCTGCCACACTCACCACTTTGTTTTGCGGAATGGCACAGCTTTAAGTCATCACATGTCCGGGCTGGGTGCTTCTTAGAGCCATCGGGGCTGCGCATTGTTTCAATCTGACTACTGAGTGACTTCAGGGGTGGCATGAACCCCTGGGTCAGTTTTGTTTTTATCATCAGGAAATGCCTGATCTTCAGTAAATTCTGGAAGTGGGTCTGACATACTGTCATCGTAGTGCCCCATGATGTCCCCAAGAGCAGCTGTAAGGTGACCAGGTGGCCCTGGGGGACCAGGGTGGCCCAGGCTCCCCAGGAGGACCCTAATTTAAAAAAAAATTGAAGAGGCAGTTAACATACTTTTTGCTTCATTTTTTTCCTGTTAGACACAAAGGCATTGACGGAACTTAGTGCATATAGTTATAGTACAATATCCTGATTTGAAAGTACTGAGATCTCTGACCCATGCATTTTGCTCACCAGGTGTTTTGGTTTCTCCAACTATAATATTCCAAAGCTGATACATAATTCATGTCCACTTGTTTAACTATGTTTATAAATCAGTATCAGAGACAATAAAGATCAGAACACAAAATATTTGCTCCGATACTTACTTAGAAAACGAATATATTTTGCTAACAATGAGAGATATGCACAGAAATGCCAAATTATGTATAGGAAGATACGATTAAAATGCTTTAAAAGAATTCATTGACATATATTAAACGGAATTATATAGAGGAGATGTGGGTGATAGTTTATAAAACCACATCAGTACTACAGAAATAACCACAAGAAACTACAAGAAAACTTCTTTTATGTCCAAATCCATATTTTACTCTTTAGATAAAAATTCTCTATAGTAAACAAAATTTTTAAGTATCTAGCACTTTTATTAAGAGCTCTCTTAATCTTTTGGCAGACAAGAGCTATAAGGCAGCTTACTGTTAAGGCACAATAATGCTGCAGAGACTGCTAGTGAATCACTCTTTCAAGAGTCCTCCATTATTCTTAGGAAGAACTCAAACAATCAATCAATCTGAGAGATGAGTGTCCTGATTTCATGTGGGGCACAGTCCTTGAATTAAGAAAACGAATAAAAATTGGAATCAATTATCAGTTGTCACTTGTTGTGTGTTTTTAAAAAAAGTTGCTTTAACTTTCAATGTCAACATGTCCTCACCTAAAAAAGTCTATTCGATTTGTTTAATTTTTTGTTTACTAAGGTCACATCATGATCTCTATAATTCTTTATGCTATTATCGGGAAGAAATTTTATTTTTTCTATAAAGAAGCAATGAACTATGAATAAAGTCAATCAAGGACAACCTAAGTCAAAGGTATTCCAATTTGGTAATTGTTTCCATTCACAGAGAAATAATTAGGATGTATTTGTTTTGATTATTAAATTAAAAGGCTTTCTAATCTATAATTAAGTAATAAATACTGGTTAATGGCATTGTCAAAAATGACAGAGAATACAAAGGGAAAGTTTATTAGACCAAAAAAATAAACACCAGAGAGGAAAGCTTACATACACCACACACACACACACACACACGCACACACAACACAGCATATATATGAGGATATTTTTCCAAACTCCTGAGAAACAAAACTCTACTTAAATTTACAGCTTTATGCAATTCTCAAGTGTGTACTTTAAACCATCTTCTATTGAATTTTATGAGTTAAAATTTTTATGAGTTAAATTTTTTTCAAATGTCATTTTCAATAGAGAACATTTTTCATTTTATATTTTCACCTACCACCATTTTAATAAATGAATGCATTTATCAAGTATCACAGACATTTAGTAAATTTTTATCTAATGTAAAAGCAACATTTTCATAACTTTAATTATAAATACAATTTTGGTTGCTGTTACATTCGTATCACATAAAGCCAGGGACAAAGAATCTTAAATCTAAAGTGATACACTCTGAATTGCCGCTATTAAATATTTCCAAAAATTCCATATAGAGACAAGTTCTGGCATAACTTTTAAGGTTGTCTGCAGAGTCTCCTAAACCCCTGTCCATAGGCTGCACAGACATTCCTTATACAGAGTCCGGGCTAAGGGCACTATGGGCATCCTTAATGCAACCCCTGTGATTTTACCTCTGGACCAGCTTCTCCAACACTGCCTCGCACACCAGGAGGTCCAATGGGTCCAAGTGGTCCAGGATTGCCTTCTTTACCTGAAGGACCAACTGGTCCTGGAGGACCCTGCAAGAAACAATCAGTCCTTCAGATTTCATGCACAAACAAGTCCTCAATTCATTTTCCTTTCAAGCATTGATTATTTTATTAACATGGATGTTTCACAACCATATGTGCTTGATGTAAAACCAGCATTAAAATCTCTGATAGAGTAGTTATATATCTTTATTAGCAGGAGCTGTTTCATCAAACCTCTTGTAAATTTAATTAGAAATTCTATTAACTAAGAGTAAGTGAGAGAACTTGGAGAGTTTGATAGAAGTGAAATTTATATGTTTACATCTCAGAACCTAATATCCCAGGAATTTGAGTTACATTACTTACTCTTGGGCCAAAAGGTCCAGGAATCCCAGCACTGCCTTGTTCACCATTTGGACCCTAAGTAATAAAAAGTTTTAAAAATATTTACATCTTGCATTTCTAAGCTTTAAATGTACTATCACCAAAATGAGCAGCATGGACTACTTTAATGAAGTGATTAATTACTATCATGTTTATATGACCTGACCAATGCTAAAGACAACTGTAACAATAACAATATATATATATAAATTTATTTTTTCTCTAAAATGTTATAGTTAACAAATGGGCAATTATATTGAGCAATTAGTTAATTAGTTGTAGATTAACATATTTTGAAATGATAATAAAGTATTTTTAAAATTCACCTACTTTATTAAAATATTCATTTAATACTTAAGTATATTTTCACAAAGGGCAAAATAATAGCAAAAGGTATAACTTACAGGGGGTCCAGGAAGACCCTGAAGCCCAGTAAATCCTCTGTGACCCTTCTGGCCTCGGTCACCTCGGTCTCCATGATCACCTTTGTCACCACGAGGTCCTTGGGGTCCCTTGAGTTAGGGAAAGGTATTATCATAAGCTACAGTTTCACATGTAACAATTGTATATACTACAGTTTTGAAAATTTCAAAAACTACAGTTTTGAAAATTGCAAAAACTACAATTTTGAAAATTTTAAATGGGCCAACAAACTTAATGGTACATGTAAGAATTAGACTTCCTGAAACTCAATCATAAATACCTTTGCAACTTCAAAATTTATGGTGATTCAATTAAAACAAAATGAAACAAAAAAAAGAATTAGACCTGGGTTTTTTTTTTTTTTTTTCTCTTTGGGTCACACCTGGCATGCTCAGGGGTTACCCTGCGCACTCAGGTTTTTTGTCTATTTTTCTCAAGGAATGGGAAAAACTTGTTTGTGCCAATTTAAATAGAAATGTCAGCATTAAAACTACTTTCTTTATAGAAAAAATCACTGTATCACTGTCTTCCCATTGTTCATTGATTTGCTCGAGCCCGCACCAGTAACATTTCCATATATCCTGTAGCAAGTAAGTGTAGCCCAAGGGCATCTGCTTGCTCCAGGGACAGGAAAAGCTTCAAACCATTCTTCAGGTCATGGAATTGAGGTCCATAATTGTTACTGGTTTTTGGCATATCAAATAAAACACGGTAGCTTGCCAGGCTCTGCTGGTAGGTGGTATACTCTCAGTAGAAGGCTCTCATCTCGAGCATTTACTGATGAAAGTTAAAGGGGAAAGATCAAGAATTGTATACAGTGCATAGATGTGAAATATCCTGGGAAGGACCTGATCCTAAAATCAGTACTAAGACTGTAGCGCAGCCACAGAGCAGCTGCTTGCCGACGGAGCTGTGGTCTGACGTGGGTATCTCTTCTGGGGTAGCTGGCGTGGAGGTGGAGGAATGGGCAGAGGAGCCCAAAACTCGGCTCCAAGTCGGCCAGCGTGGCCCCCTCTCCCCCACGTGTGAGCAAACCCTTGGAGCAATGTTGGACTCGGCCAGGGGCTGGCCGAGCCCTTACTGGGAGGTCAGCTCTATGGGTTGCTTCCACATGGGGCCGAGCGGCGCAGCTGTGGGTCTGGAATGGAAACCAAAAAACAAACCAAAAAGCCCTACGTTTTTATATCTGCAATATCTGTACTCAAATAAGCAATAATGATCCTAAGAAGCGTAAAAAGAAAAGCACTTAGAAAACGCATTGTGATCAGAGAAACTGCACCAAGAGCAGAGGTGAAAATGATCTCATCAATCAAATCTTACACTGTTTTTAAGACCAAGGAAATAAAAACAGCCTCAGCGTTCACAGTAGACTGACAAGAGGCATAAGGTCAGGATCTCAGGGTCGGCATCTGATTGATGTCTAAGACTTTTCTTTGTAAACTCCTCTGAATCTGACATTGCAGAAGGGGAAACAACATCAAACCAAATGGCTTTCAGGCTGCTTTTTGTCTTATAAGTGTTTTATTCTTGCTTTATTTGGTTATTTCCCCCCAAAATTTTATTTTATTAAAACACTATTAATTACAGTTACTTATAGTTGGGTTTTACGTTCAATGTTCCATCACCAATCCTGCCATCAGAGTCAATTTCCCTACAGTATTCCCAGATTCCCTCTCCTATCCTCTACTAACGCCCCAGCCTGCCATGTTTACACGCACCTATTAAATTTGGTTATTAAAGTTTGGTTCTTTTCTTATTTAGAATATCCTAATTATAAACTTATAATTTTCATAATAAAATAATCTCAGTAGCTTTGATATATTCGTATACCAATAATTATAAATATTAAAACAGCCCAATTATATATGAGAGATTTGCTTTTTATTTTGGAAATGGCCCCAAATTTCAAAATTAAAACTAAAGGAAACCAAAAGCACCTATTGGATGAAGAGTAATTTATTTATGGAAAATAAACTGATACTGATTTTGTAGTTGGCTACAAAATCATTCACTTGATGTATTTACTATCTATTTACAAAACAGTCACCAATCAATTTCGAATAAAAGCTGAGCACTGTGATCTTATAATACATGATTTATAGACTGTGATCATTCTAAGTGAATATAAATTTTGATTATGCAGTAGGAGTGAAAGCAGACTGCCCTGAATGAGATGATTCATTCGTAGTCAGACATCTATATAATAATTACAAACAAAACAATTACAATAAAAAGATCAGAACATGAGCAAAGGGGTGTAATTGGAAATATAACCCACTTAACTAGCACTTGAAAAGTGTATAAAGGTCTCCCAAAAAATACCTGTATATGATTTTTGGACATTTTCTAAGAAGAGGGAAATATTATTCTCTTTATAAGGTGGAGAAAAAAGTTACACAACAAATATTATTGAAAGAATTGATTATATCAGAGGAGTTTTCTTAAAATGATAATAAAGTATAAACTATTGAGTATTATTTTAAATTAATGTTCATATCTAAAACTTTAAAAAATTTAATAATTTTTATTTGTGTATTTTAACCTTTTTCTCTTTCTTTATTTGTGTTGTTGAGACTGCATCCATATCTTCTAACCCCTCTACTTAATTTCTTGTAAGGATATTTCATGTAGTAAAAGCATTTTTTGAGAAAACAGATAACTTACTGGCAAACCACGTTTCCCAGCTTCGACCAGGTGGTCCCATGGGACCACGAGAACCCTAAAACAAATACATACAAAAACTGTAAAAATAATATTTATAGTCTCAATGCACATATAATAATCAATAATACATGCTTTTTGATATGTTTTATATATGTAGATATGTAGCACATATGATAAATATATAGAAATGTATCTATTATCATCTTATGATTTATTGCCTTAATATAAGGATATGTTCATTATATGTAACTTCCGTAATACATCTATACTGAATTTTACTAATTGGCTTTATTGAGTGAAGATCAAATTATTAATCATAATGAAACTTAAATTCAGTACAACGTATACTTATTACATTTTCAAAAATTAGCAGTGTTAAGTTATTAAAGTCACAGCAACAGAATTATTTAATATATTCAAATTAAGTATTGTACTTTAAGACAAAAATTAATTCATAGTAGTTAACCACTCTTTCAAGTTTTGAGGTTTTTACATATGACTCAAGCACACATACACTCAATGTATTGTATCATGCTGATATTTATAACAGCAAACGAGAATCAGTTCTCTACTTACAGGATCTCCCGTTGTCCAGCATCTCCAGGCGCACCAACAGGCCCTGGCGTTCCAGGGGCTCCCTGAGAACCTGGCAGACCCGCAGGCCCAGGATCTCCACGATCACCCTGAGGAAAATAACCATTATCTCCCTTTAGAATGTGTTATAAAGCAACAGCATTCTACATGTTCAAATGATTCACAAGAAGAATGTAACTTTCATAAAGAATATTTTCAGTTATTTTTAACAGGAGTCACGCAGTGCCATTGGCTAGCAGAGCCACTTCCAGGGATGCCCAGGGGGTCATGCAGTGCCAGACATAGAACTTGTACATGTGTACATGTCACGCATGTGCTCAACCATTTGAGATATCTCCTAAGCACCTCACTTATGTTATTTATATTTTGTTTAAATATTTTATTTATTAATAGATTAAACTTAAAAAAATAAGATGATTCCTTTGTAATTTCATGGACAATAAGTAGGTTGTCTGAGACATAGCGTAGCCGCCTAAAGAGATTCAACTTTCAATGAACATCAGAGATATCCTCTGTTCAGTGCATTTCTATTTTAAAAAGTTAATTTATAAAATTACACAATTTACATTTTCTTCATGTGACATTCACTTTAGGGGGGTTACAGAAAAGAGTCATACAGCTCATTTTCTGCTTCTCTACCTTTGTGAATGAGTTTAAAATTTAGACCACTTTGTGTAGATCCTCATGCAAAACCAAATATGCACAAAGAAACATTTTTTACACTAAAGATTTTACATGGTCATGTAACATCAGAATTTTTAATCAATAAAAAGTGCCCTTACGCGTTCTCCAATAGCACCATCCCGTCCTGGGGTGCCATCGTTACCAGCCGGGCCCTACAAAGGATCAGATTTGAAACTGAGTTGACTGTGCTGTGAAATAAATCACTTATTGCCAAATTACAGATTCTTTTAACAAACTATAAATTATCAAACATAAATCTCAGATGAAAGAACTCTGCAATCTTCTCTATTACTTAAGGTAATAAACTATATATACACTACATTATTTATTTATAATATTTAAAATAAGGAACTTATTTTCAAATACTTTTAAAAAAGGTCAGCAAATAAGAAACTAAACTCAGGTATTTTTATTAACAGTGAATTGTTTCTCATTTACTTCTTGTGTTTTTCTAAATACTGTTAACCTTTTGATATAAAATAAAACTCAGAAGATACTAAATTTCGTTTTAAAATACATGATTCTCTCCTAGTTTCATTTAGATGTTTTTAAGAACTGTGCTTTTATCACTTCTCTTTTGCTTGAATTTTTACCATACCTTGTTGTGCTCAAAGCTTAGGGATCATCGTAATAGGTGCTGAGGATCAAACCCAAGTCTGCCATATGCAAGGCTAGGGCCCTACCCTCTGTACTATCTCTCAAGCTTTTATATTTTTTGTCACTTAAAAATGCTCTGGAGGGACAATTTTTAAAATATATGACTTCATGACTATATGCTGACTTACTAATTATAGTTTTTAACAAAGAACTACATATTCACCTATAAATATATTTTTATTACTGGTCCGATGGCATCTGGTTGCTTCATGATACAAAGAGCCTCATGTTCGTTCAGGGTCTTGACGAAGTCTGACCAACCAGATGCCATTAGGCCATACTGGCATGTGATAGGGTCAAATTGAAATATTACTGGTGCCCGCTTGAGCAAATCGACGAATAATGGGATGTCAAGTGATCAAGTGATAAATATATAGGTCTATTAACCTATAAATCTCAAAGCAACTTTCTCAAACTGATTCCCCCTCAAAGAGCTTATGACAATGTGACTTACTTGATAATCTTAAACTAGCATTTACTTCTATTATCCTTTTTTCAAGTTGAAATCTTTATATTAATGCTATCACCAGAAAACTTAGAAATTTTGACAAATATTACAGAATGAAATAGTAATATAGGAGAAAGATGAATGGATATATCTTTCAACCTCCATAAAATTTGGCAACAATATAAGTCAAAGAAAATGCTTAGCTCCAGATTAGATGAAGATCAGTAAAAAAACACTAATCAAGCTACATTTTTTTCATGTTATCATACAGTCAACTTTCTAGAGATATAAATCATATCAAACACTATCAACAAAAAAAAAAACTTCCTTTGGGTCAAATGTATAATCAGTTTCTAAAGCTGTATCTCAATTTTAAAATATTGTCCCCCCACAAGTAAAGAAATTGCAGCTATTCAGATAGAGAGAGGGGTGAATAGTTCACTGTGATACTTACTTCAGGGCCAGGTTCCCCTACAGGGCCGTTAGAGCCGGGGGTCCCACAGGCCCAGGAGGACCTTTTATCTCCTGTTGCTCCAGTTGGTCCTACTTTTCCTGGTGTGCCCTGAAACAAAAGTACAAAGGTCAACACTTGCAACACTTTGAAAGAATTTTAAGAATGCAGCTTCAATAAGGCTATAATTATTCAAATGGCACCTTAACTCCCTCTGCTACCCTAACAGCAGCTGTGTCACTGAATGAACTAACGTGTCATTCATGTACTGAATGAAGTACAGTGTCATTGTACCATGTTCATCCTGGTACAGGTAAAGTGCCCTTGCCACTAACTCCCAGCGCATGCCTAGTGTTGTGAGCCCTGGAGCTCTGCTGCACTGTGATGAATCACGAAGATTCCTTCGTATCTCTTTCATCGCTTCTGGTTTGACTGCTCACTGTTTTCTTGTCCAGGCATTTTATTTTCACTATTTGGTGAATATGGCTCTAGGTCCTTGTCTCACTTCTGATAACAGTTAAGAGATCCTTTAACTCTTGCTTTCAGTTGTCTATGAATATGTGGCTGAGTTTTATTTTATTTTTTTAAATCTTTCTTTTTTTTCTTTTTGGGTCACACCCGGTAATGCTCAGGGGTTTCTCGTGCTCTGCACTCAGGAATTACTCCTGGTGGTATTCCTGCTTTATAGAGAAGCACCATATGGGATGCTGGGGATCGAACCCGGGCAGGCACAGGCCGGCTGCGCAGCAAGGCAAACGCCCTACCCACTGAGCTATCACTTGGGGAGTTTTAAAGTCTAAGCAGTACATCTTTCAATCTAAGTTCCACTGCAAAAGCACCATTTTTTTTCTGAAGCATATAAACTTTCAGCTCTCCAAAGCTAATAGGAAATTGAACTTTCATCTGTGCTCCAGGGAATATGAGATTCTAAAGCACCCTCCAGGAAACAGGAGATTATTTTCAAAATATTTCCTCTATATATCTCACTTTTAATAACATCATGCTAGCTCAATCCTTTCTTCCCTTTAATAGTTTGAAAAATCTTATTCTTTGAACTACAGAATGTAGAGTCTCTGCTAAGCATCTTTATTGAAAAAAGGCTACATACTTGTTGACCTTTTACTCTAGCTCATTGAATCTTTGAAGAATTTAAGTCACCCAAACACTTTATATGTATACTTTGCTGGCACCAGGACTAAATATCAGAAGAGTTTTAAGATGTTCAAAATTTCTCTTAAAAATCAATATAGTACAGAAAAAATACCATAATAAATTCTTCCTTCAAACTCTACTGCATACCATCAGATGAAATACAGACCAGTGTGGTTACTCACCGCTGGGCCTGGAAGGCCGGGCATTCCTCGTTCTCCTCGCTGCCCAGGCATACCCACAATTCCTCTTTGTCCAGTGGTTCCTGCTGGGCCAGGAGGACCATCTGGGCCCTAATTTTAAGGAAAAACTGTGATTAAAATTTCCACGATAAAACAGTATGATAATGCTTTATAATGCATGACAGATTTACATGTTTCAGCATAAGAAAATGTTTTCTGATTCAATAAAATACATCATAGTCATAATTTGTAATTCACACGAGGCTTCCGAAATTTTAAAAGGTGAAAATAGCTCATTAATTAGAAAAGAACTCCAAGATTAAAGTGAATATCATCTGTATAAAAGAGGTTATAATTCTGAGAAGTATTTTCCTTCTTTTAGAGAAACAAAGGTTTTTAAAAATAAGTAATAGAATCAGTGATATCTCTATACATAATAATATTTAGGGTAGAGTACACAACTAGTTTTATGTATTTTGGTGGTGCCTGGTCAACTTTATGGAGTTTCCTGTGGTGCAGAATCTGCTGGTGAGCAAGTTTGAGAATGAAAGTGAAAAAAAGAGATACTCTAGAGTAAAAGATATATGCTACTTAAATATGTGTAGAAAATTTGCTTCAATCAAGTTTCTGTTTCAAAGATGATGCCTCAGAATCAGAAAATAAAGAAGTGTGCAATGCCATGGGATTATCACAACCAAGTTTGTGACCACAGGACATCACAACAATGAAGGAAAGGGAGAAAATTACACAGAACAAATACACAAGGCGGGCATGGTTTTTTTTGGAGCAGCAAGGAAGGCAAGCAATTAAAGAAAGATACAAACCAGTGCCATGGTGGGAAGGTATTTCCTGGGGGCTAGAAATCTGTAGATAGTTTGGGGCACAGAATCTACCATAATGGCAGCTGCATGACCGAATTGCCTGCCTATTCCCACAGAAGGGCATGCTTTTCCAGAGCAGGTGGCTGCTCATGTGGCTGCCTGTTAATTTCCCCACCATATCCTATTTGAGGAAAGAGGAGACCGCCACCCACCAAGTCACCTGCCAAACCTCCCTCCTTCCCAGGTCCCTCCCAGAGTGATGGGGGAGGGGTGGACGACTCTGACAGTATATTAGGAAAAAACGCCTCCAGAGTACCATAGGCCACCTAGGGAAACCACACAGAAACCCACCACAAGGAGTAGATGTATTCAGGAGGCTTGAAGCCTCAACAAGGAATGCCTACATACATATTCTTTCTGATAAAGGATTCAGAGATGAAATATAAGGATGCTTAATGAGCTCAAAGAAACAGTGGAACAGATATTCAATAAAATACAGGAGTATATGATAGAAACAGTAAAACAAACAGCCAATAAAAAAGGAAGGAAATGAGAGCAGACATAAAAAATTGCAAACAGAAAATTGCAAACTGTTTATTAGAAATTCAGTAGATTAAATGAAAAGCTCAACAGTGGAGTAACAATAGCTTGCCAGGCTGCCCAGTTATACCCACAATTCCTCTTTGCCTAGAGGTTCCAGCTGGGCCAGAAGGGCCCAGAATCAGTCAGTCAGCTTGAGGATAAGATGCCAAAAACCTCCAGAGAACAGTAAAAGATTGGGAAAGTCCTCAAAATAACTCAAAGCCAGACAGAGAACTATGGGATAAATTCATAAGGGACAATATAAGAGTCATCAGAGTCCCCCAGGAAGACAACTATAATGAGACAGTAAAAGTTAAAAACAACATTGCTAAAAATTTCCCAGAGCTGGAAAAGGCAGGATCCAGATCAAAGAAGCCCCAAGGCTATCAGCTAAGAGAGACCCTAATAGACTCCAAGCCATACCACTCAGAATGATTAACACCAGAGATAGAGCTACAATACTGAAAGCAGCAAAATCAAAAAGAAATTACATACAAGGGAGCATCCCTTAGATTTACAGCAGACCTACTGAATGAAACCCCATGGTGGGCCTGAGCACAGTGGTGGGATACAGTTAAAATACGTAACAAAATGGAAGCTTCACCGAGAATACTCTTGGTGAATACTCCGCTAGACTCTGATTCATACTTGAAGGAATAGCCAAGAATACTCTGGCTGGACTCTGATTCATACTTGAAGGAATGATACACAAATTCATGAATAAACATCAGCTCAGGAACTATAGAGACTCAAAACCAATCTTGGAAAACAAAATTTAAGGAGCTACTATATGGCAAGCCAAATTCCATAAACACAACAGTCCTTCCACAGTGATATAATAAAATTAAAAAAAATAAACATGGCACAAAACCCCATGATAACAATGTTTCTCAATGTCAGTGGTCTAAATGCAGGGTGGAAAAATGGATCATAAAATTGAATACTGTTTTTATATCCAACATATGAGTATAATCATTCTATGTCTGTCCCTCTCCTTCTGATTCATTTTACTGAGTATGATATTCTCCATTTCCATCCATTTATAAGCAAAATTTCATAGCTTCATTTTTCATAAGAGCCACATAGTATTCCATTGTGTAGATGCACCATTGTTTCTTTAACCAGACATGTGTTCTTTGGCACTCGGGTTGCTTCCAGAATCTTACTATTGTGAATAGTGATGCAATGAACAGATGTGCATATGCCATTTTTTTTTTTTTCAGGTGGCACTGCTGGATCATACGGAAGGTCAATTTCAAGTTTATTCCCTCAAGTGCTGGAGGAGAAGGCAGTTGGGATAGAGAAGGGGCCACTATAACAAAACTAGCTGAAAATGATCACTCTGGAAAAGAATTCTATATGCTGGAAATAGGTAAAGGAGCAGACATGTTAACCTCAGTCTCTATATTGCAAATCATAGTGTCCAAAAAAGGAAAAGAGAGAGAGAGAGAGAGAGAGAGAGAGAGAGAGAGAGCAATGTTACTTGCTGCCATAGAGGCAAGTGCGGGTGCAGTGGGGGTAGAAGAGACACAGGGACTTTGATGATGGGAAATGTACACTGGTAAAGGTATGGGTGCTGGAAAATAAAAAATGAAAAAGGAAAAGAGAAAGGAAAAAGTAACATTTAGAGGAATTTGGTTATGAACTAATATCATGTATTATTTCTCTACAAAGGGCAAGTATTTAATAAGGAATTTGAACACCATTTACATTACTGTTATACATTTCACATCTATACATCTTACACTTTTTCACTTGGGCATAAAACTGTAAATTAAAAACCAGTAGAGTACAATACATTGAAAGGATTAGTGAAAGAACCTAATCTAGACTATAAACAGATGCTTTGTGGTGGTGATACTGTGGATTTCTGTTTGTATCGCAGTAGGGGTTGTTTGGACCAACAATGCCAGACTTACAGGTTGTCCATCTTCTCCTGGGTCTCCTTTGTCTCCTGGGCCTCCAGGAGGGCCAGCAGGTCCTCTGTCTCCTACTCGCCCATGACTGCCAGGGTCTCCATGAAGACCTGGAGGGCCCTCCTTCCCAGGTTCCCCCTAAAGGGGCCTGCTGGCCCTGGAGCTCCCTAGTATAAAAAGAAAAAGAAACCAGGATGGCAAAAGTAGAAGCATAGTCAGAGAACTTGATGTGATGATGGACTGTCTGAAAGGCTGACACACTCAAACAAGAAGGTTTAGTTCTCCTTTCAGTAACCATTTACTAGATATAGCAATTCTAAACAAGACATTCTAGAGATTCCTTTCTTAAGAGAAAATATAATTTTCAACAAAATTATCCTTGATTGTTTATTTTACATAGGTGAAAATAACTTGAGTTTTCTAACTCGTAAGAATTGGTCCTTATGATTACATGACATTTAGTTCGTTCTCTCCTGATCTTAAAATGAAGTAACAACACTTATTAAAAAGTTTAAAAAAGAATAAGTAATAACACTTATTAAGCAAAGTTTCTAAACTTCTTCCTAACTTATAAAAGGCTAAGATTCAATAATTTTAAGAGGTATCAGTCAAATGGAAAAATCAGTCAAGCATTGACACTAAAATGTGCTTGAAAGAAACTAAGTAACACTGAATTATCAAAGATGATTAGGAATAAACCAGTTTAAATTATTGGGATAAGAGTTAACATAGAGAAAAAAGATGAATAGTTCACTGTAGTACTCACTTCAGGGACAGGTTTCCCTCTTGGGCCATTAGAGCCTGGGGAATCCCACAAAATATTAAGGAATAAAATTTAAGGATAAGTAATAGCTAAATTAAATGCACATGTAGACATATGCAATATCTGTATGCATAGATTTGTGTTTATTTCATATGTGATGTGTAATTACTGTCAATGATGTGAATGACTGAGCTGACTTACAGTAGGGCCTGGAGGTCCAACTCTACCAGCAGATCCTGGAAATCCTGTAGCACCCTAGAGATAAATGATTAAGTTAAAAACAATAATTAGGGCAGAGAGATAGTATAGTGAGTAAGGCGCATGCCTTGAATGTTGCTGACTTTGATTAAATCCCCAGCATCCCATCTGGTCCCCTGAATACCACCAGGAGTGATCCCTGAGTGAAGAGCCAGGAGTAATCCTGAGTATCACTGGGTATAGCCCCCAGAACCAAATGAAAAAGATATTTAAATTTAAAAACTTTTTTGCTTCAAAAATAACTGAAAATAAATGTAGTTATTAGATACAATGATATGTTTCTTTCACTTATGTTTTAAGAGTCCCTCCAAATTATAATTAATTTTTTGATCCGATATTTTTGAGAATCAACTTGTATTAAGTGGTAGGAAGAAAACAATTTCCTCTCTCTCCTTTTTTTTTAGTTTGCATTCATTTTTGTAAAAATAGATAGTTAGCCACAGTGAAATTACAAAGTTATTTGCGACTGGATTTCAGGCATATGATGTTTCAACCATGAGCTCTTCACCAACTCCACTTCCCTCCCCCAATGCACCCCCCCACACACAGCCATTTATCTCCCACCCAGGAGTCTGAGAAGTGTTTTCTTTCCACTTCAATTTATCTAACATACACAAATATGTTCTAGAACCAGAATCACATACATATGTTATATACTATCTAATATAACATAAATACATAAAGTAGCTCCTCATTTTTTCATTTATCCCCTGCATGAGTAATGCATTATTCATGTCACATGAGGCAAAATCACCAAGATCATATAAATTCAACCTAAATCTCAACCTTCCGAATACTGCAAGATAGTTGATACAAGTGAACATTCATTGTAAGATTAACTTTAAAATGGTCCAAAAGCATTAGAATTCTGTGACTAGCTTATTTAATTCCCAGAGTTTCAAATTAACTTACAGGTGGACCCTGAGTTCCTCGACCACCTTTTAATCCAGGAACACCATTAGGACCCTAAGAAGAAAGAAACAAAAGATCACTATGGAAAAGTAAAATGGACCCATGAGCTTTGCAATAGAACATCAATAGTCTCTGAGGGCAATGCTAAGTCTCCTAAAGAGACTCAATGGCTACTCTGCACAAAACTTAGCACAATCATTATGGACAGACTAGCCCATAGAGAAGAAACCACTGGACACAGCAGGTGACACCTCCTTCCATTTTATAGTGCATCCAGGTGTCATTTTCTGGGAATGTGGTCAGGTAAATTTGTTTGTATTGTTGCAGTTGGAATGTTTTATCTTTCTTTGTGGGGTGAGGGTAGGCTAAAGCCACATAAGATAAATCTGATGCAAATGCTATTTTGTTTTTATTTTCTAAAAGAGTTGAGCTATCAATGATAACAAACATAAATGTTGGGACACGGGGAAAATCAGAAAATGAGCCAAACAAAATGTCTTTATGGTCTTTCGTGGAACTTACATGTGGACCAGGAGATCCTGCTAGACCTTGTGGCCCAGGTGAACCAGCATCTCCCTTCTGACCTGGCTCTCCTGGTTCACCTTTTACTCCAGGCTGTCCATCAGGACCCTATATTAATCAGGTAAGGAATTGATTATAAGCAAGTTATTTCACAGAACATCATTATTAATATATTAAAGCACAGCAGAAATAGAATGTCCTAACAAAAATATTTGACAAAACTCTCCAGAAAAGGCTATGTTTTACTAAAAAACAAGTAGATAACATGAAAAATGGATAACATTCATTTTGTGTCATGAAAAAAATGCTTACATAAAATGTATAGAAAATAAGAATACTGCCCATAAACTGTAAGCATTTCAGAATTTTAAATGTATCTACAAAGCATACAAAATTTCAGTTAATTAAAATCATTACTATGAAAAGAGGGTTTTTCATGAATAAATTAGGGATATTTGTAAATTATACCTGAGGTCCAGCAAAACCAACAGCTCCAGTTGGGCCATTCTCACCACGAGAACCCTAGAAAACAAAAATTATTATAGCTTGTTACACTACTATAAACAGTAATGGTAATGAAAATTATTTATACTTTTACTGTCAACATGAATAAAAAGATAAAGAAACACACCTCCTAAGGAAAACTAAAAGTCATGTTCTAGCTGTACCCTATTAATACTCATTTTCACAACACTAGTACTTCATTATATGAATATTCAACACTTTATTCATTTTACATTTTATAAACTTTTTTAATTTTTAAAAAATGTATACTTATATACTGTTTCTATGCACATGTTTTTTCTTTGCCAGGCTTACTGAGATATGGTGGTTTGCAACATTCTCATTGAGTTAGATGCTGTCATGTGTACAAATACATAAAAGCAAGAATTTTTCTAGAGCATCTGTGGAGCACAGGTAATGAAGAAGCATGAGGTTAAAAGGCAAGTTTTAGTTTTTTCCTTGAATAGACTTCCAACTGAAAATGTATTTTCACTTTTCTCACTTTTATGAATGACATAAATTTAATATATCAAGCACTATTTATAAGTGACCCATTAGAATATTTATATTATATTCTAGAGTTTTATTTGCCTAAAGACATAAACTGAATATTGTCTTTGACCATAAAAGTAAAGTAAAATAGGATTATAGAGCAAAATTTGCAAGTCAGAGATCTCAAAGAATTTCTTTAATTTAATAAATGAACTGCTTACTTAGATTTCATAGAAGCAATTCACTGTTAAATTCTTAAGTTGAATGAGAAACTCAAAGTTAGGAAGTTACAAAGAGCACAAGTCAATAAAGACAATGAATTGTTTTAATGCTAAATCTCATACAAAAATCATCAAAATTTTATCACTTACAGGATTGCCACGAGAGCCAGGAGGACCAACTAAACCTCGAGGACCAGGTTCACCCTAGAGAGAAGATTTCAGATAGTTATAGTCCAAAGAAATATCCAAATTATTACAAGATGTAGGTTGAGAGCTGGGTGAAGAAGCACCTAGTGGGGAAGTCTCTAAGATAATTGAGCCTAGCTACCACAATTGAAGTTTACTGCTCTATGGTGCTTCCCTAGACAGCATTAGAGGTTAAAGATTCTCTACTTTGTGTGTGTGGCTCTCCCTGTGCCCAGATGCTCACGAGGTGCCGGGAGGGATGGTGGGTTCTAGCCCTGGTCTGCTACCCCAACAGAGCCTCACAAGAAGCAGACTACTCCCCACTCCATGAGGGCTGCCGATTTCCACATTCAGACTCCCCTCTCATCAGAACTCCACCCAGCAGAAGAGCTGATCACAGCCCAACTAAGCGCGGCCACCTAAAGGTGACTACAAGAGTATGCCACCCACATGGCAGAGCCTGACAAGCTACCAGTGTTGTATGCCAAATACCAGTAACAATTATAGACCTCATTCCCATGACCTGATGGAATGGTTTGAGGCTCTTTATGTTCCTGGAGCAAGCAGATGCCCTTGGGCTCTACTAGCATGAGATGTTACTGGTGCTCGCTCGAGCAAATCGATGAACGGGAAGACAGTGATTTTTATTTTTTAAATTTTAATATTTTATTATACCGCCGTGAGATATACAATTACAAAGATGTCCATGTTTGGGTTTCAGTCATATAGTGTTATAGCACCATCCCTCGAGCAGTGCCCAACACCATGTCCCCATTCCCTCCCCTCTCCCTTAGTCTCCCTCTACAGCAGGTACTTTATCTCTTTCTCTCGTTGTTCTCCTTCTCTCTCTCCTATTTTCCTTCTCTTACATATAGTGGATTGCAATACATACATTTAGAGGATATCATGTGTATCTTTTTGCCTGTATTCAATGCTCAGTTCTAGGCTGGTATTATCCATTTTGACAATTATTAGCACACTGTTCCCTTCTCTGTCTTACCTAACCTCAACTTCCACCCGTTTGTGGTAGATTTCACTTTGACAAGACCTCCTGATCTGTGTTTAGCCTGATCTTGGATACTGGTATCATAATATGTATATATATTTATATATATGTATATACATATATACATAATATGTATCTATATATATATAATAAATGCAGTTATTCCATATCTGTCTTTCTCCTTCTGGCTAATTTCACTCAACATGATCCTCTCCATGTCCATCCATTTATAGGCAAATTTCATAACTTCATTTTTTCCTAACAGCTGCATAGTATTCCATGGTGTAGATTTACCAAAGTTTCTTTATGCAGTCATCAGTTCTCAGGCACTCTGGTTGTTTCCAGATTCTGGCTACTGTGAATAATGCTGCTATGAACATAAAAGTAGGGATGGTGTTTAAGCTGCATGTTTTTGGCTTCCAAGGTTATATTCTCAGGAGTGGTATGGCTGGGTCAAATGGGAGCTCATTCAATTTCTAGTCTTTGGAGGAATGTCCATATTGTTTTACAAAAAGACTGCACCAGTGGACATTCCCAGCAACAATGGATGAGAGTCCCTTTTCCCCGCATCCAGCGTTGATCTTGCTCTTTTGGAAATGCACCAGTCTCTTTAGTGTGAGATGATATCTCATTGTTGTTTTGATTTGAATCTCTCTGATTAGTGATGATGAGCATTTTTTTCATATGTCTTTTGGCCATTCAAATTTCTTCCTTGTTGAAGTTTCTGTTCATTTCTTCTCCCCATTTTTTGATGGGGTTGGCTGTTTTCTTCTTGTAAAGTTCTACCAGTGCCTGATACATCCTGGATATTAACCCTTATCAGATGGGTATTGGGTGAATATTCTTTCCCATTCTGTGTACTGACTTTGTATCTTGGTCATTGTTTCTTTTGAGGTGAAGTGTTCGGTCAATTTCTCTGAAGAATGTCATGACTATCCTTATAGGGACTGCATTGAATTTATATAAAGCTGTAGGGAGTATTACCATTTTCACAATGTTAATTCTCCCCATCCATGGGCAGGAAATGTGTTTCCATTTCCTCGTGTCCTCTTTTATTTCTTGAAGCAGCCGTCTTGTAGTTTTCTTTGTACAAATCCTTTACACACTTTGTTAAGCTGATTCCTAAGTATTTGATTTTCTGCAGCACAATTATGAATGGGATCGTTTCCTTAATATCACTTCTCTTTCGTTATTTGTATATAGGAAAGTCACCTACTTTTGGGAATTTACTTTGAACCCACCCACTCTACTATAGGTACCTGTTGTTTCTAGGAGTTTTTGGTAGAGAGTTCAGGGTTCTATATGTATAATAACATGCCATCTGGAAGTAGTGATAGCTTGATTTCTTCCTTGCCTATCTGGACTCCCCTTAATATACTTTTTTTCTCTGATTGCTATGGCAAGTACTTCCAGTACAGTATTGAATAGAAGTGGTGAGAGTGGTCAACCTTGTCTTGTCCCTGATCTTAGGGGAAAGCTTTCAGTTTTTCTACATAGAGAAGGATACTCGGTATGGGCTTTTGATAGATGGCTTTGACTATATTGAGGAAGGTTCCTTCAATTCCCATTTTATGAAGGGTTTTGATCATGAACGGGTGTTGTATCTTATCAAATACTTTCTCTGTGTCTATCAATAGGATTCTATTTTTTTTCTCTTATTGATATGATCATTATGTTGATTGACTTGTGAATGTTGAACCATATTTGCATTCCAGGGATGAATCCTACTTGGTGATGGTGTATAATCTTTTTGATTAGTCTTTGGATTCTGTTTGCTAGTATTTTATTGAAGATCTTACATCATTGTTAATCAGAGAGACTGGTCTGTAGTTTTCTTTCTTTGTGTGTGTTGTCTCTGCCTACTTTGGGTGTCAGAGTGACATGTACCTCATAGAAGCTGTTTGGGAGTGTTTCTGTTTCTTCTATTTCCTGGAAGACCTTGAAAAGGATTGGAAGTAGGTCCTCTTTAAAGGTTTGGAAGAATTCATTAGTGAATCCATCTGGACCTGGGCTTTTGTGCTTGGGCAGAATTTTAATTACTGTTTCAATTTCCTCGATGGTGATAGACTTATTCAGGTATTGCAGGACTTCTTGTTTCAGCTGTGGGAGGTTACATGAGTTCAGGCATTTATCCATTTCTTCTAGGTTCATATGTTTCATGGCATACAGACTCTCAAAAGTAATCTCTGATGGTCTTTTGGATTTCTGTGATTTCTGTTGTGATGTCCCCATTTTCATTTCTGATTCTGTTTATTTGGGTTCTCTCTTTCCCTGTCCTTACAAGTCTTGACAGTGGTTTGTCGATCTTGTTTTTTTTCAAAGAACAAGCTCTTGGTTTCATTAATGTTTTGGATTGTTTTTGGGTTTCCAGCTCATTGATTTCCTCTCTGAGTTTTATAATTCCCTTCTCTCTGCCTGGATTGGGCTCCTTTTGTTGGTCTTTTTCTAATATTTTGAGCTTGAAGTCAGGTTATTTATGTGGGCTCTTTCTTTTTTCCTGATGAATGCTTGCAGAGCTTGAACTTTCCACTTAACACTGCTTTTGCTGTATTCCACAAGTTCTTATAGTTGGTGTCTTCATTTTCATTTGTTTCCAGGGTTCTTTGGATTTCCTGTTTGATTTCTTCTATGACCCATTGGTTGTTCAGCAGTGAGCTATTCATTTTCCAGGTGTTTGGTTTGATCTCCCTGTTTCTGTGTATGGTTAATTTCCATTTTCAGTGCATCATGGTCTGAAAAGATAGTTGACACAATTTCTATCTTTTTTATTTTATTGAGGTATGCTTTGTGGCTCAGCATGTGGTCTATCTTGGAGAATGTTTCATGTGCACTGGAGAAAAATGTGTTTTTAGCTTTCTTGGGATGAAAAGCCCTGTATATATCAACCAGCTCTCTTTCTTCCATTTCTTCCTTCAGGGCCAGTATTTCCTTGGTGAGGTTCAGTCTTCTCGATGTATCAATAGTTGATAAGGCAATGTTGAAGTCTCCAACAATTTTTGTGCGACTGTTAATGTCTTCTCTGAGGTCTATTAGCAGTTGTTTGAAGTATTTAGCTGGCCCCTCGTTGGGTGCATATATGTTTAGGAGTGTAATTTCTTCCTGGTATACCTAAGGATTCTCTTCTTAATGCCACAGATATATTCATTCTTTATTACATTTGAATGGTTTAGTCTCCAAAATTGGTCTTGTTATTGCCATCACAACTTCTACAGAACATAATTTTTCCATAGGCACTTTTTATCCTTAAACAGTTACAAAATACTTGTTTATAAAATATATAATATGTGTTTATATATAAACATACAAATATGTTCAAAATAAGATCATTTTGCATAGAATTGTAATTTATGAAAATGTTTTGCTTTACAAACAAGATCAAAATTCCTTCTTTAAAAAAAAAAACCTCAGCACCTCACCCTACCACAGGCTAATTTCTGTAAGCAGAAGGAAAAGCCTGGCAAGTAGAGACTGCCTGCCCCTTCCAGACTGATATCCTCTGGATCAGTTCAGGAACTTGGAAAGTCAGCTCTGGGATGCCTGTGGAGTTAACCACCTCACCTGTCAGCCTTTCAGCCAGGATAAAGGCTAAGTGTGGGCCAGGGCTTTGGGAGTATGGCCATAGAGCCAGGAGAGCACTTTCATGCCCCATCACTGGATTGTACTAATAGTATTCAGGAGACCATGCGATGTTCGGCCCAAACCCAGAGCTCCTGCATGCAAAGTATGTGTGCCATCCTTTTGAGCTATCTCCCTGTCATGTACCGTCTCCAATCTTTATACTGAACAAATGCTGAACAAATACTGAACAAAAGTATTCTGAACAAATACTGAACAAATACTGAACAAAAAATATACTGAAAAATACTGAACAAAGGAGAGAAAAATAGGTTGATTCATTTCTAAAATCTTTCTACACAGCAACTCCCCTCATTTCCAGATCCCTCTTTCCAGTTCCAAGCAGATATACACACTAGGTAACCCACCCATGCCTGAGTCACTCAAACAAATGGATGATAGAACCACCTTTTAAAGTAATAGATTCAAGTATTTCAGCTCTTTTTCTAGAATTTGTCTATCAGACATAAATAGACACATGATCTCTGCCAATTTCATGGAAAAGTTTAAATATAATTAGTAATTTAATAAAAAAAACCTCACGATTCAATGAACTTAAAAGAAAATCTTATGAAATTACCTTTTCTCCAGTGGGACCTGCAGGACCTGGAGGACCCAAAGGACCTGGAAGACCCTGTAAATTAGCAAAATAGGGACATTTTGAAGAAACTACACAGAAATCTTCCTAATTAAACAATCTAAAAATGCACACCTTCTTAATGGCTGATTTGTAAACATTACACATAAAAGATACTACCATTGTATTCACAAAGTCCTTCTGTGGATTCCCAAAAAAAAATCAACTTGATTTTCTTCTCCATAAGGGGCTCTAATTATTTCCATCTAGGTAAATTAATTGATGCATAACACTGCTTTCAAACATTAGGTGTGGACTATGGTGCCCAGCTGCATTCGCAGGTGGCAGACAGGAGGACAGGCTTGTCTACACCCAGGGCTCTGCCCCGTGGGCCCTGGATGGTTGATCATCTGACATAGAAAAAGACTGGACCCTGTGGGATGAGTCCATAGGCCACGGCAGAGCCTGGCAAGCTACCCGTGGTGTATTCGATATGCCAAAAACAGTAACAATAATGGACCTCATTCCCAGCGAATGGAGACATTACTGGCTCTGCTCTAGCAAACTGATGAACAACGAAAACACACATGACAAGTGATACAAGTGACAATGCTTTTTTTCATGTTTCTCTTTTTTATATACTTAATCTTGCCAATACACATATTTGATATTTGAGTTTATGAAAAAAATTTCTCTTCATATATACTCATAAATAACAGTACTCTAGCAAAATAACATTATTTTATTTTAGAATTTTTCTTTTGTCATACCCCCACGATTTTCAGGTGGTTTCTCCTGGTTCTGAACTCAGGAATTAATCTTTTTGGTGTTCAGGGGACCATATAGGATGCCCAGGATAAAACCAGGGTCAGATGCATGCAAAGCATCACCTTATCTGCTGTCCTATCTCTTCAGACCAGAACTATTTTATTTTTAAGGAGAAATTTTGCTGAGTTCTCTATATTCTTCTGAGATGGAAAAGAGTGTAACTACCCAATGGCATTGAAGCTGAGTGTTACTTCACACTGAGAGTATGATAAGCTTATAACATGGGTTTACAAAACACAGCCTTTTTGACACAGAGTTTTTAACTGATGGATGGACTCTTACAAGTCTTTCTAAAATAGGTTTTATATGTGATATATGTTTATTGCTTTTTCATTTGCAGCCTTAACACCTATTGTCATTTAATTTATATACACTGAAAGCACTTTAAGCATAAAAGCAACATTATGCTTTTTATATTATTGACTAACACATGAGAAAATCATGGTATACTCTGAACCTACAATAAGACAATATTACTTCAACAGGTTACCTTAATATAATTTCTTAAGGAAGTCAATCAAATATAAGATCACTCCATTAAATTCACTCTTTCTATGGAGAAAATATATTTTTTTTCACCTTTGCTCCAAGCTTAGAGCACAGGGTCTGCCTGGTTCCTCCCTAAAGTAATATATGTCCCTTACTAAAATAATATTAATCATTTTTTTCTTTTTGGGTCACACTTGGCGATGCTCAGGTGTTACTCCTGCTCTGCACTCAGAAATTATCTGGAAGTGCTCGGGGGACCATATAGGATTCCGAGGATCAAACCGGGTCGGCCACATGCAAGGCAAACACTTTACCCGCTATTCTATCACTCCGGCCCCATAATTAATCATTTAAAACCATTTTTAAAAGCTGGTTCTTTTATACTATATTTTCTAAGTAGCAATAGCTATGTATTTCATATTTTTCTTTCAAAAAACTTCCCAAGAATAATCACTTCTTTAAATACTAATGAACTATTTTATTTATAATAGATTACTCATGAAGTTAAATAGGAGCAATATACCCATTTAGAACATTTTATATACTAACTCAAATATTAGATCTAATTATAATGTAAGCTATAGTTCCTGTTCAAAATTTACTAAACTGTTTAATTTTTTTTTGATTTTGTTTGGTTTGGAGCATGCAGCTGTGCTCTGGGCTTATTCCTGACTCTATTCAGGCATCACTCCTGGCAGTGCTCAGAGGACCATATGCATGTCAGGGACTGAATCAGGGTTGACTCTGTGCAAGGCAAATGCCTTCACCTCTCTGCTAATCTCCCAGGCCCATGTTTCACTCTCAAGTTTTAGAAAATACAAAGCATAATTACCAGTGTGATAATTATCCCTAAAATGCAAGTTTTTCTAAATTTTTATTTATGAAACTACTATAATCAATAGTATATTGACTGTTAACAATGGCTCATGTACAGAACCAATATATTAATAACTTAGAGTGAAGTTCACATGGTATGGCTTTTTATTGTCAGAGCACAGTGAGATTATTAATAACAGTCTAAGCCACACTCAAATAGATTTTTTCACAAAAATATCAGTTTCCAATCTTTAGCTAATATCAGGAACTATTTCAGGCAATGTGAAAGTCATAAACTAAAACTGACTGCTTTTATATTAGGGAATCATTGTTTCCTCAAATGATTTTTCATCTAGTTATCTATGTACTTAGAGTTACAAATGCATCCCCTTTTGGGGTTATAAAGCATGTAACATGCTTTGGGAAACCATATTACATTCCACTACCCCCCCCCCCACCCCACCCCCACCCCCCCCCCCAACCCCACAACCACCACCCCCGCCCACCCCCCCCCCCCCCCCCCCACACACCCCCCCCCCCCCCCGGTATTAATAAGACCTCTTTTTTCATGAGATTAATGCCCCCCCCCCCCCCCCCCCCCTGCGATCATTCACTATGCAGTAATTTTTCTCAACTCCCAAATCCAGTATATTGATATATATTTATAACCATTTTTGCTAATCTATGGAACTCTACTTGCCTGCACTGAAAAAAGTCAAGAAACACTTAGATCATTTATTCCACATAAATAAGTGCCACAAATAAAATTGACAGATGATAAAGATAATGTGTCCTACTGCTTAAAACACTTATCTCATATGAACCATAAATAAGTATTGGACTTCATTCTCTCAACAGCTACTTAACTTTTTTGGTTTGCTCTAATTCAAGGCAAGCAAAATAAGTATTGATGGCTAATCAAATTGAATACCAAATTTCATCAATTCTAAATTTTGATGACTGCTGAAAAATAATGAACTATTTTGGAAAGTTCAGATAAATTCACAAGACAAAGATAATATTGATTTTTAGCCAAAAATGAGAAAAGAGCGAATTTCACTTTCACTTACCCTTGCTCCATCATTTCCAGCTGTGCCTTCAGCACCTTTCTCTCCCAGACCACCCTGGGTAAACACACAAAATACAATTCTTCACATAAGTAAATTTTCTCCACTCACATGAACACACCAAGAAAATGAAGGATAATTACATCTCGTATCTGTAACCGCCTGAAGCCTTATAATGAAATTAGACAATCTGTAGTTTTCCCATTAAAGTCATGGGAAAATTGAGCACCCACTCAAGGAAAAGTATAGACTTGGTGGCTTTTATTGCCTTCAGTTTTCCCACATAAAAGAAACTTAACATTACAGAACAAATGGAGAGTATTTCAAGAAAAGAGCATAAATAACATGTCAATGTTAGAAGTGATAGTGTATTCCAGAGACTGTTATTAGTAGAAAGTCTAAATAAATAAAGTAAAAATACCAGACTTACTCTGTCACCCTTGGGACCAGGAGTCCCTGCAATTCCTCTTTCTCCTGGCATGCCTTGAAGACCTGGTGGACCAGTATCTCCAGGAGTCCCGGATGGTCCTGGATTGCCCTGCAATGTACCAATAATAAGTAACCTCACTTGTAAATTAATATTAAACAATATGGATTTGCTATTTTAATATGTCACAAATATTCTAATCTCAGTTGCTTCTTCTTGTTTAACCAAGTGATTACATATCTGTTATTTGGAAATTTATCTCAAGTTTAGTTTCTTAACAAAAAATTCAGACCTTGCATTTTTTATTGTTTGTGCTTACAACTTTTCTTTGGGAAAATTGAGCACCCACTCAAGAAAAAACTATAGGTTAAATGACTTTATTTTCCTTATTTTTTCTTACATAAGGAATTTAGTAATTAAAATTATAAAACATTTGGAGAGTTTCATTTTCTCTTAAGATATCATATAAGTCTAGTAAGCGAAGTTCATTTAGTGAGTAAACTAAACAGGTAAAAAACAGGGTCTTATGTAGTCACTCTGGCCCTTGGTGAAGATAAGGGTAATGTTATATGATGAAAATATTTACATCGGGGCGGGCGATAGCCCAGCGGGTGAGCGCGTTTGCCTCCCGCGGCCGGCCTGTGCCGCCGGGTTCGATCCCGGCATCCCATATGGTCCCCGAGCACCACCAGGAGTAATTCCTGAGTGCAGAGCCAGGAGTAACCCCGAGCATTGCTGGGTGTGACCCAAAGCAAAAAAAAAAATTAATTCAATTTTTGATACTGAAGTTGACCACATTGTCTTCTATAAATATTAAAATTGCACTCAAAAGAAAATAGCACTAAATTTTGCTTTATAATGCTCCATATCTTCAGATTTCAAAAACTACTTATGTATCACATACTTTTATATTCTACAAGAGAACTATTGAAACTGAGAAAAGGAAAATAGAGCAAATGATTTTGAAATACCTCCTAATTAATTATGCAATTTTCTGTGTCTTGCCACTGACTGTCAATGGAAATAATAATAAAATTTACATAAACAGATATTAGAGATGTATTGCTCTATAGGCTAGGCCATAAATACCAACACGACTACTTTTCAACAGACTCTACTGCCAATAAAGAAAACCAATTAGTCCTCTATAAATTCTTATTGAAGAAGAATATTATCTCAGATAATATTCTATGCCATAATATTCTATGGCATAATATTATGCCATCATATGTTCATTAATAATGAATTTTACTTGTCAAGTTCTCTACAATACGTACTTTTTGGACCATCGGGACCATGTCCTCCAGCCATTCCCTTTTCACCAGGGAGTCCCGTTATCCCTGGCTCTCCCTCTTTCTCCTGGATTTCCTCGTTCTCCCTAGTGCAATAGAATGCAAAACAATGTCAGTGTTTTATTAAAATATGGATTAAAAATGTTTTTGAAAATTGTAAAATAGCTTTTTCTCTAGACAGAAATGAGTATATGTTAAGTTAGCATCTTAAAATATCCTTGAAAATATACTAGCTTCATAGCACAAAATATTTTTCAAAGATTTAATTTTATTAAGAAGAATTTTAATGCTTAACGCCAAACCTAGATTTTAGAAGATGCTCTTTTTTAACCTGAGACTGCTATAAACTGATTTGTATGAAGGAGAAAATACTTACTCTAGGTCCTAATGGGCCAACTGCTCCAGGATCTCAGGTACACCCTATAAAATATTTGTAATTAAAATAAAATCTTTGAGTTAAATTTTACTATTACATAAGTTATTAGAAATATCTCCAAGTCATAAATTAATTTTTAAGGTACTAGATTGGATAAAATATTTCCACAAGTTCCGCTATGCACAAATGCTTGACTTTTTTGGCAATGATATCATGCAAAATATTCTCTAGAAAAGGGGAGATTATTACATTCCTTAGAGACAAGAAACTGTATGCTATATGCTTTTTATTTTCTAACACAATCACAAAATCAGGAAAGTAAAAAGAAACCAGTAAAATTAATCAATTATCAAAAGTAACTGAATTCAGCTAAACAGTATTTCTTAAACATATGATACCAATAACATGTTACCCTAAAAGAAATTATGAATTATAACTAGATTACATTGCTCTTAACTAAAAAGAATTTATTCTTTTAAAACTTCTTCCTTTGATATAATAATAACAATATCAAGTCACCTTGCAGTCTTGTTTTGAATTTATTGTATTTATTGTGATATAATCTTATTAAAAGAATCACTCTCTACTACATTCCCATTTATCTAAAAAAAAAAACAAATCAGACTCATATTTAGAAGATACATAATCTGAAATTCACATTACTAAGCTAACATATTTCTTCTACAAGTTATATTCCACATTGCTGAATCTACTTGGTACAGCTTAATTTTAACAGCAAAATTTACATAGCTCTATACTTTCCTGGAGTATCCTCTTACTTCAGTTTTCTTTTCTTTCTATTTGCCGTCATTCTTCAAATGTCATAGAGATGTTACTTTGTCTAGGAATTTTTCCTAAATGTTCCCTAAATGCATCTGTTACATTTTCATTCATGCAATGTGGCACCCATGGTAATATCTTCGAACATACTATTATTTTAATGGTCTTCCCTACACATTCTATGTCCTGCTGTAACATAAGTGCAAAATCCAGTCTATCTTGATTAAGATCAAAGATTAAGATCAAAGATCTTAATCAAAGATCTTAACTGATTAAGATCAAAAAATTAGTTGAGCTAAGCACAGAGCATTCATCAGTACTTGTTGAATATTTAAGACATATTTGTTTCATAGGAGGGTGGGGAAGATTGGAGCTATACCTGGGATTTTTCAGGATTTACTCCTGGTTTTGTGCTCACAGTTTATTCCTGGTGGTGCTGCTCTACCATACGCAGTGCCAGGATTTCAACAAGGGTCAGCAGTATGCAAAGTAAGAACCTAAACCCATGTGTTATCTCTCCAGGACCTTAATGGATCAAATTAATGAATGAAATTACTCAGAAAAAATTAAACTACTCAGGCTTATATACTAATAGGATGAGGGATGTTTAATAAAATATATTTGTTCATAACTGTGAGGAATTGGGAGTGCAGTGTGTGGAGTGGTTCCTCGGCAAGATGGGTCTAGTGGCGGGCGCTACCTCCCAAGTGGAGGACTGAGGATACGGAGAAACAATGGGGATCATGATTGATGGTGAACGGTCAGTTTATTTAGAACCAGACAACCTTATTATAGGAAATGTGAGGGGGTTTGCGGTCTAGGACAGCATGTAGGCATGATAGACCATTTTTTATAGACGTAAAGTGTTAATTCTTTCAGGGGATTGACTCAAGGAGACACTCTACCTAGAGGCTACACTGAGAAATTCATCCAGGGGTGTCTTCCATCTATATTGCTTTTCTCTTTCCCTAGCCGCTAGTATGGATCGGATTGAACAACTAAGTTTACTGCTCACTAATATTTGTAGTTGTTTGGGTAAACACAGTAAGAATATACAGATTTCAAAACTTCAGTTCTCTGGCTCCAGGGGCAGAGCTGAAAAGCCAGGCTGGGCTTTTTCTATAAATCCCAGACTAAATCCTCAGACCACTTTGATTTCTTCTACCCAATAGGGTCCTGTCTCTTAGGTCATTGTGACCTGAACCATGTCCTTGCTTTATGATTTCTAGATTCCCCATATTGAAACAGGGTAGCCTTACTACTTGCTACCCTGGATCCATCCAGAGATCCATCAATGTGTTTCCTCCTTGGGATTTAGGAAATACTGAGACTGAGGCCTGTGTTAAGTAGTTATTACAATGGATGCCAAGAAGTAGATAACTTATAGAGCCAATTAACCCCCAAATATTAGGAGCATAGCATTAACAGTCTTTCTATGTTTAAGCAAAGAACATTGTTCTATAGTAAAATATGAAAAGGTTATTGGGGAAGAGAAAGGCAAATAATTCATTACAGGTGCAGTATCCAGAGTAACCAGAAAGTTTGACTTCATAAGTAACCAACCCTGATTTGAGGAATTTCGTAGCCAGCAGAATGAGTGGTAAAGCACAGAGGAAAGCCTAAAGATAAACTCAGGGATTAGGAATGCTTGTAAGAGCGCTGTAAACTTCTCTGGGAAAGAAAAGGGGCAATTCACTTATGGAGCCTAAGGCACTTAGGGTTAGTATCTAATAATGACTACATAACAAAGCCTAGTAAAACTCTATAGTTATGGTAAATATAGCAAATATTGAAAAGACAAGCTTGGGAAGCAACCACCAGGATTTAAATCATACAAGCTGTTTGACTTAGGAATATCTGTATATCTGTATTCCTCATTTTCCTTATATTAAAAGGCATAATAATAGTACCCAGAAAAAAGGTTGCTATGGGGCTTAAATTTATAGACATATTTATAGATGACTATATACAAATGTTTCCTAAAGACACGATATCTACATATATATACATAACATAAATTGTCTCACTCTAATAAATGACACTATAAATCAGTAATTTTTAGTATTGTTATTCTTCGTAAATAACAACTTACTTGATCACCTGGTTTTCCTCCTTCCCCAGGAGGACCTGGAGGACCAGGAAGTCCCTTAAAACAAAGGTAAGAAAATAAATTTGTGAATCTGTGAAAAGTAACAGATCACCAATGCTAACAATTGACTTTATATAATTCATGGAGTTTCCATGTCTTTGAAACAGAAGAGCTTTTCAAACACCAACCAAAAAAAAATGTAAAACAACATCATCTACCATAACTACTCAATTTATAGGCTAAAATTGTCATTTGCGTGACTCTTTAGCAAGAAAGACAAGGATACAAGTGATATTTCTTAGGTCTAACGGGTTTTTTACAACATAGAGTCTTCATATCTCTGGTTTTTGTGACCGTAAGAGAAATAATTTATTTGGTCTGCTAGAATATTATTGAAAATCAGTCCCAAAAAAGGAATTTTTGGCCAAATTATAATTATCTATGTTGTTAAATAATTTACCACATAGTATTTAGATATATAATAAATACATGCAAGAAAAACATTTAGATACTTGCCAGTTAAACAAAGTAATCTTTACAAATAGTTTAATCAACTTTATCAGGATATCAAGGACCTATTATACCTCTTAATTTGTTAATAATTACAGATTTGATAAATGGAGTGAGGGCACACCCAGTGCCACATCCAGGAGCTACTTCTGGTGGGATCTGCTAGTATTCCCAGGCATGTGGCAGCGTGAACCAGAGGCCGCAGAGCTACACAACTATAGCCCTTTGAGCCATCTACCTAGACCCCAGTCAGTTTTTAAGGAAGGTATGTCCCTTTTCTTTGAAAATATATACTCAATTTTATCCTATATCTATCCTATATAAAATACTTTCAGATGTAGTATATCATATCACGTGACCACATTTTCTTCATTCTCTGAGCCACAACTGTAGGTGCTTATGACTTACTCCTGGCTCTGCACTCAAGGATCACTCTTAGTAGAGCTTTAGGGAATTATCTAGGACATGGAACCTGGCTCAGCCACATGCAAGGCAAGCACCCTACCTACTGCATTCTCTCTCCAGGTGTTCTATATGTTTAGAACGTATTTTAGTTCACGGAAGAAAAAACAGAAAACAGAATTATTTCATACCTGGAACCCAGTGGGGCCTGGAGGTCCTTGTTCTCCTCTCTCCCCTGCAAGGCCCTAGACAGGAAGGAAACAATATCATGGCTAGAAAAAGATCTTTTCCACCCATGGATCATGTGAATCTCTAGAGCAGGATTCTTTGTATTTCTTTCAATTACATAATTTACTTTAGCCAGATTTTTTAAAAATAAAAAGGTACTCTGCCATAAAGTCAGGCTGCGGTAGGGGAGAGGGAATTTGGGGACATTGGTGGTGGAAATAGGTCACTGGTGGAAGGATGGGTGCTGGAATGTTGTATGACTGAAACCCAATAATTAATACCTTTGTAATTGTATATGTCACGGTAGTATAATAAAATAAAATAAAAAAACTAAAAAAGGTACTATTAAAAGTTATCTAATGATATTGTTTAAAGTCTCCTTTGGTGAGATAATATTCTCTAAAGCCAGTGTAGAAATCGATGATATAAGTTTATATTACAATTCCAACCACAAAAATCTAGAGCCAACCATAAAATAATGATACTGGATAACTTAGCACAGAAAAATTAACTTTTAAAGTATACTCTAAAAGGGTTATTTTCTCACAGAAATTTATTTCTCTCATAAAAATCATTAATCAAACCCCAGAACTTGAACAAAGAAAGCAGAGGTAATATTTTAGGAGGATATTTTAATCATATCACAAAATAAATAACATAAAACGTTTCTAATAAATACTGACTTTAAAAATGCTAATATAGGTAAATATTATTTATTTGAGTCAAAAATACCACCTTAAGCATAGTTCTATAGATAAATCATTAGAAGCAAGTACAATTCAGCTTTTTACATATTATATATTAAGTGCATTCTAAAGTACTAGACAAGCACGATTTCCCTCATTTTACTTACTCTTCAAAAATTACAAAGATGAAGAAATAGCTCTTATAATCAACATTTAAAAGAGGTTGAAAATGAAAGGGCTAGCATTCTATTTTTAAAGAGAACAATACAAAAATTAAAAGAAAAATATAACTTGAATTCTTTAATTCTTCACTTATCTGCTTCCCCTGAAAGGTATTTATAAGTAAAACCTGGGTAAACATCACTGAAAAATGTGATGTAATGCATACATATATATTCTCCCTCAATAATTACATAATGGGTAAATGTCATTGAAAACATGGTATGATGTATACATATATATTCTCCCTAAATCATCACATACCGGGGGCCAACAGGACCAGAGGGACCAACTTCACCATCTTTTCCAGGAGCTCCCTAGAATCACACGGAAATAATTGATGGTGTGAACCAAAGACTTTGGATAGCTTCAAATTTATTTTCTCTTAAAAGGAAATTTTTAGTTACCCTTTGCCCAGGAACACCAGCATTTCCTGCTTCTCCAGGTTTTCCAGGGTCACCCTAAAAAGTAATCAGAAACTACATAAAAATTGCGATTCTAAGAATAAGCAGTCTCCAAGTGAGAGTTACAGTGAAATGGAAAATAGAGAGAGAGGAAGAGATAGACAGACAGACAGATAAATACCATACACTGTACTCACACTGCTGCCTTTGGGGCCTGGAAGACCCATACTCCCAGGCTGCCCTCTGATTCCAATGGAGCCGGGAGGACCAGGCCGTCCATCCTCCCCTGGAGCACCCTATAAAAATACAGACATAACACAAGTTTTATGTGTGTTCTCGCAAAACCCTGCATTGCAGTAATTGCTGCTTGTTTTTGCTTCTGATAAAAAGCATGCCATTTTTAATTGCCATACATTTTTTATCTTAATAAGCCAAAACATTTGAGCATTCAAAAATACTTCCTTGGCATTTCAAGTATTTGCTAGAGAGATCCGAATACTTTATATTCAACCCATATTTTATTTTCAACTTTTATATTCATGTCTCTTGATACTGTTATTTTAATAGAGGAAATATACTCTGTTCTTTATCTCATTTTATATCTCTGTCCTTTACCTTATTTTGTGTTCATTCAACCTCAAGACTTTTATATCACAGTTTTAGTATGAAAGAAAGGTCTAGAATATTCAAACTGTCAAAATTCATACCTGCTTATAGATTTATAATTGAAATTAAGACCTAAAATAATGTTATTACTAGTAGGAAAACATTGCCAATTTTCATAGACTACATCATCTCAATTTTTTTGTTAGGGATGAAATTTTCATTTCAAAAATTTATCTCAATTAAATGCTATTAATGATGGTGAATCTGAAAACATGAAGATTCTAAGCATTAGCTTCAGGAGCATTTTAAAAATGTTAATCTGACCAGCATCCACATGGTCAAAAACATTACAATTTTAATAAGAAATTATCAACTAGTTGTATACCTAATGAGAAATCTCCAAAATTTTAGTTAAATAACTTACCAAAGGACCAAGTTTTCCTTCTGGACCTTGTATACCAGGATTTCCTGTAAGACCCTGAAAATCAAAAACAACTGTCAGTCTGTTCCTGATATGAAATCAAAATAAAGATTTTGGAAGAATTAAAAAGCAGCATTGCATTAAAGAAATTCATTGCAACTTTGCAAAGTACACAGTATGTGACTTTTGGCTTCTGCAGAGAAAGTCACAGGACCAATATGGGTCTCATCCATATTGGCTTCAGACTGCAGACTACCTGCCACCACCTGGCTTCGGTGGCAGAATACACAGCCTGCCACCAGTGAAACATCAAGAGGTCTATTCATTGGGGAGAAATCTCAGAGCACAGCCACTATAACCTTCAAGCCTTTGATAACAAAAGGCTACATATGAGGGAATGTGTCTAACAATGTATGAATCACATTAGCCTATAAATCTTTGGTACCAATATGCATACAGGCACCTCAGACACACATTCAGATCTATATGGATACCAGCTATAGAAGTTGAATGTCTCTACAAAAGTCACTCTAAACTTATAAAACTCAAAGCTAAGCTTCCCAACAGGTTTCAAAATTCAGCTCAGCCTTGGTTCTCCAATTCCAAATGCATCCTATTTTCACGGGTCATTTTCACTATAGACAATGCTAATCAAACAGCTGAAATTCCACTTTTATCAAATGTGTAAGGAGGTAATGTCTTCTAAGAACTCAATGCAATTTCTCGTGCAGAAGCATGATGATGATCTTTTACTCATATACTTAATAATGAAACCAAAATAATGAACTTTCTTGGGGGCCAAGTGTATCTTTCCAGTCAACATTCATTTATACATTTCCTTTCTCTTTGAGAAACAATGTTTCCATTGGAATAAGCATAAGTTCATAATTCAATACATTTTCAAGTCACATTTTATTAAAGTAAAATTTATTGGCATGTCTTTCTGGCAAAGTCAAACAAGTTATTTATTTACAAATCTCAAAAAATTATAAAATGTTTTTATCTTGACATTATTTAGGAAAAAATACTAATACATATTTAAGAAAGGAGTTGTTGAAGATGTGTGTTTTCCGTATCTGATTAAAATAACATATAAGTATTTAGAAAATCATAACTACAGTCAAAACCATACAAATCCAGATGGTGCAAGTTAAGCTAAATTTTAAAAAGATATATTCAATGTATATACTCCTTAGTAGCATTTTTCCTGGACAAATGTAGAGAATAAATCATTGTGTTCATTTCTTTGGGCAGAGGGAAGGGAGGTGCCAGCAGTCACCCTTAAGCCAGGACCTCCTACATATATGGCAGTGCCTTGCCATGGAGCATGTACCTCACCCCAGCTACAAGCACTGTGTTCTTACCCGAGCACCTGGAAGGCCAGGTTCACCTGGGCGTCCTGGATCCCCTGACCTCCTTTAGGCCCTGAAGAACCTACAGGACCCCTCTCTCCTTGAGCCCCTGTTTCAAAGCAAAGTAGACAATGTTAGAAAGAAAAATACTGCATGGGCAGTAAAATCAAGCAAACATCACTTTTTTTACAAATAAGGTGCTAATATTATATACATATATTTTGCCAAAGTAGTAGTGTAGTAGTTACAAGAACTTTTCTTTTCTGCCAAGAACGTCACCATGTTGTTCTAATTAGGATTCCTTGTGAAAAGTTGATTTTATTCATTAACAAATGCAAATTGTTTGGAACCTTTCTAAACAAAAACAATTTTGAAGGGAAAAAGAAGGGAAAGGGAGAGGACTATAGGGAAGGAAAGAGGAGGGAAAGGAGGTGAAAGAGAAAGAAAGGAGAAATCAGCTTCCATATGCTTCCAAACATGGGAAATGGAAGAAATGGAGAAAGTTAGGGGAAAGGAAAGTAAGTAAAGGAGAACAGAAAAAAAAGAAAGGAAAAAAGGAGAGGAAAAGGAAAGGAAAAAATCTCTGAGCTTTTCTTAGAAAAATCCATAAAGTTTGAAAACAAATTTCCATATATCCAGCCTTTATCCTTTTCCCCAAGATTGAGATAGACAGACAGACAGACATACAGACAGACAGACAGACAGACAGATAGGTAAGTAGGTAGGAGGTATGTATGTATGTATGTATGTATGTATATATATATATATATATATATATATATATATATATCTTTATTATGTATTTTAGATATATACACCAATACCACACAGTAGAGATTTGGGTTTGGCCTTAATCTATGTTTATCTTTATTCTAGACCAGGATCTGTGTGGGTCAGAGCCGACACCATAATGAACATTGATTACTTTTCAATCACCACCTAAAAACTGTTAACATTGATGGGATAATCTTACCTTTGGTCCAGGTAAACCATCTGAACCTGGAAAACCACGATTGCCAGGAGAACCCTAAAAGTTAGCAATATGGGAGTTTTAATTATTGTTGAATTTTCAATAATATATACTTTCTATCTTGAGTATTTTATGTTTATAAGCTGAGACCACAACAATAATGCAATTGATAAGAAAAATAGATAAGTTGTACAGAAGAAAATTGAAGACTGCATACTAAGCCCAACCATTTTAAAATCAAGAATGACCCTAAAATTTCAATGTGAAAGTAAATAGATATACGCTGTTATATAGAGAGGCAAAAACACTGGCAGGGTTAGGGGACCTTTTTCTGCCAAGAGCCATTGGATATTTCTATGATTCGCAGGCCATTCTATACAGGCAAACCGGTCACTAGCAGCATGCCTATTTGTTCTATTTTGCACCACAGTCAGACTTCATGAGTTCTCTGAGGACCTATATGGCCTGCAGGCCAGACATTATCAAGATTAACTAAAATATTAATGATGAATTGCATTAGCACTGACTTGTGTGTGAACCTGCTTCCTCTGCAGTATTGTGCATATTTCTGGTGTTGCTGTTGTCCCTTTCACACCAGTTTTACTGTTTTCCTCCTTTATACAACCTCTTCTGATCCTGAAAATCACAAGCCCTTACTAGACTTCAGTCTTCCTCTGATGAAAATATTCTTTCTTCCCAAGTTATCTTGCTGGCTCATCCTCGTCTATAGGACTCAGCTAATGTCAAGCTTTTCAGAGAATTCTACTTCCTGGTCACTTAATCAATTGCCATGCCACTGTCATATACTCAATTTTTCCACATTAAATTGTTATTTAACAAGTGAATATGACATGCACTAAACTATTTAACCACATTTATCTGCTATTCTGACAATTGCTTCACTTCCTGTAAGAATGAAAACCCTCACTTGAGGGTTAGTACCATCGCATCTCTTGCTCATGAAGGTATTGCAAACATCAATGTAACAAATTTGTATAAAGTCAATATTAGGTGAATGAACAAATGTAATTAGAAAACTGGATCCTTTAATTCACCAATAACTGTACTAAACTGTGAGAAGCACCTTAAGCATTTCTCATAAATGTTCTAGTTTTCCATATTAACTCTGAAACTTACACATACTAAACTCCAGCAACCTTAATAACTTATTTTATTATTCAAATTTTACCCGTTCTCCCACTGGGCCTGGAGGACCAACAGTTCCTGGATCACCTCGGGGGCCTCTTTTGCCTTCTTCACCGGGTGGGCCTATTGGACCCTGAGTACCATGTGGTCCCTATTGAAAATAGAAATTCAGTTTCCAAAAAGAACCCATTCATAAGTGAATTATTATAAACAGTCATTTAATGAGGACAGTCACAGATTGAGGTGAGGGCTGGGTCACACCCAGTGGTGCTTAGGGCTTATTCCTGACTCTGTGCTCAGAAATCACTTTTTGTGGCATATGGAAGAACATATTTGATGTTATAGATCACACCAGGAGTTAACAATGTGCAAGACAACTATATTAATCCTTAAATAAGTGCATTAACCATTGTAATTTCTCTCAATCTGAGTATCACACATTTTAAGCTCTGTTAAAGTATTTCCATGGAAAGGTATTTAAATTTTCTTCGATAATATTTAAAACCATTACATGTTTTGACTTGAAAATTCTATTATAATAATAATGCTAATTATGTTTTCAAAAAATAAAGAGGACAGAGTCATAAAAAATGTGTAGAAGTAGAGTCAGAGCAATAGTACAGCAGGTAGGGTGTATATAGTACAGTAGGTAGGGTGACTGACTTACGTAGAGCCAACATCGGTTCAATTCCTGGCACCCTCTATGCCCTCCCAAAGTTTCGTCAGGAGTGAACCCGAGTGCAGAACCAGGAATAAGCACTGAGCACTGGCAGGGCTATAAACTAAACAGAATAACAAAAAAAGTGAATTGTTACTGGTTCTCCTTTTGGGCCAGCTTCTCCTTTGAAACCTGGAACACCTGGATCACCCTAAAATAAAAAAGTCAACAGTTGTAATAGACATTTAATCAGTCCAACCTGCTTTAATTAATTACAGTTTGAAAAATTTCTACAAATGAATAAGGCTGTATATAATTTGCACTATGTATAGAATAATATTATTTTATTTTTTAGTTTAGGAAATAATTACTTTATGCAATAAGTATTATTTTTATTAATCTTTATAAAATTTACTTTTTAAATCTATTTTGCTTCTTGAATACTAGAATATTTAGAATTATTTAGCTATTTCTATTTGAATTTAAAACTATAATAGCTATAAATTCCTATAAATTAAAATCTAAGATTAATTTTAGGAAATAGTTCACTAATTTTAGGAAATTAATTCACTTAGAATCAAAATTATTTTATATTTGTCTTATTTATCAACAATTGAAAATATCAACACATCTTTTTGGTGTAACCTAAGATTCCAAGACTTTGGGTATGTAAAGCTTTAAATATCAATTATAGTATAAACTGGGATAACCATATTTCTTCACTGGCAACAAAAATCAAATGTGAAATAAAAGTACACTCATGTTTTAAAACTGTCATCATAACTTTAAAGGATCATATCAGCATAAAAATTGCATACAGAATCCAATATATTGGTTTCAAGTAGTTCTTGGAAATATTTAATTTTTAAATAACCAGCTGAAAAAAATGTAAGTAAGTACAACTTTTTATGTTTGTTTCCTATAGATTCATTGTATTTTTCTAGCACATTATTTCTACAAACGTGGAACTCTAAAAACTAATAACATTTTGGAAGCACTTCAAGATTACATTTCAATAAGTTGTCATTGAACCCACAAAAGGCCAAATTTTATAAATCCCTATTAAACTCCACATTTCCCCAAACTGGTTGGAAGCTATTTCCATAATGCTTCTTATTCAACTGATCATAAAATTCTATGAGATGAGCTGTAAATTAATGACCTTATTTCACATTAAAATTTTGATATTAAACATCATCATGCCTTACTTTTAAATGTCCAAATTATACATTTTTATTTTACTTTACAAAGATTCCTCTCTTCACTTACTTCATTCAGGAAGTCACATTCTCTATGTTCCATGTGTTTTACCACATGTTATTTCTGTTGGCAATCTTATTTGCTTTACACTAGTAAATTATTTTAAAGCACATTACCGGTGTCCCTCGAATTCCTGGAGGTCCAGTACTACCCTGAGGTCCTGGAGACCCAGGCGGTCCTGACAGGCCTGGAGGACCAGAGGTACCTGGGGAGCCCTGCCACACAGAAAGAGTGACATTATCAGCAGACACTTACATAGCAATTAATGGACAAAGGATCAGTTAATGCAAGTAGTTACTCACTGTGGGGCCTTTAGCACCAGGAGTTCCATCAGTTCCCACTGCGCCCTAAAAGATATATGAAAAGAAAAGTTTATAGCATGTCAATCTATGTATAAAGTGGTATAGACGTCGTCAGATGTTTACCCATCTTCCAAATTGAAATCAAAGCTCAGCTCTCATTAATACCAGTCAAAACTTGAAGAATAAATCAAGTATGAGCAATCATTCAGAGGTAAAGAAAGTATATTAAAGTAAGCTTCCTTCTGATGTTACACAGCATGTAAAACATTTATTCAATTTCTAAATATGCTTGTGACTTACGGGAAGACCCTGAGAGCCAGCTGGACCTGGTGGGCCAGTTTCTCCCCTTTGACCCTGGGGACCTTCAGGACCTCGTGCCCCAGTGGGGGCCTGCTTCTCCCTGAAAGATACAAAGAAGAATGTTAGCTCAAGGCAAATCGATATGTGGTGTGGTTCAGAGTTGGTTGCTTATTTGAAGGTTTGCATTTTAGACTGAAACATTTAAATGGGTTACAAACAAGGATTTACCACTTCTAGGTTTCTATCCCAAAACACAAAAACATAAAAATTAATCTCAAAGGATATACTCACACCTATATTAACATTTTTTAGAAAAATAGCTGTGATACAAAAAACAACCCAAATAGGGGGCCAGAGCGATAGTCTAGCGGGTAGGGCGTTGCCTTGCAGCGGCTGACCCGGGTTCGATCCCGGCATCCCATATGGTCCTCTGAGCACCACCAGGAGTAATTCCTGAGTACAGATCCAGGAGTAACCCTGAGCATCACTGGGTGTAACCCAAAAAAAGAAAAAAAACCCAAATAGCCAAATACAAGTGAATGGATCAAAAAATTGTGATATATATGCATATATATCATAATTATATATCATAATTATATATATCACAATTTTATATGTACATACATATGCATATGAAGAGTATCATGCATGTCTAAAAGAATAAAATAACACAATTTGCAACAACATGAATGGAACTAAAGAATAGCATGCTGAATTGAGTTAATTAGGAGGAAAAGAATAGATAAAGGATGATCTGACTCACACATGAGACATGAAGATACACAGCAAGGCAGCAACAGATGTCAAAAGGCGACATAACCAGAGAACTGAGCCACATAAATGAGTTGGTTGGAGGGAATTTATTGAAAGGGAGAGTATCAGGGTCTTTGTGGGGAGATAGGTGGGCACACCAGTGATGGGTGTTGTGTTGCAATTATGTACATAGGAAACCATACTATAAATCTAGAATTTTAATCAATTAAATAGAAATTTTAAAATGAACACAAAGAAATAAAAAACAAGGTGTGCTAATGTGCTTGAGAGGATATCTCCCACCTCCACTGTTCAGGAGTATGTCCACAACACTGAGTAAAGTGGCCAAAATGGTTATGATAATTACTCTTAGTTCAACCAGTAAGTGGCAACAGGAGTAAGACTTCAAGCAGCTGGTTATTCATAAAGGTAAGCACAAAAGATCTCCACGCCTCACTCACACTAAGATCCCACAGAAAAAAGGTAGATGAGTTGGTGAATTAATTTAGGTCATCATTTCAACACTGCCTCTCTGCTGTGGCAGCCCAAAGATAGCATTAGTGAGCCTGAAGAATAACTGACTAAATGACTCATAAAAAAAAGTATTTGAAATGTAACTATAGACCTTATCTTTCTTTCCAATTATTGTTTTTTTTGTCTTGAATTCTAGATCCAAATTAAAATAACAGTATTATTTAAGGACAAACCAGAAACATGATTTATACTGTTCAATCAGTAAAAGGTTTATAAAGATTCTATGATTTAATCCATTGTAACAGTCCACTAGAAAAGAAGAATTATATCAAGGCAACTTCTCATGACCACAATCATTTTTAAGCAGCAGAGTCTTATGAGAAAATGCCTTCAAGTTTAAGTAAAATTTTTCCAAAGAGAATCATTGTGGGGTAAATAATCTAATACATTGACGTTTAAAGTGTTTACATGATGCATACATTGTTTAAAATTTGGAGCCAGTGTTCTGTATTTAGTCATTAAGTTAATATAGCTTTAATAATTTCCTACTGTAATCCCTGGATTTATTATCTAAAGCCTTGAATGAAAGAACAAATTATGAGTCATTATAAAGCAAATAATTCCAGCAGAATATTTTAATCCATTCCCACATGACAAGCCAAATAGCTTTCTTGTTCTGTCTTTAATGGTCATATAAATTTGATTCAGAACAATAATAAGGGCCAAGAATGAAGGCCAGCACTGTATGAGAAAACAGTCATTTAACAACAACCTATTGCTCAGAACATTTTGCTCTTTATTCCTGACAGGCTTTGAATAAAACTATCAAGTTTAGATGAAGCTTGTATACGTTGCAGTTGTTTCAACTGCCTGTTTACCGAATTTATTGTAACAGATTCTTTGATATTAAAGTTACATGGTTAAAAATAATTCTTACAACTATGTTATATAAAAGCTTATATATTAATTTTCTTTGTTTTTTTCTCTAAAATTGTATTTTGTCAGAAAGAGAATTTTCTAAAAGTGAAATCTTCCTTTGATTTTCATTGTACTTTTCTGCAAAAGTTTAATAGAGAAAAACACATTGTGCTTTGTGAAAAATGGAGTCAAGTACTAGAACTATTTAAGTCAATACTTGCTTTCCAGTTTAAAAAGATAATATTAGCCACACATTTAATTATGTAATCAAGTAGAGGTATATGTACATATGTTAACATTGTACCTTCATCCCGGGATTTCCTGGAAAGCCAGAGGAGCCAGGTATTCCCAGAGGCCCCTATTAAAAGAAACCAGAAAAATAATCAGAGTTTTATTTAATCTATACCTAAGTAAGCAATCCCTTACTCCCTAACAAAAAATCTGTATTTTTATATAAAATGCAACAGTAATTCATCACCTTCCGTAAAAATAACAAAATAATGATGCAAGTTTAATATAAAAACCTCCCAACATAGTGCAAAAAAGACATGTACTTTTATATAAAATATGAAGAGTTTTTTCGTTGGAACATTAAAATTTAACATATATTAGAATATGTAAGAACATATTATTTTTCAATCACATCCATAATTTTTGAAGATGTACTTTCTTGTGTGTTAGCCAAACCAAAAAATAATTGAAATAATTTAAAGCAACTTAATGAATTGATAAATGAATTAAACAAATGAAAATTGAATATTCACAACTTTGTTCACAAAAACCAATAAAAACAACCTTGCACTCAAGAACACATGAGTAGTTAAAGTAAACGTCATATATACACGCACTGGAAAACCACTAAGCTATCAGAAAAAAAAATCTTGACATTTTGGGCCAAAGCAATAATACAGTGCATAGAGTGCTTGCCTTGTTCAGCCAGCCAGGTTCCATCTCCTACACCTCTGAGTCTTTCTAGGAGTGAACCCTTGAGCACAGACTAAAAACAATCCTTGAGCGCTGCTTGGCATGGTACAAAAACAAAACTTGGAAACATGGAAACACAACAATACGGATGTACCTTACTGGAATTTTGCACAGTGAAGTGAATCAGGAGAAATACAAGAATCAAATACGATTTCACTACCTTGTAAATATAAAAAACAAATTCATTAACAAAAAAAAGCAAAAATAACTCCTTGGACTTGAAAACTATGGTGGTCACCAGAGATGATGGATCAGGTAGAGCAGGCAAAGGGGACTGGTTGGTTAAGACCAGTGATCCTGCATTTAGCAAGGCATGTGGTGTGATAGATACACACTGCTGAGGTGAAAACTCTACATCTAGAATCTATATAGCATGTAGACTAAGGCTATCTTAGGTTTGCAAATGGTTATCTGTCACTATGCTACATTTTATTCATTTGGGAAAGAATGCATAAAATGCGAACCATTGATTAATACCAAATTTTAAGGAAGTAAGTGTAAAAAGAATTCTGTTTTATTTTAACCTGTTTGCTATTTGAAGAATAAACGATCCTATAACTTTGGTATTCATTGAATCCCTTTTCAAAATTTACTTCTTTCCTCCCTGTATTTTGCTTTCTTTTATGAGTAGCAAAAAGAAAAAATCCTGTATTTAACTATATTGAATTACTATATTCTAGTTTTGGCATTTATGAAAACTAAAATATATGTTAGCACACACAAACACAAACACACATATGACATGTTGACCATAGATATGACTTAAAGCCATTTCTCTCGTAAAACTTTTATTATGCAGCTGGCAAGATATTACAGAGCTTAAGGGTTTAGTATGTGTGGGCACTCGAGTTCCATGTCCAGAACCATTCGAGTCCCCAAACACTACAATTCGCCGAATATGACTGGTTTGGCCCAGGTAATTCTCAGTTCTGTCTGAGGTGCATACGCACTGCTTCATTCTCTTGCTTTAGTACTAAACCCCCGGCATGGTTACCTTAGACTCATCATGAATGATCCCCGAGACCCTGCACACTGCCTGGGGAGGTATCCCAGCAATTATTATCCTTACTTGCTGCTACACCATTAGCATTTATCTTGTGAAACCTAATCAGACATTTTCTGTTTTAATAAGGTAACACTGCTCTAATAACTTGTTTAATTATTAAATTTTTCTTATAAAAACATGGCTATGGTAAATACTCATAAATACATATACACTGTAAATCCTGCTATTTTATTTAGTACAGTAGTTATCAACCTAGATGAGCCAATGAATCATTTGAAGTGCTTTAAAATAGTGATTCTTGAATCATCTGATTATGTTTAATTGGTCTGGACATTAATAGTTTTCAATGTGTCCAGGAGCAATTAAAGATAAGAGCTTTTTATTAATAAATAACAGCTCATTAGTCATGAATATATAAATAGAGAATAAATGGAGAGTAAGTGCATAAACAAATGAATATAAATGTAATACACCCACCATTGGTCCAGGTTTTCCAGGCATACCATGTGCACCTCGTTGTCCCTAATAGGAGAAAGGGGACAGATAGGATAGCAATACATTTATTACTGTTGGCATTAATAGAGTTTCTTCATTAAAAATTTATGCTAAAAAGAATAAATATTAAGGTGAACTGACAGCATCTTTAACTGTGTTAACAGTCAATATACTCATCTATTTATCAACAAAAAGTTTTAAAAGAAATTACTGCCTACTTTGAGCTATTTTGAGGTTTTGCAAAAACATCAATGAGAGCTCATCTCATACCACAGAGACTGACGCATATCCAAAAGAACAAGAACCAGTGCTGGCCCAGATGCAGGGAGAGGTACTCTCAGTCGTTGCTGGTGGTAAAGCAAACTGGACCAGCCTTTTTGGAACATAATACGAATATTCCTCCAAAAACTAGAAATTGAGCACCCATTTGACTCCAGCAATACCACTTCTGGTAATATACCCTGGGGGCCCAAAAACACAGAGCAGAAACAACATCTGCACTTCTATAATCATTGTAGCACTATTCACAATAGCCAGAATCTAGAAACAACCTGAGTGCCTGAGAACAGATAAATGGATAAAGAAACTATGGTACAGCTACACAATGGAATACCATACAGCTGTTTGGAAAAACAAAATCATGAAATTTGCCTATAATGGACATGGAAAGGATCATGTTGAGTGAAATCAGTCAGAAGGAGAAGGAGAGACATAGAATGACTGCATTCATTTGTGGGATATTATAAAAATAGCATGAGACTAATATCCATGTCCAGGGAAAAGAGGGGCCAAGATGACTTGTCAATGGGTAAAATCTACCACAAGTCTGGGTGGCGGAGGATAAGTAAGATAAAGAAGGACCAGTTTGACGACATTAAAATTGTAATGGGTGCTTTGGATTACCCAGATGTCCTTTTCTTCTGGTGCTGAAAGCAGAGCAAGCTGAAAACTTCGTTAAGACCTGTTTCACAAACTATCCTGACTTAGATGAAGTTAGCTATCCCATGGTTAGGCCTCTCCTTTGGTCATGCAGTAACACAAAAGATTAATCCATTTCAAGGCAAGTCTGAAGAGTCATGGGATTGATCAAGGTTTCTGTTTCAGTTACAATGTAATTTAATTTATGCCTCTGATAAACCTGATTATTTTATTCATTTTTTCATAAGCAAAGTTTCTAAAATCACTCCCAATATGAACACATTAAACTTGAACACAAAATTTGTTTTGATGAGTTTCATCTGAGCTAAGAGCCTAATAATATTTCTGCCAACAGTATAAAGTAAAGAGTCTAAAATGGAATTTTTGACACATTTTCCACTTGGGAGATCCACCCTCACCTCAACCTGAAATGAATAAACTCCTTTATTTTACTTTATGGTCTGTTCAAAGTCTTGGAAATTCACCCCCATCTCAATCTGAGATGTATGCTCTCTACTTTTCCTCTTCTAGAATATATCTTGCTCTTTATTTTATATAAAAATTAAGTACTTTATGTAAATAATACTACTTCACTTCATAAAAGAGTGGGATTTTTAAGATGAATTCCTCTCTAACAAACTAGAGATAATGGAATGTAAGTCATTCCTTCCAAGCTCTGCCAGTGTAATTGTAAATATGGTCTCCTGCATTGAACTGAAATAGGGCAAAAATATAAGTGAATGAGCTACAGATGTTATAGACCAGATAATAGAGATTTAGGGAGATAAAATTATAATGTTGAATGCAATTATATGGGCCTTGCATTAATTTATTAGACATATAGTGTTATTTATAAGCAGTAGAAATTAAACACAAAGGTTTTGGCTCACAACATGAAGATTTTGATTTAAGAGATCCTGAACTGGTAAAATGCTAAAGCCCAAAGTCTCTCATGCTATGGAAAGGGCTCTTTATTTGAAATAGAAACTTGAAATTCACATAGAAATATCTGGGTTGATACACAAGGCAGCTTAAAAACAAACTTTAAACATCTAATTTGAACTCTAGGAAGTTTAAAAGCTACCCCAATCAAACAGAAATTTAATACAAGAAACAGTTTTACAAAGAATATCTGGAGGTTCGAAAAACTTTCAATTTTGTAATATCAAATTACCTGAAACCTCTGGCCATAAACAGAGCCCATTCTGACTATTATTCAAGAGTAAAGGAAGAGCAAGTGTTTGGGAAAATGCAAAGAGAAGGGAATCTTTATACATGCGTGTAATAAATATAAATTGTTAAATCCATGATATGAAGCAGCGTGGACATTTGTCAAAATTTAAGACTGAAATTTCATATGATCTATTTATCTCACTTCTGTATATTTACACAAAAAATACAAAAACCCTAAGTTGAATAAATATATGTACCCCATATTTATTGTACCATTTTTATAATAGCCAAGAACTGAGACTAGTGAATGAATAAAAATATGTGATTTATATATATGAGAGAATAACAGCTATTTTATATAAAAGATGAAATTCTGCCACTTGCAACAACAAATAAATGTATGAACTATGATATTTGGGAAAATATGCAAGATAAAGACAACTCTGTACATGCATGTAATATATAAAGAAAACAAGAAGATAAGCAAAATTCAACAAAATAAAGTTTTAGACTAGAATATCAATTTGTGGTTACCAGAAGGGGAGAAAGAAAAAAGAGTGGCTAAATTGGGACCCACTTTTCCAGGGTTATGTCCAGTATGTTAAACAGCAGAACTGAACTTTTAGTAGTAAGTTAAATGTTGTATATACACATGTTGAGTTTTAAATGCAGACACCTAAAACTTATATAATGTTCTACTACAGTGTAACTTCAACTCATTCCCTTCCATTAACAACTTAAATGTCTTCTTATTGGGTTCCTTTTGTTTACAGCTGTCTGTCTCCTACTCAGTAGGTGTCAAGTTTCCTAGCCAAAAGCAGTGGCTTGCTAAAATGTTGTGTTTTCTTTATCTTATGCCCTTTGCATGTTCTTGTGTTGGAGCTAAGTCTTTTGCATAGATACAGGAAGACAGTTAAGGATAATTAGTTACTTTGGGGCTTGCACCATGTTTCTTAACTAAATACCTCAATGGCCTTTAGATTGATCTTAATTCTTCTCACCCCAAAAAGGAGGATCCCACCATGGGACTGAATGTAACCAGGAAAAGACCACTCTAGTTTTGACATGGGACAACTAAATGTCCTGCTCCTGAGAGCAAGACTTTAGAGCAAGTTTTGTTTTGACCCAAAGCTAAGAGAACAATACTACAAATGAGCTTTGAGTTCATCTAAAGAAAAGTAATAGATAGGACCCAAAGGGCTTCAATGATCACTCTAGTGAAAGGAATGTAGTCTGGACAATATTTTGTGATCTCCCCAAGAAAGGTCACCCTATTCCAGTTGTAGATAAAGATCTGTTTCTCTTACTATGTCTATGCATAAATGGCAAGAAATATTATTGAAATAATTGTTTATCAGCCGAATATGAGAGAAATCACTTGTCTTCCCGTTGTTCATTGATTTGTTTGAGCAGGCACCAGTAATGTCTCCATTCGTTGGGAATGAGGTCCATTATTACTACTGTTTTTGGCATATCGAATATACAAAAACAGTATTTTTTGTGTTTTTGGTGTTACACAAAAAAAAAACACCAAGCTATACCTGGGTAGCTTGCCAGCTCTGCCGTGGCTCTGGGTTTATTCCAGGGGACCCAGTCTTTTTCTATGTCAGACCATCAACCATCCAGGGCCCACGGGCAGAGCCTTGGGTATAGACAAGCCTGTCTCCTGTCTGCCACAAACAACATCCTGGCATTCTACATTATCCCTAGGGAGCTGGGGCAGGGCCCCCTGGGGTTTTTATACCTGATGGGAAGAAGTCTTTTACACTTCCTTGTTTATGGGATAAAATAACCCCCCCAGCCTTGTAAAAGTCAGGCCTCCAACTTTGTGATGCCCTGCCTCCTGCCTTGGAAAACTATAGAAGCTCTGATACTTCTTTAGGGGTGGGTCTGCTGGGCTCTTCCAGGCTCTTTTGGGCTCTTTTGAGCTCTGCTCTGTCAGGCTCTACCCTACTCTGCCCTGCTCAACTCTGTCTTACTCAGCTCAGCTCACCTCTTCTGGCTCTGCCCTGTTCTGCTAGGCTCAGCTCTCTCTCTCTCTCTCTCTCTCTCTCTCTCTCTCTCTCTCTCTCTCTCACTCTCTCTCTCTCTCCCTTCTCTCTCTCTACTCTCTCTCTCTTTACTGGCGTATGGGAAATTAAAACCTTAGTCTTTCTAGAACTAATGGTCAGTGCATCTGTGTCCAGCTGACAGAGGCAACAGCCACTGGTTCCAAATGCAGCCAAGGAGCCCAACAAAATAATTGGGAAAGGTTAGATAAAAACAATAGCAGAATATACTTCACAATATTTGTACATTTTCAGAGGATAATGGCTTATTCAAATGGTAAGAAATGACCTAATGAAGTCTCACTTTCACCCAGACAAGAATCTTGATCATAGATGACCTCTTTATTCTCATTTAAAGACTCACTAAACTGTTCAGTTAATGTGAAAATTTAAATACACATACTTACAGGAGCTCCCTGTGGCCCAAGTCTCCCTCTTTCTCCTGGCATTCCCCGTGGGCCCTGTATAAGAAAAATATAGAAAAATAAAAACCACCTTTTGAAGCCATGTCTTTGAATTCTATGGTAGCTTGACAAACTACTCAGTACAATTGAGACTTAATATTGTCAGCAAAGCAATAGTCCTTCTAGTGGCAATTTTGGGTTAAAAAAATTTTTACCTGTGGTTATTTATAACTTACCAAAAGATATTTAATTTAGCCTAACCTTAAGGTCTGAGTCTACATTATTGTCTTCAACAATGGGTATAGAAAAACAATAAAGAACTGTTGGGCACTAAGCAGCCAATCTTGGGGCCTGACTCTTTCCCCCCCATAAGGCCCTACAGGCAGGACCCAGAAGTGGGCTGTTTTCAAGGTAAAAAATTTCCTAAAGCCCAAATGGTTACATCTACAAGAGGACAACTCCTGTGTATACAGGACTGGATGTGCCTGGCTCCTGACTACTTTGTTGCAATGGCTCAGGATGCTATTTGTGCTTTGTATCCCCTCTACCCAGAAATGTGTAAAAGGCCTAAGCTATGCTCAGTAAACGAGGACTGCTCCCCAGAACTCCCTACTGCATTAGTGTCTTTCTTCCCTTTCTGGGCAAGGCAGAGTTTCTCCCGAGTCCATCTCATCTCTCTCCTTTTTCGCAAGGATGAAGTCCTAGTGTCACAGGATGAAGACCAAGATCTAGGTCTCCCTCATTCATGCTGGGGTCTCCCTCATTCATGGTGGAGGCTGATGGACAGGGTCCCCCGACAAGAACACCAGTAAATGGGCCCAGAGAGGTGAGACCTGGGGTCTCTCAAATGGCAGCACCAAACATTCACCCCTAGCATTGCCTTGTCCAACACTGGTGGCACTGTAGATTCCAGGAAGTGCTGCAACCTTGGCCCATCTGGATGAATTTTTTAGGCATTAGCCTCAGGAGGTCTCAGAGAACGCTTTAGGAAAGCCTCAAAAATGCATAAAACCTTTACCTTTTGAAGAGTGCCTTTGCTTAGTATGTTTATCTATAAACTGGCAATTAATATTCCATCAGCTAAATAATCCATCCCCCATGGTTTTTTATTGTTGTTGTTTTTTTTTTTTTTTTGCTTTTTTGGGTCACTCCTGGAGGTGCTCCCTCAGGGGTTACTCCCTCAGGAATTACTCTAGCAGTGCCTGGGGGATCATGTGGGATGCTGAGCATCAAACCTGGTTTGGCCGCCTGCAAGGCAAATGCCTTATATCACTCTGGCTCTACTCATGCTTTTTCTAAAAAAAAAAATAGTCTCTAACTTAAGTTAGAAAGCATAGAAATAAAAAATTGATGTGCTTGATACTCACCATTGGACCCATTGCACCCATTGGACCAGTAGGGCCAGCTTCACCCTAAATTAAAAATGTGGTAACATTAGAGTCTGAGACACATATACCTGGTATTCACTTTGTTCTATGTGTACACCATTTTCAAAGCATGTTTTAAAACTTAATATTTGGAAATCATACCTGTAATGAAGGATCTCAAAAATATGCTACATTATCTTTTCTCAATATGTAATTTATATACATGAGTCAAACACAGAATTTCGAATTTTAAACAAAATTGATAGAATTACCCAATTCTTTGTATTAGTGTAAAAACAAATTAAATGCCTATGTTTGATAACATTTTAGCTCAAGTAAACTGAGCAAAGCAAAATTTATTGCAATATTAAAAATATAATACATGTAGGCTAAGGAAAATGTATAAATACTGATGTTTCCCTACATAAATGTCTTCTTCACTTTGCTTGAAAAAAAAAAACAACATAGACCTGGATAAAGAATGGCCAGAAGGCAATGGATTCAAAACGGTTTAATGGGAGACTAATGAAGTCTCTTACATAAACCTCTACTCAAGATTTTGAAAGAACAAAGAATAAATTTCTGATATGTGATATTCACAACAGTATATTAATATAAAGATAACAGGCATTTTTTAACTGACAGAAATCCTGAGCCTTTATGGCAAAGTTAGAATGTTCTTTATCTTATAGTAAATCTATTGTCATTTTTCTATGAAAACTACATTTACCTAATTAGCTATACAGTTTTTAACCTATACCAACCAGAATTTTTTATGTTATTCTGAAACACTAATAGGCATTTAAAGAACTAAGGCTGTAATGAGCTTATATTGAGATAATAAATAATGACGTACCTTGGAACCAGTTGCTCCAACTTCACCTTTAGGACCTTCGAGACCTTTGGTCCCCTTGAAGAAAGATATAAATTTCCATCTTATTAGTTTCTTTCCTTCAAAAAAAATTTGTACCTTAAACTTAAACTACATTTTCAAAATGTTTTAAATCTTTATGGAAAGCTTAGTTAATGGAAAGTAAATAAAATTTTAATTAGCAAAGTTCTCACCATTCAATTTTTTTCAAATTTATTATACCATCATGAGATATACAATTACAAAACTGTTCATGATTGGGTTTCAGTCATACATTATTCCAACACCCATCCCTCCACCGGTGCACCCTTCCCAAAACCAACCTCCCCTCAATTTCTTTAACTTCATAGAAATGTAATCTTTAGTTTTAAATTAAAAATTTAGAGAATAATATAATATATTTTAATACAATATAGAATTTAATACAATATATAATTATAGATTATGGAGTATACTCAGATGTGATATTCAAAATAATAATAACTAAATTATCCTAATCGGAGCTCAATAACTCAAAACAGAGGCCATCATAAAGTATACTGATTAAAGCCACACAATTGGATTGCTACAGAATGTCTGTATATGTACATAAAATATGAAAGACAATATTTTTCTTGAGTTATAGCAAAACATTTAATGCTTTTCCAAGTCTGCATTGACAGGACTTGTGATTTAGTTCACTTTCTAATGCCAAAACATTTATTCCATGAAGTTCTTATTTTCTGTTTTCTTAATAGTATTCCTATTAAGCTACAATTAAAGGACATTGACTTTTCTGTTGATAACCAGGTCTTGTTTGTTATTACAAAACAAGGGTATGATAACTAACCCACAATATTGAGGGTATTTTGAGAACTCAACATATAGCTTTACAGAATAAAGTCAAATTCAAAGGAAATGTAAAGAAAGGAGCATTATGATTTTTATGAATAATGCAACTATAGTCTCTTAAGGACAAATGACAAATAGAACTGAAAACAATTTTGTCCTTTATAATTAGCATTATTATCATATTTGAGGTAATATATTTACAATAGTGTTAACATTTCTGGTATTAATATAGAGTTACTGAACTTCACCACCACCAAAGTGCCCAAAACCCTACACCAATGTGTCTATGTTACTTCTAGTCTGTCTTTTCGATCTCTACCCACCCCTTTCCCTGACTTGTAATTTTAGTCCAGGAGCAAGGGTTGGTTATCAGTCATCAATGTCTACCCACTTGTTTGTTGCTCTGTATACCACAGACGACTGAGGTTGTTAGCTATTCGTACTTTTCCCTCCACCTATTTTACTTAACATGATATCCTTCAATTCTATCCACCTTGCAGTGAACTAAAATATTTCCTCTTTTCTTACAATTGCATAGCATTTGATAGTTTACTTTGGAGATTGCACTCCCAAGCCTTTCTCAATAAGGCGCTGTATCTGAAAGTATTATAATGACTTGAACTTACTCGGTGACCCTTCAGGCCTGGAAGACCAGGAGCTCCAGGAAATCCTCGCGCCCCTGTGGAGAAAAAATAACAAGATGCATTTAGTCACCAATAGAATAAAAAATTGAATCATATATCTTCCTCCGCCCAAAAAATCTAGTATATGAATTTTTTCTCAACATATTAAACAATGGAAAGAATAGTATATTTTCTTTCTAAATACATGTGGGTGATTGAAAATTACCAAGATTAACACAATTGTTAAAAATATAGAAATGTAGTTTGAAGAAATTATACAGTGGGTAGAGTGTCTGCCTTGCACACGACCAACCCTGATTCAATTCCTGGCATCTCATATGGTCTTCTGAGAACCAAGAAGAGTAATCTCTGAATATCTCCAGTGTGGTTTACTGCCCCAGCCTCCAAGATGTGATTTACACATAGACATATATTACTTCCAAATCTTACTTTGATGACGTTTTAAATGTTCTACAATATATCACTATAAAATAAAGTGATTAAAAAGAGAACAAATTAATCATAAATTAATTGTGTTCAATATATAGTCAAAATAATAAAAATTTTTATTTATTTGGGGCTATGCCCAGTGTGTTTAGGAGTTATTTCTGACACTGCTCGAATTTCCTGGTGGAGCTCAGGGTACCATTAAGATACCAAGGATCTAGCCCAGGTCAGTAGTGTGCAAGACCAGCACCTTACCTGACGCACTATCATTCCAGCCCCAGAGTCAGAAAAAATAAGAGAGAAATTTCACTAAAACTATACTTTTCTCCTCTATATAAACATTTATATACAGTAATAATTCATTTTAACAAACTAATATTCTTTACTTCCTTTAATTTATAAATATTGTAACCAAATATGATTGCTAATATCACTTTAAGTTAGATCACAATGTTTTTCAGCAGATGTTCAGGGAGAAACCCAGTGTATTTTTTTTAAAAAAGTAAATGAAATAAAATACACGAAATGTAAGGTCAAGAAATATGAAAAGAATAGACTTTAAATTTCTTAGTGAAATCATTAACCACTACTAGTTTGTTTTTTGTTTTAGGAACAGCTCTGGCCGTGTCCATGGAGTACTTCTGTCTCTGAGCTAAGGAATAAGCTTTAGCCGTGCAAGGAGATCATGTGCAGTGCTAGACATCTACTCAGGAGTTGGCTGTGTGCAATTCCTTAACCACTGTACTATAACTCTGGCCTCCTGTTAATTTTATGCATCTTCTATTTAACAATATCAACTAAAGACCACCATAAATAAAATGTAAAAATAATTCCAAATGGTACAACTATTCTGATGAGATATTTGTACTTTCTCCTTATTCCTTCCTAAACTGATCATTGAATTACTTAATAATTCACTTATTTCCACTGACTAGTTTTGAACTGAATGATATTACTATTAGCAATTCAATAACTTAAATTGGTATTATCAGTTTTTATTACTAATCAGATATTTTGGCATTAATCTAATTTCTATTTAGTAGACATTTAGTGAAAAGACACTGAATTAAAAATCAATGAAGTATTTAGCAATTTTGTAGACTTTTAGCATTTTTGCTAAACCTTTCTTTAGGGACTTCTTTTGTGTTAGCGCAGTCTTCACCAGATGGAAAATTGCTCTGTTCTGCATTACCTGAGCTTTCACTGTCAATAAAATGAATGACAAATGAATTCAATAAATGAACTCCACACAATAGAAGCAAAGCAATTATTCTTCTAACAGCATATAGGGAAACATTTATGTCGTGTTGGGAGTAGGGTAATTACTATAGCCTGGGAAGTCTAAACGAATAAAGTTCCACTAATTCTTTTCACACAGCTCTGCTGAGGAATTCATTACTTCAAAATTTTCCTTTCAGGTTTTTCATTAGACTGCTCCTCTTCACATTTTTATCAGAAAATTTAGTACATATCTTTCTAAATATTTAGAGGAATCACTGAGCTATGCTATCTCATATAATTGGTTATCTTTAAAAGTTTTATAGTCTGCAAAGGAATTCTAACTTTATTATGTCTCTCCATCTAATAACAAAAGAACCAGATGTACTAACGCTTATAAAATTCTCAATCTGCTGACCCCTGGCTGTCATCACACCCCAATCACACATCATTGCACTGCACTTGCAGAGTGCATCTGGGACTTTCTGGCAGGCACATTTCCTCCCTGTGGAGGGCCCATGCTGTGAATATGTGCTCAAGTGCAGCAGGACAAGAGGTTCAAGGCTGGACTCACTGACACGCACATCTGTGCTGATGACTAAACCTCATGCCTTGTCTGCATTTGGCTTCCCAGGTTGACGGGGGCGGAAGGCAAGTGCTGGGGGACTGGTTTTCTATTTCCAAGCGAAGAATCCTTTGAGTCTGGTAAATTTCCATACTAGATCAGAATTCCGTCATTCTAAAAAAAAAAGTCTTTGCATTGAACCTCAATTTTCAGGTATAAATAGCGAGTAATTCAGTATAGCTGGATATATTAGATGTAGAAACATTATGAAACGATAGGGAATTATACAAATTATATACAGAAGTTCAAGTCAGTTTAGGGAAAATTAGACTAGGAAAAACTTTAATAGCAAGAATGTTAGAGCTGATTTTGTTCTTGTTCACATTCTCTAACTTTCCACATTGCCTGGTAAAGTCCTAGAGCAAAGCCTATTGAAGTAATGTGAACAAGAAGAGAAAAGTGGGTTTAAAGTACAGTCACATGTCCTACATTCTGACCCTGGTTTTGTGGATAGTCAGGACTGTGTTCCTGCCGTGCAGCAGTGGGGAAGAAGACAGCTGTGTTAGGAGCTCTGGTGAGCTGTATATTTTCTCATGTGGTTTTTAGGGCTCAGAACACCAATCACAAATTTCAGCCAACATCAGGGCTTGGGGAGAAGCCAAAGAAGCATCCTGTCCACAATTTATTATTCCTAATACATTTAAAAGAAAGTTAAACAAAAAAAAACCAAACTCTCAAGCTGTTACAACATGTGAACAATGCAAAAGTGAATATTTTAAAGTTATAGAGAAAAAAAGGATTGGGATTTTGTGAAACATAAATAGATCAGGCTGCTGACATATCTGAAAATTAGGTTACTCAATATGGAAAAATTCACATTAGGTTAGGATATAATTCTCTCTGGGAGGGTTATCCATGTAGTACTAATGCAAAGCAGGGAATTGGAACTAGCTGTTATTCTGACAAAATGTCCTGTTTAAGGATGGCAGAGTAGAACATACTTTGATGACTGCATCTCATGTGCATGGATCTAATGTTATATGGATCAAATCACCGATATCATTTTAATGTTCCTTTGTATTTCATATTTCTATTTGCTACAGTAGGAGCTAAGGAGGAAAGCACCAGGTCTCAGGTAGCTAACCACACCCAAGGAATAGGTAGCCAATCTAAATGTAGAAGGGGATACCTGGGGCGGGACTTGGCAACAAATAAAAGGCAACTGCAGGCTCTTCCCCCAGTGAGACAAGAGAGAAGTGAAGTGAAGAAGGGAAGAGCTCTCTCTCTCCCTCTCTGGCCAGCTGCTCCCAACTGGCTTCCTCCTTCTCTCCTTGGATCAGGTAGGGCAGCATGCCAGGTACCGGGCCCAGTATGGATAGGCCATGGAAGGCCAGGCAAGGGCTGCTACAGTTATGGGCCAGGCTCAGAGGCCCAGGTTACGGTAGGGCTTGGATGCCCAGGATAGCCCAGGTTTGGGCAGGGCTTGGATGCTCCAGTACAGGGCGAGGTACTGAGCAGAGGAGTCTCACCAGCGTGTACAGAGTAGAAGCTTGAGACTAAGGAAAGCCGGGACAAGACACAGGGATCTCTGGGGTACAGTTGGAAGGCCCAGCTACAGGCACTGAGAGAGCAGCACAGGAACAGGCCCGGGCCATCATTGTGGAATGTGAGCAGACTGTGTGGGACAGGACCAGGAATTCGTTCACGGGTAACACGGAGGCCAGGCATTTGGGAAGGGACCCGGAATCCTCTGTACATTAAACTTTCAGACTTCTGAGTTTTGTATGTAATTCTTTCATACAATCCTCAAGAACCCATTAGCGCAGGTGAATCCACTTTCGCGTTAACATATTTATATCATTGCTTTAATAAGTATATACCTACCGGTGATCCTGCAAAGCCCACTTCACCAGGGTTTCCGTTTCTACCAGGTTCACCCTATGTGGAAAAGAAAGGCAAAGGTGAGAAGCAAGAAGTGATTAAATATTCCCTGATAAAACTAGATGTCAAATAGCCAGAAGGAGACAGATATAGAATGACTGCATTTATTTGCATGACATAATTATATATATATATATATATGTGTGTGTGTGTGTGTGTGTGTGTGTGTGTGTGTGTGTGTGTACATATTATGATACCAATATCCAAGGTCAGGTGAAACATGTATTAGGTGGTCTTGTCAAAGGTGGAAATTATCACAAACGTGGGGAGTCAGAGGCTAGGTAAGACAGAGAATGGAACAGTGTGCTAATAATTGTCAAAAGTGCTAATACAAACCTAGAGCTGAGCATTAAATACCGCAAAAAGATACACATGACAACCTCTTAATGTATGTATTTTAATCCATAATGTGGAAGGGAAGGAAAAGAGAAAGAGAAAGAAAGAAAGAGAAAGAAATAAAGAACTGGCCATAGAGGCAGGCTAGAGGAGGGGAGAAGGAATCGGGGACATTGGTGGTGGGAAATGGGCACTGGTGGAGGGATGGGTGCTGGAACACTGTATGACCAAAACCCAAATATGAACATCTTATGAACATCTTTGTAATAGTATATCTCATGATGGTATAATAAAATATTTTAAAAAAGAAAAAGAAATAAAATGTATATAGGAAAAAACAAATAGAACTTGGCATTAAATACAGGCAAAAAGATGCACATGATAACCTCTAAGTATATGTATTACAATCCACAATATGTAAGAGAAGGAAGAGAGAAATAGAGAAAGAAAATGAGAGAAAAGAGATGGAAAGGCTAAGGGAGGGGAGGGTATTGTGGACATTGGTGGTGGGAATGGGCACTGGAGGAGGGATGGGTGCTGGAACACTGTATGGCCGAAACCCAAACATAAACATTTCTGTAATTGTTAAAAAAAACTAGATTTCAAATGAATTGTACATAACAAATCCCCTCTGGAAAGCTTGCACTCAATGCGTTTAACAAAAATAGACAAACAATCAAAAACAAAGTCCATTGAACTCTCAGATGGCAACTAAAGGGGCTGGAGAGATAGTACAGTGGGAAGGGTGCTTGCCTTGCAAATAGTAAACCCGAGTTCAATCCACTGCAACCTGTATGGTTCCTAGAGCACTACAAGGCATGATCCCTGAGGGCAGAACCAGGATTAAGCCTTGAGCACTATCAGGTACAACCCAAATATAAGATGACAAATAATCCCAAAATATCAGTTTGTGAAGGTTTTTTAAATTAACTTCATCAGAAGAAGAAATAAATATAAATTAAAACTGCCCTCAGGTTGTTGCTTACCACTTCATTAATACAAAAATTTACACACACATGCGTACAGCATATGTCACAAATTGCAATTATACATGTGGCGCTGAATTAAAAGTGTTTTTTAAAAATGTTTCCAATTCTTTTCCTGAAATTAAAAAGTTTTAAGAGTTATCAGAGTCATTTTCGTTAGGGCCAAATTCAATATAATATTGTTTAAAAAAAAAATCTCAAGACACACAAAGAAAAATATTTACAAGGTGTAGTATCACACGAAATAGAGCTTCTGCTCATTATGTTATCTACTCAGGATTTCAATGTAGGGATTGGACTGAGAAAAGAGTTGAGAAAAATAAATCAATTGATGCATTTTGTGTTATGATCACAGATTTTTGAATGTTAAACTCTGAGGCTGGGTGCAACTTTTCATTAAAAAAATCCAAATGACATGCAAATAAATGAAGTCATTCTGTATCTGTCTCTCTCCTTCTGGCTAATTTCGCTCAACATAATATTCTCCATGTCCATCCATTTATAGGCAAATTTTAGAACTTCATTTTTTCCTAATAGCTGCATAGTATTCCATTGTGTAGATGTACCAAAGCTTCTTTATCCAGTCATCGATTTTCGGGCACTCTGGTTGCTTCCAGATTCTGGCTATTGTGAATAATGCTGCTATGAACATAAAAGTAGGGATGGTGTTTCCGCTGCGTATTTTTGGTTTCCCAGAGTAGATTCCCAGGAGTGGTATGGCTGGGTCAAATGGGAGTTCCAATATCCAAGGTCAAGTGAAACATATATCAGGAGGTCTTGTCAAAGGTGGAAATTATCACAAACGTGTGGGAGTCAGAGGTTAGGTAAGACAGAAAATGGAACAGTGTGCTAATAATTGTCGAGGGTACTAATGCCAACCTAGAACTGAGCATTAAATAGAGGCAAAAGGATACACATGACAACCTTTTAATGTATGTTCTGTAATCCATAGTATGGAAGGGAAGGAAAGAGAAAGAGAGAAAAAGAAAGAGAAAGAGAGAGAAAGAACCTGCCATGGAGGTGGGCTGGGGGAAGGGGGAGGGAACCAGGGATGTTGGTGGTGGGAGATGGGCACTGGTGGAGGGACGGGTACTGGAACACTGTATGACCAAAACCCAAATATGAACTTTTTTAGTTGTGTATCTTTTTATTTGTATATCTCACGGTGGTATAATAAAATACTTAAAAAAATAAAATAAAATGACAGGAAAAAAAATCCAAATGATGGGGCCGGAGCAATAGCCCAGCGGGTAGGGCGTTTGCCTTGCACGCCTGCCGGCCCGGCCGCCCAGGTTCGATCCCCGGCATCCCATATGGTCCCCCGAGCACCACCAGGAGTAATTCCTGAGTGCAGAGCCAGGAGTAACCCCTGAGCATTGCGGGGTGTGACCCCAAAAAAAGAAAAAAAAGAAAAAAAAGAATCAGTAAGTGGCAGAGATTCTCCCAGTCCTCAAGCTGACTATAGGCGCCAACTGAGGGAGACAGATTAGGGTCTGGCCCATTCCAACACAGTCCTGACAGCTGAAAACCTCCACACAACACAATTGCAGCCAATCTCAAGGCCGGACTCCACTGCTTGAATGAGCTCCACCCAGAAATTAACCTGCTGAAAAACTCAAGGGATGCAGATTTTGGAACTGAAATCTCCAGGTTTTCATGGAGTTGGTGATTGGCTCCCTGCTCCCACCTCATTTCCCTGTTCTTCCTGAAGACCAGGCCTATTCTTCTATGCCCTAAAGTTCCACCCAGTTATAAATTTAACTCCAACTTTATCACAGAGTTACTATCTTTGGAATTCCTGAGCAAAATCTCAAACTCTAGTATATGCCAAAATATATGGTGTAATAAGCAATATAATTAGTGCCTCCTAAGAGAGTAAGAATGGGGGGGAGGTTGGGAAACTAGGGACTTTGGTGGTTGTAACGGCACATTGGTGGTGGGATTGGCGTTGGAATATTAAATACTTGCAACAAATCTTCAGTGAGTAACTTTATAAATCAAGTTAAAAAATTAAAAAGAAAAAGAGAACTATCCAAGTGAAGTAATGACTTTTTCAACATAGAGAGAGAAATAATTGAACCAATCTACAAACACATTTAGAAAATTCCACTTTTGGTCTTCTACTAAGAAAGATCTCACAAGGAACTTTTTCTATTAGAGCATTGTATTTTCTCTTTAGAATTACTTCAGAGGTACCACCAACAAAGGCTGCAGTCATTGTGACAATTTATCATCACAATGAAGTAATGAAGGAATAACTTGGAACAGCAAGAAAAGATTTATTACCTAGTAACAGAGTACCATGAAAATTGAAAACATTTAGATGTTTTGTAAAACCCCATTTTGAGTTCTCCAGTTTTAACTAAAATATACATATATATATATATATATTTTCTTTTCTTCACATATATTGGTTGTTTTCTTCACATATAGCGCTCTGGGGTTACTCCTAACTCTGCACTCAGGAATTAATTACTCCTGGTGGTGCTTGGGGGAACCATGTGGGATGCGGGGATAGAACCTGTGTTGGCGCGCGTGTAAGGCAAACACCTACTTACTGTACTCTGGCCCCAGTTTTAGCTAAATTGAATGGATGCAAAAAGTGGAGAAAAATGAAATGGAATTCAATTCACGATATGTATATTAACATTGTAGGGCCTTCTTAGCCTCCTTCAAAGTTTCACAGAATGATGAACAAAAGGTGGCTTACATCTTCACCAGGCTTTCCAGGGAGGGCCCTCAGGTCCACGTGCACCAACTGGACCCTAATAAAAAAACAAAAGAAAAAAAATTTGTCTGTGTTTGCCCATACTCCATAATGATACCATGTAAAATACTGTTAAGTATTGTTAAAATATGAGTATTAGATAAAGCAGCCTTTTAAAATCTGAATTTTGTTATATTCCTTTTATTTCATGCTCAATAGGGGAAGAACTTTCAGTTTCTTAAGTACAAAGATTAACACTGCATGCATACTATATTTAAGACGTTTGAATTTTTATATATTCTGCCAGAAATAAAATAGCATATAGCTTAAGCAAATAGGGTCTGAACTCTATTTTGACTTTTGGCTAATCTTCAAAGAAGCTAGTAAAATAAACTAATCCATGCCATCATTTCAGTGGTGGGCCCATTTTTAATAGGGTCCACATGCTTACTTGACATTTACCATGGGTCCAGGTTCACCAGGCTCTCCAGGAGGTCCTGCAGGGCCTACACCACCCTAAAATTGAGAAAAAATTATGCAATAAAATTGATATATACAAGCCAAAGAAAAGAATACTAAGTCATATATTATTTCCAGTATAGTAAAAGTGTTCAAACTGATGGTTTCACCACTTTCTAGCTGTTAGGTTTTGGGGAAGTTACTGAATCTTATTATAATCCAGCTTTTTAACCCATAAAAGTGAGAGCAACAGGGGACCCACTTCATTTGGCTCTTGTAGCTCTGGCACAGCCAATGCACATTAAGAAGTCAGAATCATGCTGGGACAAGTGACTGTTTAATCAATGACACGATTGTTGAGTATTACCATCTTATCATCAGCATCTAGATTTCTATTCACCACTGACAATAGTATAAAATAGCTCAAAGAATTACACACACACACGATAGTGGAATATAATGTCCTTGAGATAAGAATTTTTTTTAGTTATTTTGAGGAGTTGGAGAGATAGTACAGCAGGTAGGGTACTGGCCTTGCACACAACAGACTCAAGTTTGATTCCCAACACCCCCTATCCCCACCCCCACCAGAAATGATTCTGAGTGCAGCCCCAGGGAGGAAGCCCAGATCATTGCTGGAAGTATCCCAATACAAAACAAAAAGAATTGTTTTTAAAAAAATTATTCACTACTTACTGCAAATGGTTAAACAATATTAAATAGCTCTAACTCATTATTTCACTAACTGATATTTTCTAGCTGGTTGGAATTACAGTATTATATTCTCTTTAAAGAGTCAATGCTGTGATTACCTGGACTTCCTTTTTCCAATATGTTACATTATTAGATAATATATCTTCCATGATTTGATTTCACAGTATTAGAGTTGGTATATAACCAATTAGGGGAGTTTTCATCATGGTTTAAGAAAATTATCTTATTTCAGGAGCAAAGGTGCTCTTAATATTAGAGGTCATTCACAAATAAATGAGATAATAAAACTTTATCCCAATGAAGAACAAAGAACCTTCATTTAATAAAGACATACGGCACAAATTTTTCAGCGAAAATTAAATACAATCCATTCAAAGTGAGTGTCAATAATATGCAGTTTAACAGCTAATCTAAAGCAGTCAAATCATATAGATAGCTGATATTACAATTTTTCACATTGTAATAATTTAATCACCAAAAACACTTACTTGCTGTCCTTGCAAACCCTGAGGTCCTCTTGGACCAATAGGACCCTTAAAATAAATAAGAAAAGTTAGATTATTTTGAATTAGCCTTAGAATATGAAACGGAGTGTTTGGTCAGTGAAAAAAATGATGGCATTCTCCATCTACATGCTTCTGAAACAAAGCTATATTCAAGACAGGTAAAGCCTGAACGTTTGAGATTTTCTGCACCACTCAGTGTCATAAGTAAATAAAAAATATGTCTTGTACACTCCCAATGTCTTTAAGATGAGAACACTTAAGGGGATTGTTCTGTTACCAGAATATCTAAGAAAAGAAAAATCTTGGTGGGCATGGAAGAGTTAAAGACTATTTAATTCTTCAGCTTTCCAGAAAAAAAAAAAACTACAATTTAAAGGATATGTTGAACTAAAGATATATGGGACAATTGAACACACAATTATGTTATTCTAAATATAAGTTAAACATTATCTGGGGAAAGTTTTCTGGGTTATCTTATCTCCCATAAGATCACTTGATCACTTGACATCCCGTTATTCATCGATTTACTCGAGCGGGTGCCTGTAACATTTCCATTTGACCCTATCGCATGCCAGTGTAGCCCAATGGCATCAACTTGCTTCAGGAATACAAAGAGCCTCAAACCGTTCTTTCAGTGTCTTGACAAAGTCTGAACATCTTGTAGGTGGGTGGCCACGTGATCGTTTGACGTTCTGTGGGATCCAGTTGGTAACAATGGCTCTAGTCCAGCGGTTGTCTCCAAATTTGGAGACATGCATTACATGTCCAGCCCATCTGATTTTCGATGCCTTGGCAAATGAGACAGTATCCCTGACTCTGGATAGTTGACAGAGGTCGGAACTCTGGATTCCTTCTCTCACTTGAGTGAGGCGTGATATTCCAAGCACAGTTCTTTCGATTCCTCTTTGGGAGACCTGAATGGCATTCTCATCCTGCTTTCATAGGGCCCATATGTATCCCATAAGATACATTTAAAATATTCATAGCAATACAATATGGCCCTTTCATAGTCATACAATATGGTCCTTTCATAGGGCCCATATGTATCCCATAAGATACATTTAAAATATTCATATTAATACATTTAAAATATTCGTATAAATAAAATTTCATATATTTAAATGTATCCCATAAGATACATTTAAAATATTCATAGAGATTCCTCTTGCCCCTCGAGGTGTTGCAGATGTGGCTGTGGTGCCTGGCTGCTGCCCGCAGATGGCAGACAGGAGACAGGCTTGTAGAGTAGAATGATTTTTCCACCCAGGACTCTGCCTTGTGGGCCCTGGATGGTTGATGGTCTGACATAGAAAAAGACCGGGCTCCCTGGGATGAACCCAGTGCCATGGCAGAGCCTGGCAAGCTACCCATGGTGTATTCAATATGCCAAAAACAGTAACAATAATGGACCTCATTCTAATGAATGGAGACCTTACTGGCACCCACTTGAGCAAATCGATGAACAATGGGAAGTCAAGTGACAAGTGATAAAGACCCCCCATTTAATTGTGAAACAATTATACTGAGGTATGAAAAAAGAAAGAAAAGAAAAATTTAAATTTAAAAAAACAGACTACTATATGTCTATGCTATTTTAACGCATTTAAGGAAAATATATGGTATTCTTGAATAGCTAACTCAGACCTCTCTTTTTAGAGTAGAATGGTTTTTCCACAAGTAATTCAATACCTATAAAATTTACACTTACCACAGAGCCAGGCATTAGTCCGACTTGACTCCCAAGCCCAGATTTTTCATCCAGACCAGCCATCTGAGCAGAAAATGGCTGTAAAACAATGTGTTTCCATCATTCCCAGAGTAAAGCAGTGATTTCAACATTGTTTTTTTTATTTGAGAAGTGTACATTCTCTGAACTTTTTTCAGAGAATGGCCTTTCTGAAGATCATTGTAAACTTCTGACTTTAAAGCAAGGAGAAATGCTTTAGCTGTTTTTCATTGTGTGTGTTTTGGTTAAATAATCCTCCTCATAGTTTTTAACCACTATGTTGCTTTAGGTTAACCACTGCAGTGTCTGGGACTTGATAAAAGCATGGCTAACTCTGATAGCATTTCACCAGTCTCATAGATTTCAGTTCTAAGTCTTTATTTTATCTGATTATCTCCCCTGATTAGAGTATATCAAACATCTGAAGAAAGCCTGAAAGATGCTTTTAAAACTTTTTGTCCTGGAGATCCCAGATGGCATTTTTATTTAGTTTGCTTACGTGACATTCTTTCTTTGTTTAGAACCAGTAAACTCTGGGTAGCTTAATATAAGCTGATAAACATTTTATTATCCGTCTAATGACTCTTGGAAAGCTCCAAGAATGACTCACAATTTCATCTACTTATTCTGTCATCAGAAAGATTCTGGTAGCCAAATTTAAAAAAAAAAGTTGCTTATCATTGTTCAGTTAATTACCAAATCTTAATTAGAATAAAATATATACTATCCTTGAAAAATAGATAGACAATTCCTTCTACAGTTAACTGAGATAAAAATATAAACTGTTGTAAAACTTTATAATTTAGAATTCGGTGTGTTCCCTTGCTACGTTACTCAGACTACTTTTAATCTCTTTGTCTGCCACTCAGAGATTAGCGGAAATGCATTTTGTTTTATCTCACTTCTGAAAGAAAACTAAAATTTGGGAAATAATCAGGAAGCATTTGTAATGTCAACACTGTGGTCCCTCCCGTGAATCATTATAAACAGGTCTTCCTCCCGTGGTGTAGAAGACATGGAACAGATTTTATCAGTGTTAGGCACTTAGAGAATAGCAAAGAACAGAGAAACAGATCCCCACAGATTCCTTTTCAGTTCATAGAACAAGTAATGTTTTACTAGTTCTTTATTATCAAAAATGGGGGTAGGGGAGAAAGAAAATAAAATTCAGACTGCAGAACATAAATGAGAAACACAAGTCATTAGAAATAGTACTGTTTAAAAAATGCTACATTAGGGGCTCGAGAGATAATACAGTGCGTAGGTTGCCTGCCTTGTATGTGCCCACCAGGTTCAATACCCAGGGCCCCAGATGGTTCCTGAGCCGCAGTATAACTAATTCATGAGCACATAGCCAGGAGCCATCCCTGATTACCTCCAGGTGTGACCCAAAACACAAAACGAAAAATGCTCAGTTCAACTTTCCAATCCCTGACGGTTTCTAGTTTTATCACTGGGCATAGCAGCACTGCAGTCACTTGCCTACTCTTACAGTCAAAAGTAAGCATCTGAACTAATAAATGTAAAATATCAGCAATAAATAAAACCTACTGTCTTTTTTTTTGCTTTTTTGATCACACCCGGTGATGCTCAGGGGTTTCTCCTGGCTTCTGCACTCAGGAATTACTCCTGGCAGTGCTCGGGGGACCATATGGGATGCCGGGGATCGAACCCGGGCCAGCATGGACTGGCTGCATGCAAGGCAAACCCCTACCCGCTGGGCTATCTCTCAGGCCCAAAACCTACTGTCTTAATATCACATTGAACAATGTACAACTTACCCTGCTCATTCCATCAGGGCCTGTATGGGATGGATGTCCAGGGAGGGCCTGGGGCACCAGGCTGACCAGGGAACACCTGGTTCCCCATCAATTCCCTGAGGACCTCGGGACCCTAAAAAAATAAGACAATGTAAATTAGAGTTCATTGTTTAAAATATACTAAGTAGAAAGTTAAAACACAGACCCCTGATAAAGATGAATCATTAATAATTTCTAATAGTAATATTTCATGATTCCAACTGTCTAAAATTATGGAAAAGGCACAAAAGACATTTGGAGACAAAAGACCATTGGATGCCAGAGCTTGGAGGTAACAAAACTCAAAAGTTGAGCACAAATTTGTGGAACGGTAAAGTTCTGTATAAGACTATAATGATTGGTAAGTTACCATACACTTCCCCAAACCCAAGGAATGCATAGCAAGGAGAGAGAAACTTAAGATAAGCTCTTGATCCTGATGGGGAGTCTGTCCATGTATGGCCATCCACTACAAGAGTTCTATCACTCCGGCTGATACTGCCATTTTCAGCACCATTCATGTTCTCTATCATTGTAACATGAGAAGTTCTGAGTAAGAACTTGACTCTTCATTTGTTGAATCTTCGATAATGTTTGTAATAATTGTAAACTTCTATTTTACTTTAGAATAATCGTCCTTATGTTGTTGAGTATGAGTGATCAAAGGTATACAATTAGCAACTTCTAGATTTGTTTGTCTATCTCACAGTTAACTATATTTATATATAATCAATATATCTATCTTCTACACTTAAAATATATATGCATCATGTCTATATCTTTGCATCTACCTATACATGTCTACTGTTCTTGACAACCCATCTCCACCAAAAACTTGTACAAATTGCTTTATTGGGGTTCTTTTTCTTTTAATTTCCAATGTTCATGGAGTCAATATACCCTCTTCACCAAAATGGTGTTGGAAAACTGGTTAACCACATGTTGAAAAGTGAAGATAGGTACTTATCTCATACTTTTACAGAAAATTCAATTCAAAATGGACCAGACCTTGAGCCAATCAGACTTGAATTCATAAAATACATTGGGGAAAAATAATTTAGGAATAACTCCTACATTGAAGCTAGGGATGTGGTAAAAAATAGAACCACTCATCCAGTGCTGGTAGCAATGTTGTCTAATTCAACCCCTATGGAAAGCAGTATGGAGAACTCTCAGAAAAGTAAAGTAGAGCTGCCACATATGGCTCAGAAATCCTTTTTGGTATCTGCAGGCTAGCCATAATGTGTAAAATAAGAGGGAAGAGAGATGCAGAGACAGTGAGAGAGATAGAGAGAGAAATGGAAGAACTGGAGTACCTGCTATTAAGGCGGGTGGGGACGGAGGGGAGGGGGTACATTGGTGGTGGAAATGGGGCACTGGTGGAGGGATGGGTGCTGTAATACTGTATTACCAAGAACCAATTATGAACACCTTTGTAATTGTGTGTTTCACGGTGGTATAATAAAAAAATTAAAAAAAAAGAAATCCTTTTTGGTATCTGTACTCAAGATGCAAACATATTCATATAAAAGGACACATACACACCATTATCCATTGCAGCAGCACAATGCCAAGGATAGGGGAACCACACTAGTGACCAAAGACATGAGTGATAATGAAGGTGTGGTACATGGATATATGAAGTACTATGTAACTGCAAGGTTTGAATGAAATCACACAATTCACAGCAACTTGTATGGAACCGGAGTATATAATGTTTAAGTCAAATAAATAAGAACAAATACGAATGATCTCACTCATCTGTGGTGTATAGAAAAACAGGTATCAAAGCAGGGTTACCTAATTACCCTGGATTATGGAAAGGAGGATGGAGAAGGAAAGAAACTGAGGAGGGAAATAAGGGGAGGCAGAGAGAAAGAACATAGGGGTAAAGATAAGGTGTGTACATACATACATATATATGGTGTATATACACACATACATATATACGGTATGTATGCCAACAATACTGCATGCACTAGACCAAAACTAATAACTAAGCTTAGTAACTGACAAGGGGGCACCCCTGGGGGGGTCGTGAGGAATCTAGGGATAGTGGTGGGGGAAGGTCACACTACTGATGATATTGGCAATGGCATTCTCTATGCCTGAAACTACCATTAACAATTTTGTAAATCATGGTGACATAAATTTAAAAATAAATCCAATCTTGTAATGTTTTGCATAGTTTTGGACACATAATAAACACTCAATATATGCTTATTCCATTTTCGTATTTCATTTATATTTACTGTAATACTTGAAGTCTGGTATATTTTATTTTTCTTACCACCCCCAAAGACAGACCAAACCAATGAAAACTAGAGAAAAAGGCAAAGTGACCCAGCCAACTTTAGTTCTCAGAGAAATGAGTAATGATTTCTAACTGCCAAATTCCACCTCCTCCTAACCCACATTCTGAAGGCAGCTTGGGGAATAGCCACGTCCTCAGTTCTGGAAAATGTTTCCTCCCAAAACTTCAACAGTCCTGTAAGTCTTGTTAAGCATTTATTAGATTTTTAACCCTTAAAGACTCTTAACAGATTTTTTTCTTTTGCTTTTAGGGTCACACAGCGATGCTCAGGGGTTACTCCTGGCTCTGCACTCAGGAATTACTTCTGGCAGTGCTCTGATGACCATATGGGATACTGGAATCAAATCCGCATAGGTGCGTGCAAGACAAACACCCTTCCCACTGTACTGTCATTCCAGCATGTATCTTAACATGTTTTTAAAAGGAAAGGAAGAAGCAGAAGAACTCAAAGGCCAATGTAATGTGTTCCCCTGATTAGACATAGGAACAAGGAAAATTCATAGTAAGTTAACTTGAGCTTAATAATTTAAGGTATTAAATAATACCTTAAATAATTTAATTTAATTTCTTTAATAATAAGGAATTTCTTAAGAGTAAATATGAGTTTATCTTCTGGCACATAATAATCTGAAATCATGTTAATACAGCAGAGACAGCAAATCTGGAAGAGCTAAAGTGCAAGTGGGGGCAGTTTACACATAAACACTGACATAAGAGCAATTCAGATACGTAACTGATTATCAGACATTTGTACAGATGCATCAACTTCCTGGAAGAAAAGTTAATCTGTTCCACTAGAAGTAGATAGCTAGCTCTGAAAAAGTAACAAATTGAAAAATAATTTTTCTGAAAATTATCCCTATACCTTAAAGATAAAACCTTTTTTTGACTTCTAAACAGTAAATTCACTAGACACTTTATGATGGATAATGAAGACAGATTTTAATTGTTATTGGGTCTCTTCCAGGTTTTATAAGTGAGGGCTATATAAACTTAAATGGTGCAATGTAATAAGTAATAAGTTATTGTCACTTGTCTTCCCATTGATCATCGATTTGCTCGAGGGGCACCAGTAACGTCTCCATTCGTTGAGAATGAGATCCATTATTGTTAATGTCTTTGGCATATTGAATACACCACGGGTAGTTGCTAGGCTCTTTCATGGCTCTGGGTTCATCGTAGGGGGACCCAATCTTTTTCTATGTCAGACCATCAACCATCCAGGGTCCACAGGGCAGAGCCCTGGGTATAGACAAGCCTGTCTCCTGTCTGCCACCTGCTGATGCAGCCAGGCACCACACCCACAACTGCAATACCTTGAGGGGCAGGAATGAGTAACTCAAATAAGTAATAAGTAATTTCTTTTACTTTATCCAATTTTTGTTATTCCTGTAGCAACCAGAGATCACAGAACATGAGTGCTTTATCTCAACAGTACATTCCTGACATTTGCTCATGAGTTTTAACATTTGAATGCAGCTTGGGGAATTCATTAGAGGTTTCCCTAGATTCTGTTTTAATTTTACCTCTTAAGAGAGAAATACAATTTTTATCTAAAAAATAATAAGTAATTATCACATTACTAATGTCCTGTGAATTGGTCCTGAACTGTATCACTGTGGACTCAAATAAGTAATAAGTAAAATAATTATAATCCATATGTAATTTTATTGAATAGTGAAAACAAAGATTAAAACTCCATAATTAATTTTAGTATTTCTGAATGAGAGAAATGCCCTAACTTGTACAAGACAAAGCTCCCTTTCCCCAGGATACGCTATTAAAAGTACTTCTATATTGCCACTAGGTGGCGACTTTTAAACATCCACAGTAGAATTAATGATCAAGACTAAAGAGTTTAATTCATAGTCTGTTAGTAATATCACACTCAGACTATTATAAAACATTACATTAACAATAACTGACATAATTAATAATTTGAGTATATAGAAATATGCCTGAAGTTAGGTTCATGCTTAATTAAGGAAAACCAGGAAAAGCTGCTGGCATTTTTTTTTTTTTTTTTTTTTTTTGCTAGTCAGTCACTAAACACCAACACAGCACCACTTGCAAAGATTAAGAGAGGACCACATCTCCTAGCTGGACACCTGTCAGTCCTGACAGGTGTCATAAAAAACTATTTCATAATGAGAGAGAAACCCCCAATAATTTTATATTGTCTCAACCTTAATCAAAAAAGCACACTAAAATGAGTAGAAAGTAAGGGAAGGTAGGAAGAGTACAGGAAGGTGGAAGGGAGAGAAGAAGAGGGAGGGGAGGCAAAAGGGAAGAGAAGATTTCACTGATTCCTAATGAGAAATTCTAAAAATTTTTTTCCATTTAGCTAAGAAGATTCCAACAGTGCCCAAGGATATTCTGTGACTGTACAAAGTCCCAGCACCCCAGACATAAAAAGGGCCCACGGCCCACCACAATGTCCCTATGTAACCTTCAGTCCAGTTATCACTCCCGTCCCAATCCTCCCTCAGTGCTTGGTAATCAGTTTTGCAATCCAAACCAAAGATTTGTCAGTGTTCAACATTGTCCTTTCCCTGCTTTGCCTCACTCTGGGAATTCCGGGATACTAGAATTCTGACCAGTATTCCCAAAGCAGTTTCTTCCTTAAATTAAGTACCTAATGATAATGGTACCATACATTCTGGGTATAAGTACATTGATGTATGATGTTTTCTCCATGACCCTCCACCAACTGAAGCTATTCTTCATCTTGTAATGCCAGGACTTGAGCAAGCATCAGGGGCATTATTAACCACATTTAAGCTCTTGACATGGGAGAGCCCATAACTCAGTAGAAAGACAATGAAAGGTCATTGGAACCCAGCCTAGCTACCACCATTATAGCTATTCCCCTCTTCCTTAAGGCACTGATAATAAATTTCAGGGATAATATAAATACCCAAATTGCAGCCTCCGTTTGAAAACATGGTATATCAAGTATACCATGATACCTATGTATCATTGTATACTTGCTAAAATGCATAGAAGCAAACATACTACTAAAAATCTAATCAGCAGCAGGGAGTTCCTAGTCATGTGATCCAAAATTTTTCCTCATTTTATATAAAGTATCTGTTGCTTAATTTATCTATATCTCCCATTTAGGTGGAGCAAAGATAAATTTGGACATCTCAGAATAGCTAGACAGTAGAATAGAAAAAGGTTCATTAAGAGAAAATTAAATAACTCATGACTTTTTGACTGAAACAAGGAATAATAATAGCAACAGACAAATTAATCCAGCTACTTAAAATATGAAGAATACTACATAGGGAGAAATCTATGAATAAAGAGAATTGCAATCCAGAAGTTGTGAACAACACATAGTCTGGGGGGGATAGGTAAGAAAGAATTTGGCGTAACATATATATCCTCATGTTTTAACTCAAAGGAACAGAGGAAGTTATTTAAATTTAAGGCATTCCCTTTGCTCTGGTAGTAAATTTGTTGATATTTTGAATTACTCCTTTGACAGCTTTGTAGCAGCTGCTAAGTCAGAAAGATGGATTGTTACTTGGGAAATAAATTATCATACATTCACTTGAAAGAAAATGTTATCTATTAATTTCTTTTTCCTTTATCCAATTTGGTTATTCCTGTAGCAACCAGAGATCACAGAACATGAGTGTTTTATCTCAACAGTACATTCCTGACATTATTTGCTCATGAGTTACAACTTTTGAAAACAGCATGAGGGATTCATTAGAGGTTTCCTACGATTCTGCTTTAATTTTACCTCTTAAGATAGAAATTCAACTTTCATCTAAAAATAATAAGTAATTATCACACTACTAATGTCCTGTGAATTGGTCCTGAACTGTGTATCACGATTCACGAAGGGTGAGGAAGAAAAAAAAGATTGCTTGCCCTTTGCTGCATAGAGGTACATGGTATAGACCAACTGACTTAGAATCTGTACAAATTCAAATGGGTACTTTGCTATCAACTTACAGGTCTTCCTTTGGGTCCTCTCTCTCCTCTCGGTCCTTGTGAACCTGGAGGTCCCTAGAATAGAAAAAAGGATGTTTATATCTGCAAAATATGTATACTTCAGATGTTTTTGTTTTAAAGACTTGCTTGATATAAAAATGTGAAATGGTAAACATAACTTTTTATTTAATCTCTCATTGAAAAATGGAAAAATGTACATAAATGCTCTGAGAACACAGAAAAGCTGGTTTAGTTATGATGCTAAATGAGGATGATGAAGAAGTAGAAGCTGCATTAAAGCATCATGGAATCCAGTGGCTGAATAGACTCGTTTGAGCAGTAATTGGAAACTTGCAGGGATCATTTTAACTGCTTTTTCCTAGACAATACTTTTCCATTAAATTATGGACAAAAAAACCAAAAGATAAGATCTTGAGAACTCAATCCCAAATTACCACTTATCTGAGGGAATGTATGACTGTACATGATACCTCAAATTATTTAAATGTTCAACTTGTCAAACTGATGAAAACAATGGCGGGGGAGCCTGTTATTCTACTACTTCTAAATGTTAAATTTATTCTATTTAAAATATTGCATCATTTCCATTGTATATCTTAAAAATTCTAAACAGTGCCAGTTATTTCCTCTTAAAATAAATTATTATGATTTCAGAGCAGTGCTATTGTGTTGATACTTTTTTTTTTCTGAGAAAATAGGTAATTGTCTTAAAAGTTTCATTTTATTCAAAGAAAATTTCAATTGAGTTGGCAAAAAATACAATGTATTTACTGACCAAAAACAGTTTTATTTAAAACAAAAAAATTCAGGACTAGAATAGCTATTTAAAGTGTATTATGATTTTGCTTACACTGATTTAATGTCTTAAAAATTACAGAAATTGCATGTCTATATGCATATTATCATTCAATTTATCTGTGAATGCTACTACTATTCTAGACATTTTAAAGTAAAGAAAATATATACACTCTTATGTACAATTTCTCAAATTCTACGACAATATAGGAATCAAAATCAATAATCACTGAAATTAAATGTTTGTACATCAAGCATATAATAGTCTATTAACAATCATTATTAAAGGGTATGACCCGGTTTCAATTAGTGAAGTTGGCTATTTTATAATTAATAGTGTAATAACAGGTTGTTTTGCCTTTCAGATAACTTATTCTAACATTGATACCTGTAAAATATGTGGTTCGTGAATTTCAGAATGTGATTATTTTCTATTTGTGTGTCACTGCTGCAAAGCAATCATTAAACTAGGAGCCTTTTCAAGACAGAATATTTTGATAAAATAAGCATCAATCTTTCATATTTCATTGTCTGTGTGAGTCAAGTTTCAAAGAGTTTCATTATGTCTTGAATTTTGAAGAAACTTACTGAAGGCCCAGGACGACCACGTATGCCTGTTACCTGAAAAATAGATAAAATTATATTATTAAGTATGTTATATTGATTTTTAGAAAAGTCAGCGCTCAAATAACATTAGCAATAAAGCGTTCAATGGATTAATATATTGAGGCTAATTATACAGTAATGAATTGAGTTTCTGTTAGTATTAAATGCTTTTTTGTGTGTGGGGAGAGGAGCCGTATCCAGCAGTTGTCAAGGTTTACTCCTGGCTCTGTGCCAAGATCACTCCAGGTTGGGCTAAGTAAATGATTATATGGCGCCAAGAATAAAACTCAGGTCAGTCACAAGCAAGGCAAATAGCCTACCTGCTGTGTTAACAATCTGACCAATAATCTAGTTGTATTATGTATCTATCACATTAAGCAATCTGTTTTTACATGCTTGTTTGATAGTAAAAAACATAATGATAAAATAATGAATTTCCTTGTTTTGAAGGTATACTCAATAATATGTAACTATGGCTATGTTTTAAATGAACATAAAATATATGTTCGTTGATACTTACTACAGGCACTAATCCTGGTTCTCCTTTTTGTCCCTATGAAGTTAAAAAAAGAAAAGTTTAATCATATATAATGTATAGTTCAGCACAAATATATTGCATATAATCAATACAAATCTTTATAAAATGTAAAAAAAAGAGAGGAAAGAAAGTCAAAATTTCAGGGTGTTGTAAGCAGACATTGTTCACAACAAGAATGACTATTCATCTTAGAGATATGGAAAGAAACTCAATGCAGTGTGGGGGATATGCAAAATGGTTTCACTCTGTTTGCATAGTGATCAAAATCCAGAGAGTACAAAACCAAAATGGTTTAAGGAAAAGAAGCAAACTTTTAACACAATAGAAAAAATACTCTAAGAGAGCAAAAGAAAATCCAAAACTGTTTTTATTTGAAATTTTTTTTTTTTGGGGAGAGGGTCACAGCCAGCAATGCTCAGGGATTTCTCCTGGCTCTGCACTCAGGAATTACTCCTGGCGGTGCTCAGGGGACCATATGGGATGCCGGGGATCGAACCCGGGCCGGCACAGGCCGACCAGCGTGCAAGGCAAACGCCCTACCCGCTGGGCTATCGCTCCGGCCCCTGAATTTTCATTTTAGTATTATATGACATATACGTTTGATAACTTAGATGCCATTCCTGCAACATTTGTCACCTGTTTCTTAAAACTCATGAAAATCTTAGAAACAGTATGAAAAGATCATGTTTATCTTTTTTAAATAGTAACAAATTGAAAGAAAATGATCACTTGATCACTTGACTTCCCATAGATCATCGATTACTGGAGCGGGCACGAGTAACATTTCAATATGTCCTGTCACATGCGAGATAGCCCAAGGGTATCTTCCCACTCCAGGAACATAAAGAGCCTCAAACCATTCCATCAAGTCATGGGAATGAGGTCTATAATTGTTACTGCTATTTGGCATGTCAAATATGACATGGGGGCCGGAGCGATAGTCCAGCGGGTAGGGCGTTTGCCTTGCATGTGGCCGGCCCCTGCTGATCCGGGTTTGATCCTCGGCATCCCATATGGTCCCCCGAGGACCGCCAGGAGTAATTCCTGAGTGCAGAGCCAGGAGAACCCCTGAGCATCACCGGGTGTAACCCCCCCAAAAAAAAAATAAAGCAAAAAAAAAAATACGACACAGGTAGCTTGCCAGGCTCTGCTATGAAAGAAAATATGAAATAATATATTCAGGTAATTCTCAGTATCTGAGGAAGCTCTTGATAAAATAGTAGCTAAATTGAAAAAAACACAAAAGTGACTATTATAACTACTCTAACTTAATGTCAAGCAATCTAGTTGTACCAAATGTAAAAACAACATATGTAGATGCAGTCTTTGATTCCAAGAATTAAAGATTCCTAAAAAGCTGCATTTTCAATTTTTCAAGTATTTCAAGGATATTAGTTAATAATATTGGATAAATTGTGCCTCTACATACTCTATTTTATTATTACTTAAGTTTGGATTGGGGGGTCACAACTGTGTGCCCAGTGCTTATGTCTGGCTCTGTGTTTGGGATCACTCATGGCTGTGCTCGGGGGACCATATTCAGTGCGAAGGTCAAAACCAGAGTTGACTGTGAACAATGCAAGCACCCTAATCTCTGTACTATTTCACTGGCCCCACCTCAATTTTATATATTTACTTCCTTTATTTATTTCGGGAATTTGCTTCCAATGCATTATTTCCTTCTCTAGGTTATTGTCATGAATACAAACACTCTCAATACATTCTTCTTGAACATATAAATTTAACATATTTTGTAATATCTTGGCCCAAGAGACAGTTCTTGGGGACCACTGTGGGCACTGCAATGGTGTTGAAGGTTATTTGGGGTCACCTCTGGCAGTGCCAGGAGTAATAGAGTGGGGCATTGCAATCAGTGTCTCAGATACTGTCTCACACTAAAATCAGTGTCTCAAACAAGCAAGGAATGTGCTCTACCATCTGAGCTATCTCCCTCTCTATAACTAATTTTTTTATTTTGACATTTATTCTTTATTTACGTTTTGGGGCCACACCTGGATGTGCTCAGAGCTTACTGCTGGCTTTGTTCTCAGGGATTTCACTTGGCCTGTTTGGGAGACATTATAGGGAGCTGGGGTCAAACCCACGTAGACAGCATGCAGACTAAATGCCTTACCCATTCTACTATTGCTCTGGTCCCAGTAATTAAATCCTTTAAATGGTTTGTTCTATTCAACCAATGAAAGAGGAGCCAAAACTGTTGAACAGAACACTCACCTTCTTTCCCTCTTTGTTCCCTTCTCCCTGCCTTCCTTCTCTCTATATCACTTAAACATCAATATGGCTGTGGCATATATACATGAAAGCATATATATAATAAATGTGAGGAATCCCAGGGCAACATGGCACAGTGTAAATCGCTAAGAGATTCACAGTCATCTGGAAGAAATTACTATGAACAAAAATAAACAAGGCGGTAGATATGCTCTATCATCAAACTGTTCACAGCTTTGTGTGTTGGTAGTTGTACTTTATGCCACCACAAATCATTTCTGCATTAAACAGTACTGTGTGGCTTGCATTGTAATGGTAAAAAAAATTTTGAATTTCATAAATTAAAACTACACAAAGTAAAACTTACCTTTCTTCCTCTACCTATAAAAACAAAAAAAACATACATTATTTTATGGAAAAATAATTATTAAGACTCATCTAACTATTTATCTTCAATAACACAAATTTGTGGAATTAGAAGTTAATATAAACATTCCTCTATAACATAAAGTCAGAATACAATATTATTTTAAAACAATATTTCTATGGGACAAAACCATACATCTTTTTGAAAAGTTTAAGATTATTTGAATGAACTATCTTCAATACTTTCTATATTTTCTCTCTATACTTATAAAATAGGTCATGATTATATGGTTAGTACACTGCGATATACTAAGGCATGTTTCTAATTCTACGGTAGAAGCTTTTTTTTCTGGACCACACCAGGTGGTGCTCAGGGCTAATGCTTGTCTTTGTCCTCAAGGATTGCTCCTGGTAGGGCTCAGAGTGCAAGGGACTGGTCCCCATCAGCTGCCTGCAAGCAAGCCACGTACTGGCTGTGCTGTGGTTCTGATCCCATGGTAGAAATTCTTATCCTTGACCACTTTCCCATCTCTCTCTTCTACCACAGAACATCATTTCATTGTTTTTTCTTACTATTTGCCCTCTTTAGCAAGACATAAGAGGACAAACCACATTATTAACACTTGAATTTGTAGTGCTTTTAAATTTTTCTTTACATGAATCTTGTTTGTTTCATATTAAATTTAATCTTAGTAACTTTATTTCACATAGTACTATAAATAAGGTATATATACTATGGCAAATAATATATTTATTTAATAAGATATAAATAAGGTATATTCCCATTATTTAGTCAACAAATAAATCTTTATCTGTAGCAAAATATTATAATAGTTGTTCATTTTATATTGCATTGCCTTACTAATTATTACATTTTTTTACTTTGTATTTTCACATAACTAAAGTCCCTAAAATTCCAAACATCTATCTCTTCTTTTCTAATTTTTTTTTTTTTTGCTTTTTTTGGGTCACACCCAGCGATGCTCAAGAGTTACTCCCAGCTCTGCGCTCAGAAATCACCCTCTGGCGCTGTGTGGGGGACCATATGGGATGCTGGGGATCGATCCTGGGTTGGCTGCATGCAAGACAAATGCCCCCACCCGTTGGACTATCGCTCTGGCCCCTTCTTTTCTAATTTTTAAATCTCCAAATTTGGAGGCAGAACGATAGTACAGAGGGTAGGACATTTGCCTTGCATGCAGTCAACCAGGATTCAATCGCCAACACCATAAAAGGTCCCCGGAGTCCAACAACGGAGTGATCCCTGAGGGCAGAGCCAGGAATAAATCTGAGTACCACCAGGTATGCTTCCTCTAAAAAATTTAAAAAGACAAAAAGAGTAAATAAAAAATCATAAATTCCTTTTCATCTCCTATGTTCTGTGTAGGTACATTCTATAATTTTAATCTATTAATCAGAAAGGATCTCCCTACTCTAACACTGAGTTTAAAGCGAGACTAAGTATTAAAATTAATGAAGCTTTATAAGTTTAGATATAAATGTTATGTTGTATTAATGCAATTATTGAATAACCTAGTATATTTACAAAGAATATAGACATATACTTATATTGAGCTTTGTCAAATAGCTTTATAAGAAAAATAACAAGTTGGTTAAGATAATTATTTTTATTTATATTACTATAAATTTTATTCAAATTCATAATATTGAAGTTTTTACTATGGAATAATTTCTACTTTTAATTGCTATTCTTTAAATATGTTAAGTATTTTCATTTAAGACTTAAACAAGTATTTGATTATAGATTTTTGTATATGTATAATTATTGTCATCATTTTTTTTTTTGCTTTTTGGGTCACATTTGGCAATGTTCAGGGGTTACTCCTGGCTCTGCACTCAGAAATTATTCCTGGCAGTGCTTGGGGGTATCATATGGGATACTGGAGATGGAACCCAGGTCAGCCACATGTAAGGCAAATGCCCTACCCATTGTACTATCACTCCGGCCCCTATCATTGTCATCTTTAACATCAAAGATATACTTCTTAAGAGAAGGACATTAAAAGTTTGCCTTCCCTTGGGAAACTTCTAGAACTGCTTAAAATACATAACATTTATATACTTTTTATGGTTTTGCACAACTATGAAACTAAATGCTTACTTTTGAGATCCCTCCCTTTAAACTTTGCTCTTCAAAGAAAAAAAAATTTTTTTTCTAATAGAGTTGGTTTGATTAAAGAATATTGTCCTGGAAAATTGTGAGTTTTATAAGGGTTTCAAACTTATAAACAAACAGACTGCAAAGCAGGTCTTTCTGATTCTTTTATGTCCTTTTATCTTCATTATGCGATATTCCTCTACTACTTTCATCACTACTGCGATTACCTTGTTGTTTTTTCTGTATAAACTTTTTGGAGGGAACTTTGGGGGCACCCAGTGGTGCTCGGGCTTACTGCTGACTCTGCACAGGGACTCTCTTGGCAGTGCTCAGGGACAATACAGTGTGTAGGAAGGAACCTGGCTGGCCAGTAACAAGACAAGATCCCAATCCACTGTATTTTCTCCCCCACACAATATAAACCCTATGAATTATTCTAGTAAACAATCTTATTTTCTTCTGTATTCATATCAATATCATTTTCAATTTAGTTTTTATTATTATTCATCTTGGAACAAATTGTACATTCCTAAACCAGTACTTTCAGGAAGTTGTAAAGCTGTTGTTTAAACATATAGTTATAGTAATAGTTTCAGTGTGTAGTATTCACTTGGGCCCACAGGTTTACTTTTACTTCATTTTTGAATATACTTTGCAGATTTTATTTGCTTCAGGTAGCCCTTGAATACATTATTTTTAATTCTTCCTGTTAAAATTTGAGTTAAGGTATTTATTCAAGATACATTTACTACTGTTGCATATCTATGAGAAAATTGATAAATTACTGTCTAGTATTTCCATGACTATAGAGTTGAATAATTTTTATATATCTTGTTATTTGCAATGAAATGTCTGGGAAAAAAAAGTCTTAACATTGTGTTAACATTTATCATAGGAATATCCATTCATAACTACTTAATTTTAATAATTAATTTTAATACTACCATAAATTGATTAATCTAAATGCTTCATACTATCTTAAAATATTAAGCAAAATACATAAATACTAACTTTTAAATATTAACTACTTCTCTTATGCAAATATCTTTAAAGTATGTACTATACTAAGTTAAAGTATATAAATTAAATCTATGCTAAACACACATTTTCCCACAGTCTTTTTAAAAACAGTAATTCACATCATTTTTCTTCAGTAAATCATTTTATATTCTTAATTTTCTTAGCCAAAAATTTAGAGAAATCTGTATTGATAAGTCACTGTAACAAACATTGCTCTGGCACTGAATTTCATTCTATTTTACACTCCCGAGAGCAAAGCTGATAAAAGGAAAGATGAATATATTTTCTAGATAACCTCTTGAACATTACAGGCTTTGTAGCAAACCGTAAAACATCTTATAGTCATCTAACCTGGATAGAATAAAACATGATCATCATCTTAAGTGGATTAAGGAAATCTCAAATTAGATATAACCAACTTAAAATTCAGTCAAAAATCACTGCAAGTTTTTAGAAGACAGGAAATTACTCTCTGCTCAAAAATACTAAAATGGATAAATAAAATCACTAACCCCAAAGGTCACCAAATAGTAGTTTAATTATTCTCTTGGATCACTTGATTCTGAGCAAAAAAATCACAGCAATTACAGAGGCACATCATTGGATCTATCTGATTTGACCTCAGTATTCTTACCAAAACTGGTGCTACCATCTCCAGTTGAATGTGGACAGACAGGACAGCATTCCTCAGGGGGTGTTATTGGGTCTGCACATTCCAGCACATCCCGGCACTGGATCTTGTCACAAAGAATGGCTCCATTGTCACAGACACAGATCTGGCAAGGGGCAGGTTTCCAAATATCCCTGTTTAAGTACATCTGTCCATTCTGAGTACAAGCTATTTCTTCACCATATCCTTCTGAAATAGAACAGAAATTGGAGTTAGTAACTTTCTGAAACTTTGGAATCTGTGAAATATTTGAGAAGGTGAATCATCTTGTTGATTCTAAAATATTCCAGTCTAAGCAGTAAACCTACCCAGAAATTCTTCTCTGACTACCATATGTGAACTGGGATTCCTGTTCTCAACTGGTAATGCTTCACAGAACTCTAAAGAAATTCATTCATCAATCAATCTATCCATTCATTTAGTCACTGATCCACAGTACAATCTAGCAAAGCAAAATCACTAAAATGGAAACAGATAGTAAAATGCCCTCATACTATGTACTGCAATTAGAATTAACAAACTCATTTGAAACATCAATGTGGTTAAGACTAGGGTGTTCATCACAGTATTTCTAAAACTTGACCATGTTTACACAAAATCAAGTTTCCACAAGTATTTTTCAGCAAAGATATATGAATGACTAAATGAATCTGAATTGTACTTTTACTAACTTGATTACACTGGCATTGAATATATGCTTTTCAACAATAAAACAAAACTTCTAAATGTGCATTTGCAATTAGTTTTTAAAATAACATTTTTGAAAGAAATTGTCAGCTTGACATATATACATACCAGGTGATAATTCAGAACTATATATGAAAAGTATATTGCTTTAGAATTTAAAAAAATTATGCCAACTACACATCTCCCTAGCTTTGGAAAGTTTCTCTTGCATAACATTCTTCTCATTGCTTTGCGGAATACTTTGTGCCACATATTTAATCTTTCATCACAGATACTTGGCCGAAATCAACAATTTCTTTCAGAAAACCACAGCACATTCTGATTTCTGTGCTTTTCAAAAAGAAAAGCATGAAGTTTCAATCTCTTTTATCTTCATTAAAAGAAGTCTATCAAAAGAAGTCTATCATATATCACACAACTAGTCAACTGGCCAACATTTGCCTATGTACTCAATATCCCTAGACATTTGAACTGATAGAGGAAATAACACTTTTGTTTTAATAAGATTTATTTTTGTAAAATTTTTATTATACCACTCAGAGACATACAATTACAAAGGTGTTCATAATTGGTTCTTGGTAATACAGTATTTTGCACCCATCCCTCCACCAGTGCCCCATTTCCACCACCAATGTACCCGACCCCCTCCCACTCACCCCCAGACTGCCTCAACAGCAGGTAGCCCTGTTTCCTCTCTCTCTCTCTCTGTCTCTGCATCTCTCTTCCTCTTATTTTACACATTGTGGCTAGCCCTGAAGATATTTAGAGTTTATCGTTTAAGTCTCTTTGTGTATATTCAATGGTGAGTTGTAATCTGCCATTACCATTTCCCACACTTAGTAAAACACTGGTATTTATTTATATCCTATTAATGAATGCAGTCATTCTATATCTGTCCTTTTCCTTCTGACTAATTTCAATCAGCATGATAGTCTCCATGTCCATCCATTTGCAGGTAAATTTCATAATTTCATCTTTTCTGACAGCCGCATAGTATTCCATAGTGTAGATGAACCACAGTGTCTTTAGCCAGTCCTCTGTTCTCGGGCATTTAAGTTGTTTCCAGATTCTAGCTATTGTGAATAGTGCAGAGATGAATAAAGAAGTACAGATAGTGTTTCTGCTATGTATTTTTCGGTCTCTCGGGTATATTCCCAGGAGTGCTATTGCTGGATCAAATGGGAGCTCAATATCTAGTTTTTGGAGGAATGCCCATTTAATATGATTTTTGTATGATTAGTTTCTAAAAAATCCTGTGCCTCAAATAAGATATTACTTTAAATTATAAAAAATAAAATAATGGGTTTACAGTCATAGTCCACTTCCATCAAATATACAAATTAAGAATAACATTGTTCATTATGTTTTGTGATTAAGAGCAAAAATGAGATATATTGCAAGTTCAAATATTTTACTTTTCCTTTTCCATAGCCCCAAGGTACACAAAATTTTCAAATGCAGTCTGAAAGTTGAGTAGTGGCTTGTTCTTCATGCAAGTAACTAGCATATGAATACTAAAAACATGAATTTTCAATTCAGAAGTATTGAAATTAGATGTTTTCTTTACCTAAATATATAGATAGATAAAATAATTTAATATGCAGGAAAGAGAATAAGAAAAACAAACAAGATGCTATGCTACGTTTATTTAACGTTATTAAAG
>JAJIBD010003576.1:0-82500 GCA_021461705.1 Cryptotis parvus
CCCAGCACCACTTGTTGAAGAGATTTTCCTTGTTCCATTTTGCATTTTTTGCTCCTTTGTCGAAGATTAAATGATCACGTGTTTGAGGCTGGTTGTCAGGATACTCAACTCTATTCCAAAGGTCCACATGTCTGTTTTTATTCCAATACCACCCTGTTTTAATTACCACTGCTTTGTAGCAGAGTTTGAAGTTGAGAAAGGTGATTCCTCCCATCTTCTTTTTCCCAAGGATTGCTTTAGCTATCCGTGGGGTTTTATTATTCCATACAAATTTCAGGAGCGGAGCGTTTGGTCAATTTCTTTGAAGAATGTCATGGGTATCCTTATAGGGATGGCATTGAATCTGTATAAAGCTCTAGGGAGCATTACCATTTTGACAATGTTGATTCTTCCAATCCATGAGCAGAGAATGTGTCTCCATTTCCTTGTGTCCTCTTTTATTTCTTGAAGTAACATTTTGTAGTTCTCTTTGTAGAGGTTATTTACATTCTGCCATTCACAATTGTACCACAGAAATATTTCTTAAAAAAACACCTTTAAACTAGATGGGGAAGAAAGAAAAACAGGGGGTGAGGGGAAAATAAAGGATAAGCTTGGTGTATTAGAAAAGAAATTCCCAAGAGAGAAAGCAATAAATAATCACAAGATTTAACAACTTGATGGTGTTCTTCCAAAAAATATTTTTAAGTATTTTATTATACCATCGCGAGATATACAATAACAAAGATATTCATATTTGGGTTTCGGTCATACAGTGTTCCAGCACCCATCTCTCCACCAGTACCCATTTCCTACCACCAACGCCCCCCTATTCCCTCCCCTCTCCCCCCCAGCCCGCCTCCATGGCAGGTTCTTTATTTCTTTCCTCCAAAGGTATTTTTAATGTGATAATGAGGATGGAAGTCAAATCAATTAAATAGAGTGAGGGTGAATTAGAAATGGTAATAGTAGGGTTCAGAACGCTTATTTTGTCAAGTTTGGTAGAAATCATATCACTGTGTTAGGTATTGAGAATGTGCCACCCATGTTATTTAATAGTATATACATGAATAAAAATAGACTTGAGAAAGTGTATTAAAAAACACTCAACTTAATCTTATTTTGTGGGAAGCCTCAATTTGGAAATCAAAAATTTTTATTTAATTATTCATGTCCACAGATAATTTATATTATCTTTCCTCTTTTCAGTTATAAAATTATCCCCTCTTATGTCACTTAAAGGTTAAAAAGGCATAATTAATCTCAAACATATAACATTTAAATGTTGGAATAAAATTATGCATTATTATTATAGCTTTTTATCTAAAATTTATGTCCAAATTTTATTCTGCTCCTAGCATCTTTCTTAAAAGTGTTTTAATCAATATAATCATTACTTTCATTTACAGACACGAATTTTTTTTCTGATTTAGCAATATGGGAGATAATTTAATTAAAAGGAATAACAATTTATGCTTCACGTAATGGCAACCTTCATTTATATTCAGTAATTAATTATTACTACATTCTGGAATAACATTTAGAAATGCATATGGAGTCCTAAGACATCAGTTGATCTATTTATTGCAGTTAAAATAATTTAGAAAAATATCATGAATTTTATTATTGTCTCATTTATAATTGTATCATTATAAAACTCCATATATGGTAGTGGTAAAATAAAACACAGCAAAATAGTTTCATTTATCCAATGCAATGTTTATCAGCAATTTAAATGCCTAAAATCTCGATAATATCAATAAATTCAGCAGTATCAACATATAACTATATGAAATTTATCAGTCATAATTAGGGAGGTTATTCTTTTTTTAACTGAATATAGCTTTGGAATATTTGTATCTTTTTTGTACCTGTCTGCATGTTGAAAACATTAATAGTCACAAATGACTTCCAAAATAGAAAAAAAATTCCTAACAACAAAATTATGATGTATCAAGTTAATTACATTATAACATAGTTTATACATTGATAGGATGGTATACATTTTATTATAATTCATATGATAGGAGAGTGACTACAGTTAGAAATAAGTCAGTACTTAAACTTCAGTGCATAAGTTGGAGGAAGCTGCTGATGTAAACCAAGGGAGACAGCAAAGAAAATTGAGAGGAATATTTTCTCCCTCTTTCTTTTTTCCTGTGAAACAAGGTTGTTTTACTGAAACTTAATAAGAAACATATGAAAGGGGGAGAAAGAAAAGAAATTATGCATTCAAAACACGACTTCTCCAGAGTGGTAAAAGCAAAAAGACATAGAGACAAGCGAGCAAGATACATGTTCAAGAGAGAACAAGCCGGTTGTGTGTTTAAAACATGACAAAACAAAACAAACATAGGAGTTGTGTTGGCTACTGAAGCACTTACCACAAGATCCTTCTCTTTATTTTTTTTGCAAGGACTGTGATTGCTCACCCCTGAAAAATTAACTACCTTTGGCTAGTGCACAAATGACGAATCAAACATGTGATATTTAGTCAACTTTAATCCATTGATGCTGAATATTGCATTTATTATTTTGAGAAGGTATTTCATCAGATGGGAAACAAGACTGATCATTATTTACTTTTCCTTTTTGCAATGCAAATTCTAAAATTTAGATTGTGGGAGCCATTTTCCAACACTCCTTGTTTTCACCTTGCCTTAATTTCATTTAAATGCATCAGTGTGGTAGTCAAGGCATCTTATGCATCTTTCTCAGAAAAACAAATCATGACCATAGATATTAACAAACAACTGGTGACTTTTTATTCATAGCCTGTATCTCAGATTATAACATTTTAATTTGCTCTCAGAGACAAGTATATAGATAGCTAGAGAGAAAGAGCTGTGTGTGTGTGTGTGTGTGTGTGTGTGTGTGTATGTATATGTGTGTGTTTCAGGGCACATGTTTGTGCACAGAGAAGTACATCAAGTCATAGCTATAGTTTATTTTATTTTTCATTTCTTGCCTAAATAAGCTGCACTCATTTCAAGATCTTGAAACAATGTTTATGTATGAAGCAACAAGTGACTTCTTTAGTCATCTAAAGTTTGTTGAAAGCATGTTCAGTAGAACACAAGAACCTGTGGAGCAGACAAAGATTAATTATACCTGTACTCATGCAGCAATGTTTGTGTTCCAAACAAATTATATTTGCTTGTGTTTAAACGATGCATAAATCTGATGCATGCAGATGAACGTGTGTTCAGGATGGGTGAGCACACTTGTTTGAATGTCATATTTATCCCTGTATTTTGTCAGAAAATTAACTTCTTTGGAGTTTGTGCTTGAGCTGAGCATATGGTTGTTGATCTCTGGAGATGACAGCCTATCTGAGCAATAGCTCCTTATGGCTCCAGCTCTCCTCGGCTGGCAGATGCTTTGGGCTTTTCTACAATTAAGTGGAGATCATCACTGTTTTCTTTGAGCACTGCTGTGCCTTGTACTCTGAAGTGTTTTGTTAATCACTGTCTGCCTTCGACAGAAGCTGCCAAAGCTCTCATTAAGTTTGAATTTTGAGATGTCATGCCTCGAATGATGGAATTTCATCCTCTTTCTGCATGAATGGAATTGGCTATGGAAAGGTGCCAGAAAAAAATCATGTCACTAAAGTATACTTGCTTTTACATTTCCAGGGATAAAACAAAAAGGCAGTTGGGGCAGGGGTTCCCCGATAATTTGTCAGCTCTAGTGTATGTGGTTTCCTAGGTGATATTGTTAGAGTTTTTACCAGTATTAAAGGGAATAGTTCCCTTACAATATGTATCAATATTATTAGCTTGGTCACAAAGTGAACTTTATATTTTGTCTCTTGTGTATACTAAGAATTTCAGGGTGTTTGATACGTGAACTTTCAGGATGTTGTCACAGGAAGAGATGTGTGAGTTGCCTAGGAACTGAGCAATTTGTTTAACAACTTGTCTCGAATTGGGGGCAGGAAATGATATTTGAGATTAAAGGGGTGAAAGCGTCATTCGTCCTTCAAAATAATTACTTGAAGTTGTATGGAGACAGAAAACTAAATGCATCTGCTCACTACTTAATGATTTGCTGCAGGAAAGTCAGTGTTATGGGAAATATGGTTTGAAAAGACATTATCTATTTCTCTTGGTAAATCTAATTGTTTCAGTTGAATGAGTAAAAGTAGAAAGTAAGCCTTGAAGAAAAAATACTTAGAGTAATTAGCTCTAATGCCTAATCACTAGAGTCATAAAGCATTTGGAAAATTATTAAACTGATCTATAAAGTCTTCTAGTCCCATAAACTAACACATAATTGTTAACAAATTTATAGAGCAACCCTATTTGTGTGACTGCTTTGTCTGTAACTTAATTTGTTTTATCAGCAACATAGGTGACAGGTATTTAGCTGAAAAATTTTAATGGTCACAAATGAAAGAGAATGCAAATGTCTTTCTTTATAGTAGAAAGACTGACTATTCAAACTACATCATCTCGGATTTCCTATTTCAGTAAGTATTCAAAAAGCAGTTTCCACTGTGATCTGGATTGAATTTTGTAACATGTTATCAAATAAAGTACAGGGTCCACCCCTTAGACTATTTTCATAAAACTTTATATGGAAGGTACCTGAAAAAAAAATCTGATGGAGACTTCTGGACTAAATATTAACATACTATGGCTATAAAATTAAAAGGAAAGCATTATTACTTTCTATATTCTAGGAAATATTGAGAAATATATTCTAGAAATCTTAGATTATAATAAAGTAAATGTAATTATAGAAATTTGATGTAAACATTTATTCACCTAGAAATTTAAGTTTTAAATGTTTTTCTATTTTAAATAGTGAAAAGAAGGTTCACTTGGCATAATCTGATACATGTAGTATATCAGATACCGTGATACCCTGTTTGGGTCTAAAGTGCTGAATTTATAAAGAAAAATAATGTTACAGTAAAAAAAATAAAATGAATATGTCAGGCCACATTTTATTTTATTTATTTATTTATTTATTTATTTATTTATTTTTGCTTTTTGGGTCACACCCGGCGATGCTCAGGTGGTTACTCCTGGCTCTGCACTCAGGAATCACTCCTGGCAGTGCTCAGGGGACCATATGGGATGCCGGAGATCGAACCCGGGCCCGCAGAGGCCGGCCGCATGCAAAGCAAAGCGCCCTACCCACTGGGCTATCGCTCTGGCCCTCAGGCCACATTTTAGATTTGGAAATTCATATTTTTAACTATATGATCTGTATAGTATAAAGGTAGTTTAAGTACAAAAAATGTGGGAGATTATTGAAAACATAAAACACTATATAAGGGTAAGGAAACTGAACTTGTTTAATATTTGGCTAATATTTATAGATTGTTCTAGAATACCAGAAGAAAACACTGATGAACTACATAAGTGGAGTGGACATTTTAGGGTAAATTTCTTGTTTTTCTAACTTGTTCACCTATGGTGAATCAGGATCAAACCTGACTCAGCTTCATGGAAGACCAGAGCAATAATATAGAGCTCAACATCCACTTTTTTCTTTTTTTCTTCTTCATTTTCTTTTTTAACAAATTTTATTTTATTAAAGCACCATAAATTATAAAGTTTTTCATAGATGGATTTTTGACTTCCAGTGTTTCACCCACATTTCTTAACGGGACTGTGGCAAATAGCTTTAAAGAAGGGTGAACCTTTTGTGCCGCCTGAGCACTGCGGGTAGAAGAGCCCAGATGTGACCCTCACTGGCTGTGTGTAGGCAAGGGCTCCCTTTCTGCTCAGGTTACTCCGTTCATCTCCTTATTCACTTTGGTGTCAAGATGCCCTGCTCAGGGTATGTGTACAGGAAGTGGTTTTAGGAAAAGTTAATGTGTATTTGATGCCTTCTTTGCATTGTAAACGTTTAACTGATGTAGCAGTTACTATACCAGTTACTGTACTGACAAGGCATTCAACATTAAAAAGTTGCTCTTGGGCCAGTTAGATAGTACAGGCAGTATGGTGTTTGCTTTGTATTCAGTCGCCCTAGGTTTAAACTCTCTGAGTTTCATAAGGAGTGATCTCTGAGAACAGAGACAGCAGAAGTACTGAGCATCATCTGGTATGCACCCCCAAATGTTATAAAATAAAACTTGTTACTGTCTTCATTGATTTCTTTCTGTAGAGTCAAGACATAGCAATTAACCTGTATCCAAAATCAAACTTAGTAGTCATTTCTAAACTAGAATGCTAGAAGAAATCATATTTAATATATAGGATGCACATAACATATCCTATATTTCCATGAAACATAAGTGAAATGCACTGAGTTAAAAAGAGACAACTAATATTAATCTAAATAAATATAATATTAACATATCAATCATTATACTTTCATTCAGATTAATGATATAAATAAAATTAAACAAATAAATCATAAAAGTCTTTTTATTACATTTAAGAACTATTCTTCCCTTAAATGGATTATATATGATATACATAATTATGAATCAAATGGACATATTATCTTTTGACAATATTTATCAGAATTATTTCTTTTATAAGAAGACAGAAATTAGGCTGTAATTTTAAGTAGTCTGGAGGGGGGGGGGGGAGATGGCCATGTAAGATGGGTGCTGGAACACTGTATGACCAAACCAAATATGAACTTTTAATTGTATATCTTTGTAATTGTAAAAATAAGAATAAAAAATCACAAATTTATCACTATGATTTTTGCTAAAAGCAAGCCTGAATTTTGATAGCGAATATAAATCACAATTTATAGTTTACAAATCTTTGATTTGATGGGTAAGAATGTATTTTGTTTTTCCTTTTGTTTTAAACCATTTGATTTTTCTAGCATTGTCTCTGTTTCTTTCCCTACTTCTATCATTTTTAGAAAAGTATGTTACATTTTCTTTTTATAATTGATAAACCAATGTGTACACTTCTATCACTCAAAATTCTCAGTTTATATGAACTTCTGTTATCTTGATGGTAAACTTTCTGTGGGTTTTGACAAAATTTTGTGATGTGTATCCCATCATTATATTATCATTTAGTGTTTTCTCTACCACGTCTCTTTATTAAATGTGGTTATGTGGTATTCTGTATAGTTGATGATTACAATACATTTTTAGATTTGATACACTTTTTAAATATTTTCTTTAAATACACTAATTCCAATTTTCTTTGTTGCCTTAATTGTGTTCTTGTAGACTGTGCCCTGGTTTCCATCTTCTCTTTCTAGAACTCATTACAGAATAAAAGTGCTAATGCAATTGTAATCCATATTACTTTGCCAGAAATTAGTGAAAAGGCAATAATCCTTGGTGTTTTACATTATGACAGTAGAAAGTTTATTTTACTTTAAAGCTATTTACAGAAGGAGGAGGAGGAGGAGGAGAGGAGGAGGAGGGAGGAGAAGGAACAGGAGAAGGAGATGAAGAAGGGAGAAGAAGAAGGAGAAGGAGAAGGAGAAGGAGGAGGAGGAGAGAAGGAGAAGAAGGAGAAGAGAGAAGGAGAAGAAGAAGGAGAAGAAGAGAAGAAGAAGAAGAAGAAGAAGAAGAAGAAGAAGAAGAAGAAGAAGAAGAAGAAGAAGAAGAAGAAGAAGAAGAAGAAGAAGAAGAAAAGAAGAAGAAGAAGAAGAAGAAGAAGAAGAAGAAGAAGAAGAAGAAGAGGAGGAAGAAGAAGAAGAGAAGAAGAAGAAGAAGAAGAAGAAGAAGAAAGAAGAAGAGGAAGAATGATAAGAAGAAGAAGGAGAAGGAGAGGAGGAAGAAGAAGAGGGAGAAAGGGACGGGGAAGAGGAAGGAGAAGCAAGAAAAGGAAGAGAAAGAATAGGAAGAAGATGACGAATAGAAGAAAGAAAGAATATTAACTGTATGTATAGTTGGTTCCAAAAAAATCCATTGTGCTTTCTTATTTTTAATTTGTGTTTGTTTTGGAGTCACACCAAAGCTGTGTTCAGAATTACTCTTGGCTCTGTACTCAGGGATCTCTCTAGTCATGTTCTGGGAATCTTCTAGGGGGTGAGGATTGGACCTGGATTACCATATGCAAAGCAAGCACCCTACCTGCTGTACTATCTATCTCTTTAATTTTATACAAAAAAAATTAGCCACATGTCATAAAATATGTAAAAGTAAATACATACTATTATAAGGAGATGCAAAGAAGAGCACATAGTATGTATTTAGGTTTTGATATTCAAAAAACAGGAATATAATTCAATCCCTAGCTTGAAATTACATTGACTGTCTAATCTACTTAATTAAGTAGATTGTCTAATCTACTTAATTGATTAAGTTGATTGGACAATCAACTTAATTTTTGACAAAATTTTGTGGACTGATTAATAGAACCTCGCAAGAAGCCAGAGGAATCCCCGCTGCATGAGGGCAGCCATTTTCAACATCCAGACTCCACAGCTCATCAGAGCTCCACCCAAGAGAGAAGCTGTTTCTCCCCATTGAGGTCCATCAGCAAGTGCATGAACTGAGAGCCTACTAAGGAGAGTATCCCACCCTCATTGCAGAGCCTGGCAAGCTCCCATGTCATATTTGATGTGCCAAAAACCAGTAATGATTATAGACCTCATTTGCATGATCTGAATGAATGGTTTGAGGCTCTTCATGTTCCTGGATGGAGCAGATGCCCTTAGGCTACAGTAGCATGTGAAAGGACGTATAGAGATGTTACAGGTGCCTGCTGCAGCAAATAGATTAACAACAGGAAGACAAGTCATACAAATGACAAGTCTTACAAGGGATACAAGTGACAAGTCTTATGAGAAAATATTTACAAATTTTCTCACTTATTGACATTTAATTTTTTTATGTCTTTAAATTCTTTATACATGATTCATCATTCCTTAGCATTTACTGTATAGCATTTACTGTTTTCCAGGAAGTAGAAGTAGTACAAAAAGAAGATACAACGCAGAATATATTACTTTCTGGCCTAAGCTGAATTATTAAACATCTGAAGAATAGAAACAGGAAAATTCTGTCAAATTCTCTCCTCTCAGATTTAGAAAGCAAATAAATAGGTGTGAAGAAAGGAAGAGAAGGAGCTTAGTTTACATCATGAAAGGAAGGCCTTTGTCTTTAGTTAGTGAGATCTAAGTGATATATCATATGTATATATATATATATATATATATATGAAGACCAATAATCACATGGAAATTAGCCCAGAATTTATAGACGAGACAAAATGAAGTAATGTTATTAATATGTAACTAGTTTCTGTCAGAGAAGTACACATTTATGTCCTCTAATATCTACATTTTCAGTGCTTCTGATAAGAATATGGCTTTACATACTTCCTTTCATTGATTTTATCTTGTCTGTTTTATCTGTGACCAATAAGATCTCATCAGAAGTAGCAATGAAATAATTTTATGTCTTAAAGACCATTATCTAGTTCTAGTAACCCCTCTTAGTCTGCTATTTTCATAAAAACATTTGCTCCTGGACAGCTTCTATTTTCAAAATAATATCAAATGAATAAGAACAGCACCAAAACTTTAACTAAAACAGAGACATAGGTAAAATTATGAATCTTTGAGAAAAAAAATAAATGTTTTGTAGTCCTCTAAAGTAGAGGATATATTTGAGGGGTAGTGGAGGGGAACACACCTGGAGTTTTAGGGGTTACTCCTGGCTCTGAGCTCAGGAATTACTCTTTTTAGGACTCGAATGACCATGCATATAGGATGCTGAGGATCCAACCTGGGTTAGTCACATGTAAGGCAAGCACTCTTTCTGCTGTATTATAGCTTTGCTACCTGCTGCAAGAGTCTTTTTTTAATGTGATAACATCAAAGGAGAAACCAGTCTCATATAGAAGTTAGTCTCATCTGAGGGCCTTACTGTAGGTATTATAAAATTATATGTCATACCAGCATAAACCTAGATGAGGCTAAAGCTCGCAGGAATACTACCAGTTCCCAACGATGTAGAGATTAGAACCTTGGTCATCTGTTTTTCCCCCCTCCCAAGAACAAGTAGGCAGACAGTACCTTAGAGTTTAGAGACATTCTGGGAGCAATTATCACCCCAAGGACATCAATTTACTCTGATTCCATAAAGTCTTAAACATTTCTACATTTAGCCTTTACCTTTTAAAGAATAACATGGAATAGAGAGCTGAGGAGTTAAGAATTACTGATAATAAACATTCATTCCTTAAACTAACAATTTATATAGTTACTTAGTTTAGCTTTTCTGATGCATTTTTCTTATTTACTTTAATATGTCTGATTATTTATTAGGGTTCTAGGAAGACCAGAGTTGCTCAAGATAAGCAAATAATTTCACCTTATATAATGTCACTGTGAATTAATATAAGACTAATTGAAACCCTATTCCCATGACGCATGGGCTTCATCTCAAAATCTGGTATACCTCAATGTGTGAAAGTCATAGGGTAGGTAATACAGAGTAGGGAACTGTTTGCTGATAATCATTGAAAATGATGCCATCAGAGTCAAAGCCATCATGTGCTTTGACTATAGTCAAAAAGATGCACATGATAACCTCTAAATGTATTTATTACAATCCACAATGTGTAAGAAAGGGAAGCGAGTTGGAGACAGAGAAGGGGAGAGAGAGAGAGAGAGAGAGAGAGAGAGAGAGAGAAAGGAGGCGATAAAAAAACATGGCTTGAGGCAGGATCGGGAATGGGGGAGGGAAGTGCGGACATTGGTGGTGGAAAATGGGCATGGGTGGAGGGATGGGTGCTGGAACTCTGTATGACTGAAACTCAAACATGAACATCTTGTGTTTATATCTCACGGTGGTATAATAAAATATTTTTTAAAAAAGACCAATTAAAACATTGGTAGGATGCAAGGGTAATATAAAAATAATATAATAAAATTATATAGATAATACTTGGTAAAAGATGATGGGATAAATCTCAATGTCATTCCTTTTTTTAATCCTTATTAGCAGCTTAGATGTGTTGAATGGTTACTAGGGAAGAAAAATAATTGAAAGTTTAGAATTTAACTTTTTGAACTAAAGGAAAAATGCTATGTTTACTCATAGATAACATGCATTTATTTATATTTGGATATTTTACTTTTGTGTTTATTTGTCAAAGATGTGCAAATGAATATAATTTTGTTTCAATTTAAGATTTTTATGCATTTTTAATAACATGTGTCTAAATAAACTGCATTCATCTAGGTTAAAAGAAAACAAAGAAACAAAAATTACAACCAAATTAATTTTCTGAGATCACGACCTATGTAATCTTTACACTCAGAGAGAATACTCTACTTCCTAAGTGAATCTCTAGAATTAAGCTATCACTACTCTGTTGCAGGACACCTAAAAGCCTAAAAGCCTCTACATCTGCCCTGGATTGCCTCCTGCAAATCACTTTGTAGATAAGGGGGTAGTTTAAATGTGGCAGTTTATCTGACCATGTATTCTATACTGGCTGGTATAAATATTCTCTCATGCTACCACAATCATCGTGGAACTAGCTAAATCTTACCAGCATATTTGCCTGGCCACTTTGGATCTCTAAGTAATTAGACTAGAGAGAAATGCTCTTTGTGTCCAAGCAAGCAAGCATGGCTCCCTGATAACTCAAACACAACTAAAATACAAAACTACCATGAAGTAGAGGAGACTCTTGTGAAGGCTTGGAGGAATATTTAACTGGCATTAGTATAGTCTTTGGTACAGAGATATGCCATCTCAGAAACCCTCTTCTCTACCCTATAAAGGCATTTCTAGACAGATCTTGGCTCAAAACATTAGCATATAAAAGGGCCTAGGTGAGGTGCTGGGAGAAATTACCTAAGGGCATTTGACCCTCCTTGCTTCCCATAATAGTGGGAGGTCTGAGTTGCAGGGGTATAAAACCAGCCTGCTTCCTCTCTCTCTCTCTCTCTCTCTCTCTCTCTCTCTCTCTCTCTCTCTCTCCCCCTCTCTCTCTCTTTCTCTCTCTCTCTCTCTCTCTCTCTCTCTCTCTCTCTCTTGGACTCTCTTTTGGGGCTTGCACTCTTCTTGGGAGACTTGTCTTTGTTTCCTTTTTACAGGGTCTTAACACGTGGTGGCCACCATCTTGGCCTACACATGGCTGGGGTTCTAGCTGGGAATCCTAAGCATGGGGTTTTTCCTGTTGCTGATTTGTATGCCTGAACCTGTGATAAGTAAAGCATTTTAAAACCTTGCCGGATTCCTGAGTTTTCATCCATTCCCTGCAGGCTTTGGAGGTAGAAGGGAACTTGCTTCTCGGCACTGTAGGGGGACCCCGACTGCGTCCCCGACACTACTCCATTTATATCTTTTCACTCCTCCTAAATTGAGGATATAAAATGTGTTGCATTTAATATTTAAATATTATATAATCTTAATTTACTGTAAACCTCTAAGATGAAAAAAATTCTGCTATTCATATGTATATATATTGCACAATAGATTTATTTCACAATAAATTACACAATAGATTTATTTATGTGTAATCTATCCCTACAAACATTAAGTACTAAACTATAATGAAAACACTATTTTGCTCTTTAAATTACACAGTCATTTTAATAAAATATAAATGTGAATATATGCTCTTTATTAGGAATTTTGAATTTATATATTTTTACATGCTTTTCATAATTGAATGAGTTTTCTATTGCTAAATCAGTGAAGTACATTTTGAATCAGACTCAGTACATGGAATTTGGGAAGATGTCTCATAGCTTTGAAGAGTCCAGACTATAAGCACAGATTTTTAGTAAAACATTTTCACTACCTATTTGCTTGAAAAAACATAATACATGAAAATCCTTGTCCATGTATGTTCATTGATGTTCCCACACATGATAACTCAGTGCTTTCCAATGTTTTCCTTGAAGATAATAACTGAAAGGTAAATTTACTTATTCTTAGTTCTTTAGTAAAAATTTGAAATTATGAGTCCTGGAAATATAAGGTTTTTTTATTTGATCAACACTCATAAAATTTCTTATTCAGATTATATAATTTTTCATTATATAAACAATTAATAAATCAACTTTTTGGAATAAATATTTAATACTTTCCTGTAATAGATAAATTCATACATAGGTATAAAATTGATAAGACATTTTGTATAAAGAGATAAAATATTTATTTTTTCGTTTTCATAGTAATATTTTAGTGATTTTAGTTTGAAGATAACATATCAATACGCTTTCAAAATACAAAATGGGGCCAGAACAATTGTATAGCATGTAAGGCACTTACCTGCTTACCATATAATTTGCATATGGCAGACCCAGTTTCAGACCTGGTGAAGCATATGGTCCCCCAGTCCTTCCAGGCGTGAACCCAGTCAGCCCTGACCACCATCGGGAGTGTCACAAAAATAAAAAAAAGACACAAAACTAAATATAAAACAACCATTTTAAACTAGCAAGGATAAGACCATAATACAAACTTCATGGAGTTTATCCTAAATTTAATTTTCCTTATTAATACATTTATACTGCAGTTTTCTGGGAACAATTCTAAATTATCAGCATAGTATTGTAGAAAGTTCCAATTCCCTTAAAATAATGGTTTCATAGACTCTCTGATCTTCATGGAGCTACTAATTTCTTTCCAATGGAATTATTATGGTAGCTCCATCAGATGGACTTTAGTTTTCCCATAAATAAATGAATACTCACTCCTTAAAATTTCCTTGTTGAATGTTCCTCTGAGGAACTAATAGTGTCAAAGTGAGTGATATATTTTTTCAAATATCATATCCATTATTTTTAGAGTCAAATTAAGTTATGGATTACTTTCAGAAAGCATTTTAAATTTTGAATTTTCTTTAATTATAGATGAGTAAAGCTCTTTTGTTAAGCTACGAGAAGCTTAGAAAATTCAACTCCTATAAAGTAACTTTTCTTAGATAAAGTGAAAATTAGCATGTGGAAATCAAAATGTTAAAAAATCCAAAAAATAAAATGCAAGTTTTAAATTGACCAACATCATAACTGCTAAAATCAAGCTAGTAAGTAAATGTTTAACATAGCATTTTATATTTAGGATCTAGATGTTAACATATTTGACTTTTCTTTGAGTGTTTATAGATAACGCTCACTTTCAGTAACAGTTTTTAGGATCATTTCCATAATGTGATGTTTCACTCTCTGGAGTTTCCTGGAAGTAAATACTTTTAAGTTTCCTTAAAATATGTAAAGGCAAATGAAAGGGAGTTAATACACATACAGTCTCAAGCAGTTTTGTTTAAAAATGTTTTTGCATTTCTGTTCTGTTTTTGCTCATGGATCTAAATCTGAGAGTCACAGGTGATTGGGCTCGAGATGCCATTCTCTGACTCGGTCACTGACTCACTTGCCCCATCTTTATTTCTTCTATTTCCTTTTTAACATGAAGCAGCTGAAATATTTATTTAGAATGACTTGAGAAGCTTTTCAAAGCAGAATTATTAATTTTGACATCTTTCAAACTGTGAAACTCATTCTAATAGATGCCTTATCATTACACATGTTGAGAAGAACTTAGGAAGTTGGACTTGCTAAGATACAGTGTGCGTCTATGTCTACATCTGACTATGTGAGTATATGCATAAGAGAGTGTGTGCACATATGTGCAAATATGCTGGCATTCCTATGAAATGGATTATTGAGTGGGTGAGGTATATTTAGAAATCTCACACATAGGTTATTGGTCAGATTGTAGAGATATTTGAAGAAGAAAAGACATGAGCTCAGCATAATGAATATGTCTGCCAGCCATTTTTATAATGACTTGCTGCAGTTTTTATTGTCTGACAAACCGTATGCTGTGCTGTACTGTGAGCTTTCTTGTTCTACATAATAAAAAATGATGCAACGTATCCCTGGAAGTCTAGCTGGATGAAAGAAAGCTAGTGGAGTGCTGTTTCTGCCAATATTTTTTGTTGCATATTATGTTGAAATCATTCTGCAGGCAAAAATACACAATTCCCATCATTTATAATGCATTGTTCATGATATCTAGTAGATACATTTTTTCAGATTTAGGGCTTTTAAATACATTCATATGCCTATTTATATATATATTAAACAAACCACCAGGTATATTTTAATCTTTAAGATAAAACTGTAAACCTGTACTGGAGACGCACAAAGAAATATTAAAAAATTGTGTATTAGGGAAAATATTTTTAAAGTCAAAGTTTCTAGTTAGTTAATAAGTTAATACTCAGGTTCACTACCTGAGTGTGAGATTTGATGTAAGTAATCATCTTTTAATTTAGAACTTCCCTGTATCTGAAAGAATTTGTGCTTGGTTTTAATAGGAACTTAATACTATAAGGTCTATAAAGTACACTGGGCAGGAATCTTGTACAATAGAACCACATGGTATGTATATTCACTTTGGTGATAAATGCTTCGTTCCTTCTTTAGAGGATTATTAAAAGTGTTCTCTGGAGGAATAAAATGGTGGAAGTCACACATTTAATAGCTCAGGTACAAAGAGTCAGATTGTGCCAGTTGGCAAAAGTTAGCAGGAAGCTGTCACAATAAATGGCAGCAGCTGCTCATAGTTCTAAAGAGTATGTCCCAGTCAGAACTGAAAACTGATGGCATCTACATTAATACTACCTTAATGGCCCATCTGCTGCTCCATAGGGTCCCTAGCTGCTGTATGGAGTCATAGGCATTTGACAGGCAGTCTCTGTATGCCAGACGCACATTGTGCCAAATGTTTTAGGCTGCTTCATCTCGTTCTGATCTGTCAAATTCTCCCTACTCATTTATCAGGGAAGGAGTTATGAGAGTTTTTCTTTCTACACATCATTGGCTTTCAGGATTGGGGCAGCTAAGAATTTGGAAGGAAAACTGCTTTGGTTTTTATTATTATTTTACTAATTGACTGTACAAGGCAAAGTTGTCTGATAAACTGTACTATAGTGGGTAGGATAACAAAGCACTGTGACAAGCAAACCTGTAGAGAAATCAATCCAGGATGTTTTTAACACAATGCTTCATAAATACATATCTGAGATTTTACTGGAGAGGAATATTATGTTCCTGTAGTGCTTATTAACTGGGCAAATGTTACGCATTCACTTTTGTAATAGAAAATGCTGGTATTATACTGAGACATGTGATACATTTGTTAAAATTCTTTGACACAAAATAGAAAAACTAACATTTAAGAACATCTCTGAAACTTTTATTTTCAAAGTATAAGTCTTGAACAGTAAAGTTAAACACAGATATAAACAAAATGTTTTGCAGCAGTTGATTAACTCTATTAACTCTAAAGAAATACTATTCAGTGTTTTGAAAAACATATTATTCATTTTCAATGTACTGTTTGGGGCAGTATCATTTATATTGCATTTAATAAATAACTAATGGAAAGTATGTAATCAAACTTGTAATTATTCATATATCAAAATGGAAAACCCTTTAGCTTGAAAAGAATTTTAAACATGAGATTAGAAACTGCTCTTGAGTCAAAGATGATTAAATTTCATGTCATAGGACTAATCACGAACGTTTGCTTATATGTACATTTTAGAAGATCTACTTCCTATTTGATGAGGGCTGATAAATCTGCTTCCCTTGGATATCAGTAGCTTGACTGATATATTTTATGTTTCAAAAGTTAAAAGATTTATCATTATTATGATGACTGTATATGTATATATAGTGGTTTTTATTGTTCTCTATTATCAATTTTCAGTTGCCAGATTTTGTTTTATATAATTGTTTTAATACTCTATAATTATTTTCCTACTCTATAAAAAAGATGAACAAAAATAGAATTATTAGATGAGCATATGTAAGCCAGATGTTACATATTTTGATACTTAAGAAAATATAAGTTTAAAAAGAATTAATTTATTCTAATATCAGATTTTTCAGTGATAGTCAATAACAATAAAATTTAAATAATTTAGGCAATAAATTCTTATACATTTTAAAGAATGTAAACCTAATTTACCTGGTTGAAAAATCGGTAATATTTAAGTTGTAGGGTTTCGTGAATTTACTTGTGTGTGGCATATATTATAAAGGAATATTTTGGTGGGTTAACAGCCATTTAATATTAATACTTCCTTAATTTTTGAGTTTATTTAATTTAAATATGCATATTTTAAGATACTATCATCAAAAAACAAGTTTAACATACTGTTTTTAGACATACTTAGTGTTGTTAAATTATTACTACATTTAAGTAGACTCAGTGTTAAATAAATTGCTACTCAACAGAATTACATTCCCAAATATTAAAAATGAATTTGAAATTTGTGCTTTTTTTACTGTGACAACACATCTTTTTCCCCTTGTAATTGCTATTTTTTTATTTTTTTTTTATTATACCACAATGATATATACAGTTAAAGAAGTACATAGCCCAGAATGTTTTGGTCAGACACAGTCCTATTTTCTTTGTACATGCTTTTTCATCAACATTTAGTGAATCTGGGAAATTTCCAGTTTAAAAATAAAAGTTTAATATTTTATACACAGTAAAGATGTGTTAGAGGTAGCATGGACTGTGTTTGGTCTTCAGAGCAACTCTCTAATGAAAGTACAACTTATTTAAGCTCTAAGTAGTACATGATTTCCCGGTCACAAAAGAGATTGTGCTGAAATTGTAGCACATATGCGAGGAATTAGAAGAGTCCTGCATTGCTTTCTTCAATCATGTTTTTAAAAAGACAAGATATCAACCTTATTTGGAGCATACCTAGGAAAATGGCGCTGAAAGAAGCAGAATTTCTCATGAGAAAGGATGACACCATCTTTACAAGAAAGCTGAAGGGCAGAACGAACCCCAAGTCCAAAGAAACCCAAGTCTACACATCAGAGAGGTCTTTGTTCTGACACGGCATATTGATGACAGCAGAGTTCATCATAATTGGAACATCTTGTCTCTTGTACATTCTTGGGAAATGGTCTTATCTATGGATTATAATGGCTCCTAAGCTTTGTACTCTATGCCACTTAACTATGGAACTCTCCTTGGTGAACTATAATATAAAAAGAACAAGTGACAATTCTCACCTGATAATATTTTTGGATCATATAATGTCCGATTAGCTTCAGCAATTGGGAGTGCACTAGGAAGAAGTATCTGGCTCGGTACTGCTGACATCAGTGTCCCACAAATGGCCTGATTTGTGGAGGCAGATAAGCAAAGAAAAGAAATTGGAAAAAAAAAGGAATTGTGGGCCGGAGTGATAGTCCAGCGGGTAGGGCGTTTGCCTTGCCATGTGGCCGGCCTGTGCCGGCCGAGTTCGATCTCCGGCATCCCATATGGTCCCCGAGCACTGCCAGGAGTAATTTCTGAGTGCAGAGCCAGGAGTAACCCCTGAGCATCACCGGGTGCGACCCAAAAAGAAAAAGAAAACATAGATTAGAAGTGTAATTATGGGGCCCAAGCAATAGCCCAGCGGATAGGGCGTTTGCCTTGCACACATTCAGCCCATGCTGGCCCGGGTTCTGGCATCCCATATGGTCCCCCGAGTACCGCCAGGAGTAATTCCTGAGTATAGAGCCAGGGAGAAACCCCTGAGCATTGCCAGGTGTGACCCAATAAGCAAAAAAAAAAAAAAAAAAAAAAAGGAATTGTAAAAAATGAGATTTACTTCTAAGTAAGAAAAAATAGAGTCTTGGGCATTAATTATCTTTACCATTGCAGATAAGTATTTGAAGTTTGAAGTTAGAGGATTTACAGTTTTGGTGTTCATCAGAGTTAATTCTTTTCAGTTTATTACTATTGAATTAGATGAGAGAGAGGGAGAGGGGAAGGTAGACATCTTGTTTCCACAAGGCAATGCAGAAAGGAATCAGCATGCAGGAGGGAAACTAAGATAGCTAGTAAACTGTAGCATTATTTTTTCTCTTTTTCCCCAAGAATTTACTTAAATTTTTGAGCACATAGTTTCCAATAAAGATAAATAAAAGACACAAAGAAACATCAAATGATACTTAACCTAGAGTAGACAAGAAAATAATGATAATAAAACTCTGTCACCTAATTTACTATGCCCTTTTTCTACAGAGGTGCAATACAACATTTTCCATTTGGAATACATTTTTCCTTTCTCTTTTTAAATTCTACTCACTATATGCACATACAAACTATTTCATACTTCTTTTTGGTGTCTATGACCTCATATTACTTCTGTGAAAATACATTTTCATGTAGAATATTAATAAGCTGATATAAAATAATAGGTAACCATATCCTGCCAGACAAATTGGTAAAAATTACTTTCTGGCACATTTTGCAGAATCAAAACTTTTTTTGGGTAGTACTGAGTTTTTCTAAAACAAAATTCTAACAAAGAAAAGTATGAATGCATAGAAAAAGTACCAGTTTTCATTAACAGGAAAAAGTATGTTGAAAGAAAGTTCCATTAGATTTAGTTTTTAAAGGAAACTGTAATAGTGCAATGAAATTAAAAGTTTGACATCTGTTCTCTTGTAATGTTTTAGTGATTGAGGTAGTATCTTGCCTGCCACTTCTCCCTATAAATAAATCTCCTGACTCAGAATAAGTTCTTTTATCATTCTAGCTCAGTAGATCATGACTTGCAAATATGGCTAAATTTTGCATGACTTTCATTACTTTCTGTTGTTAGTTTATTGTATGTTTGTATCTTTGTGGCAATAGTAAGACTTTTACAGATGAGCCTAAGTAGGATCCCAAATTTGTATTCCATCATCTTTTGTCTTAGCATTTATTACATAGTTCATAATTTGGCATTTGGTTAACGGTAACAGGCATTTAACATGCTGTTTTCCTGGCCACAACTAGCAGTGTTCAGGAGTTACTGCAGGAATAGTACTGAGGAGTTTCTCCTGGTAGTGCTTGGGGAATCAGGTGGTGGTAGGGATTGAGTGCTTTTGTTTTTCTGCCATACTTGGTGGTGCTCATGGCATACTTCTGGCTCTATACTCAAGGAGCATTCTTGATGGTACAAAGGGGAGTATAGATAATGTCCGGGACTGAACTAGCTCCTGTAGTGTGCAAGACAATGTCTACTATCTCTAGTTGCCAAGTGGCAGAGATTGAACCAGAGTCTTCTGCATGCAAACCATGCAAAAGAACCAAAATGTGTATGATATCAATACTGCAGGATGATCTTAAGTAGCAACAATTACACTTAAATAATCTAAAATTTATTTCCCATCAAAAGGCAATGTACACATGCAAACACACACATATATACAAATGCACAAAACCTGACTTTCTATATTCAGTAGACCCAATGTATAACAATGAAAACTTAAAATTAGTACTTCAAGCAAATAGAAATTTTATTTTATTCTTAATGTTTGGTTTGTTTGGGAGGCCACACTTGGCAATATTAAGGAATTAATATTGGGTCTGTACACAGGATTCACTCCTAATGGTCGCTAGGGACCTTATGGGATACCAGACATTGAACCTAGATTAGCAGTATGTATGGCAAATGGGTAGAGACCCACTGTACTATCACTCTAATGGCAGCCTATAGAAATTTTAAAACTGAAAGAAACCCTATATTTTCATCACAACAAAGTAGACATCCAGGCAAGTAAACACAAATTAGAGGCATTATATAAAATATAATTATTCATGCAACAGGTATACTTTATAAATATGTATGTATATGTATATATTTATATAAATTATATTTATATATACACTTATGTATAAAGGTAGACTTTATAATTATATATGTATATATAAGACTTCAGAATTATATATAGAATCCAAAATATAAGCTCTAAATATATAATACATTTATTAATAGACCACAGGGGTGACATTAAAAGCAATATAGTAACGCATATATCACTTTTTAAAGACATAAATTCATTGCTGTTGAAATTTATATAGGGTAATTATTACTTCCCCTGATTAGGCAAAGCAACACTAGAGACAAAATAAGATGAAGGGCGTCTTTACTTTCCCAACTCAAAGTGCACTAAAAGCTATAGTAATCAAAACAGTATCATACTGGGATAAGGAGAAAATTATAAAAATTTAGACAAATGTGCTTTTAGACTAATGAGCAAAATTAAGAGTTCAGAGACAGATCTCTATTACATGGACAAGTAATCTTGGTAAAGGATCAAAATGTGTGAATTAGATCAAGAAGAGTATCTTAAACAAATGGTGTTGTGATAGCTTGGTTGAATGTGAGAAAAGAACTCAGGCTCCTTTCTATGCATACATCATGTATAAATATAAAATCAAAATGGATTAACTGCTCCTATCAGACCTGAATCCATAAATTTTACTGAGTAGAACATCAGTAGAACAGGAATTGATGCTAGAAGCATCTGCAATAATTCAATCACTTGATCACTTGACATCCCATTATTCATCGATTTGCTGAAGCGGGCACCAGTATGTTTCGATTTCTCCCTGTCACGTGCCAGTGAAGCCCAATGGCATCTTCTTGCTCCAGGAATATGGAGAGCCTCAAACCATTCATTCAGGGTCTTTTTAAAAAATATTTTATTATACCACGTGAGATATACAATTACAAAGATGCTCACAATATGTTCCTATTTGGGTTCACGGTCTACAGTGTTCAAGTACCCATCCCTCCATCAGTGCCCATTTCCCACCACCAATGTCCCGTTCAGGGTCTTGATGAAGAAGCCTAACCATCTTGTAGGTGGGCAGCCACGTGTTCATTTGACATCCAGTGAGATCCAGTCAGTAACAGCTCTAGTCCAGAGGTTGTCTCCAAGTCGCATTACATGTGCAGTCCATCTGATTTTCAATGCCTTGGCAAATAAGACAGCATCCCTGACTCTCGACTCTCGATCATTGACAGAGGTTGGAACTCCGGAATCCTTCTATCACTTTACTGAGGCATTATATTCCAAGCATAGCTCTTTCGATCCCTATTTGGGAGACCCGGATAGCATTCTCATCCTGCTTTCATAAGACCAAGGTCTCTGAGACATAAGTTAATGTAGGGAGAATGGTGGAGTTGAAGAGATATGATCAGAGCCAGAGGTTCTTTGTCCTTTTAACTATTTATTCGATGCTATTAAAGGCATTCCATGCTGCTCTCTTCCTCCTGCACAGCTCATATGCTAGGTCATTCATCATGTTGAGTTCTCAACCTAGGTACACATAACTGCTGATTCAGAGATGATTGTTCTTTTGAGAATGAATGGAACATTTGGAACTAGTCTGTTTTTCATGAACACTGTTTTGTTGAGATTCAGCTATAGACCCATTTTTCCACATTTTGTGGTTGAAGCCAGAGACATTTGTGCCACTTGGCTAATATTTGGTGTTATTAGAATGATGTCATCATCAAAGCAGAGGTGATATTATTGCTGACTGTTTATGTTCACGCCCATTACTTCACATTCTAATTGCCACATGATGTTCTCGAGGGTGGCACTGAAGAATTTTGGTGAAATGCTATCTCGGGCTGATCCCCTCTTATTACATCAATGATCACTTCCTTGTAGAATGGTGAGATCTTGGTGGTGAATCCGTAATATAGCTCATGAAGGATCTTGATGTATTGAGTTTGAACACCCCTGTTTGGCTAGGGTTTCGACGACCACTTCAGTCTCCACAGAATCAAAGGCTTTCTTTAAAAAACAAAAATGAATGTTAGACAGAGCGGCATCTAAAGCTTCCTCCAAACCTGAATGAGGTTGGTTACTGTGTGGATATGGTCAATTGTGCTGAATTCTTTTGGAAACCCAGCTTGCTCGCATGGTTGTGATTCATCTAATGTTCCGCCAATCCTGTTCAGTATAACACGGTGAACAGTTTGTAGATGATGGACAACAGACAGATGTGGCGATAGTTGCCAATGTTGTGGATGTCTCCCTTCTTGAACAGTAGAACTGCCCTGCTAGTTTTCCATTGGGAGGGAACCTTGCATTCAACAGGTAGTTTGTGATGAGCTGAACCAGTATATTGATGAGTACTGATGTCAGATTCTTCAGGTGTTCCAGGTCTGACTTTGTCTGGGCCGGGTGCTGTTTGCTTCTTTACTGACAAAATGGCATGTTGGATCTCAAAAAGGGAGAACGTTGGGAACGACATGTTCGTCCATCCTGAAGAATTTGATATGTGGCAGGTAGATGTTACTATCAAAGAGATCCAAGTTGAAGTCATGAAAATCTTCTCCATTGCTTTTCTGGAAGGTGTAATAGACCCATCAGGATGTAGGAGGGCAGTCATCTTGGTCTTATAGTTGTGAAGGAAAGGCGGGAGTTGTGAATGCTTTTCCCAGCTTCTGCTACATTGGCCAGTATTGCTGCTGTTCTCTCATGAGGTCTTGCTTTATTACTCTTTTGCAGTGCTTTGCAAGCTTGGATGTTATCATATGGTTGCCTGAGGCTCACATCTTGCCACATTGGCAAGTGAGCTCGAGATTTTTGAGGACAGGCATCCTTTTGTGGCTTCCTCTCTCTCGGTGTTCTATGCACAATCATGAGGTGCTGAACCAGTCGGTTGTATCTTGGTCAATGTCATCAATGATGGCATCTTCCCATGTTGCCACAACAGTGCCAAAGATTCCCAGTTGGTTGTCATTTTGGGAGTTCTCAAACTTTGCAGTCTTTTCTCCCAGTTCTGTGAAGTAGAATTTTGCATGCAGGCGGTGGTTCGGTCTTGTTTGAAATTTTGGGATGACAGCAACATTGGTTAGGCATAACCGTTGATTGAATATGATGTGGCCAATTTCATTATGGAACTGTCTACCCGGAGATTCCCATGACCAACTTTTTTAGATTCAGCCTTTTGGAATTGTGAGTTACCATGAATGGTCTTGGTCAACATGGGGAGTTCAGATAGTCTCTTACCCTGTTTGTTCCATTCTAGACCATGGGTTCCATTTTGGAGTTCTTGGGCCAATTATCTCACTTCAATCTTGGCATTAAAATTACCTACTATGATCTTATAGAAGGTGTGATCTTCTTTATAGAACTCCTCCAGTTCCATGTAGAATTTCTCAATTTCTTCTTCCTTGTATGTGAATGTTGGTTCATAGAAAAGAAGATAGAAACTGCTGGCAGTGAGCCACATCTCATCAAGTGTAATTGTCCTATCCAGTTTGTTAGGCACTCAAATGAATCAATGCTAATGGCCAGGTTTGTATTGACAAAGACACCAATACCACCGATGCTTCTTTTGATGCATGTTCCAAGGAACAGTTCTTCTCCCGTGTCAAAACCAGTGTGATGTTATTGATACCTTCTTGTCTCAGTCAGACCAATGATGTCATATTGATCTTTCAAGCTTGCACCATCAGGTCCTTGATATATGCTTCTGATGCAAACTTTGACAGTACAGACAGTCATTTTAGTCCTTCTTTGTTTTTTAGACTAGTTTGGCCCTGAGATTTTATCAGCCTCTCGCTCATCCTTCTTAGTGCTGCTGTATTTAGGACTCTTTAGAGTTAGGGGAATGATGTCCATTGCTTGCACTGGTTTTGACATGTTAGATATGGACAGCTTGCCAGGTTCTGCCGTGAGGATGGTATACTCTCAGTAGCTTTCCAGGCTCTCTGAGAAGGGTGGGTAGTATAGTCTTGGTAATTTACAGATGAGTCGCACGCAACAGAGACATCTGGTAGCAGCTGTGCCTGCTGTATCTGTGTCCCTGGTTCAAGCATACTTGTGTTTGAAATAGTTTTCTCTGTAATGTGGGTCTCTGACAAGCTAGACTTGATATTGGCTTTCTCTCTTTCGTGGAACTCTGAGGAGCTGTAGAGTATGGATTTTGAAAAATGCTGCCAGTCAATACCACTGACTAGACAGAAGCAAAGGTTGAAAAAAAATTAGCCTATATCAAACTAAGAAGCTTCTGCACCACAAATGAAATGATGACTGGAATAAAACAACAACAGTACAAACAAAAGAATTCCCCCACAGACTTGGATATAATAATTGCCTACCACCTATCTAAAAAGGATTGATATCCAAGATATAGAAAGCACTGGAAGAACTTTTCAAGAAATGAGTAACGAACCTCATCAAGAAATTGTGGGAGAGATTAACATAAACATCAGAAAAGAAACATACAGATGGTCAAAAGAATATCAAAAATACCCTACATCACTTATCCTCAGGAAAATGAAAGTCAAAACAATGAACTAACATCTGATACCAGTGAAATTGACACACAGCACAAAACAAACAAGCAAGACAAACAAACAAAACCCCCAAACAACTGTGTTGGTATGGATGTTCAGGACATGAGATTTTTTAAAAGTATTTTATTATACCACCGTGAGATATACAAATAAAAAGATATACAAATAAAAAGTTCATGTTTGGGTTTTGGTCATACAGTGTTCCAGCACCCGTCCCTCCACCAGTGCCCATCTCCCACTACCAACATCCCGGTTCCCTCCCCCTTCCCCAGCCCACCTCCATGGCAGGTTCTTTATTTCTTTCCCTTTCTCTCTCTTTCTCTTTTCCTTCCCTTCCAGACTATGGATTACAGAACATACATTAAAAGGTTGTCATGTGTATCCTTTTGCCTCTATTTAATGCTCAGTTCTACGTTGGCATTAGTACCCTCGACAATTATTAGCACCCTGTTCCATTTTCTGTCTTACCTAACCTCTGACTCCCACACGTTTGTGATAATTTCCACCTTTGACAAGACCTCCTGATATATGTTTCACTTGACCTTGGATATTGGTATCATAATATGTACATATATATTTATGCCATGCAAATAAATGCAGTCATTCTGTATCTGTCTCTCTCCTTCTGGCTAATTTAGCTCCAACATAATCTTCTCCATGTCCATCCATTTATAGGCAAATTTTATAACTTCATTTTCCTAACAGCTAGTGTCAACATGGCTATTTCTCAGAAAACTGAAATTGGGTTTCCATGTAATAGCATTTTTACTTCTTGGTATCTTCCCTAAGGATCCACATACTCTATTAAGGAAAGAAATTTGTACCCCATGTTCAATGCAGCCCTATTCACCAGAGCCAAAATCTGGAAACAACCCAAGTGGCCATGAGCAGAAAATTAAAGACATTATAATGCGTATGCAAAATGGATGACTAGGGGCCAGAGTGATAGCATAGAGGGTAGGGCATTTGCCTTGCATGCAGCTGACCGGGTTTGATTCCTGGCATCCCATATGGTCCCCTGAGCACCGCCAGCAGTGATTCCTGAGCAAAGATCCAGGAGTAACAAAAAGGGATACTACTCAGTTACAAGTGAAGATGAAACCATGCAATTTGCCTCTGTGTGGATGGATCTGGAGATGTGCTGAATGCAATTAATCAATGGAGAGTGACAGAAGCAGAATGAGCCCTCTCACACGGAATAGAAAGAAATAAAGTAGGGGTAGAATAAATTCCTATAGCCAACAGAAACTGGGAACTGGTCTTCAGAAGTAAGCTTACCATATAGAAGGAAGATAGTGAGGGTTTTGGTGGGGGACACAGAGACAGTGGTGGCATAAAACGTATGCTATGGGGAGGAGTGATGATGGATTGTGAAGTTATCGTGAAGCCCTATCATTAAACTATTTGAAACTACATTGCCTAAAGAAATAATAATGAGGCTAAAAACCTTAAGATCTACATGAAAGAGTAAAGAAATGTACCTAACATCAGCCACAAAATCAGTTTAAATGGACTACAGACTTGAATGAAAGAATTGAAACTATAATTGTAGAAGAAAACAAAAGTATTATGTTGCCTGATGTCATCCACAGATATCTTTGGCAACTTTTATTTATTTTGTTGTTGAATGAATTCATGGCTTTGTATAAAACTATTATGTCTTTGTGGCAGAGATGCTCCCTGGTCCTCCCAGCGCCAGTCTGAAAAAAAAACCTGAGACACTTGAGAGAAATGGGTTTGGGGAAGGCCCATCCCAACAGAGCCCCAGCAGCTGAAAAACTTCCACAGTCCACAATTGCTGCCACTGTTCAAGGCTGGACTCCACTCTTCCCACAATCCCCACTCATGAATTAATCTGTTGAAAAACTCAGGTATGTGGGTTCTGCAACTAAATCTTTAGGTTCTTTCAGGGTTGGGGATAAGCTCCCTACCCCCAACTCCCTGTTCTTTGGGAAGTCCTGGTGGTTGCACTCACAAACTACCTCAGGCGCCAAAGTAATTCCATTCACATGCCATGATAGAGAAACTCATATATAAATCTTGAAAGAGGCAATAGTTGGCAGAGATGCCCATGGTCTTCCCCTCGCCAGGCTGACACTGAGGCTCCTGGAAGGGGACTGGTTTGAGTCTGGCCCATCCCAACAGAGCCCCAGCAGCCAAAATTCTCCACACTCCACAATAGCCACCTTTTGAAGGCTGAACTCCACTTCTCAGAAGCCCCACTGACGAATTAATCCGTGAAAAACTTAGGTATGAGAATTTTTCAGCTTAATCTCTAGACTTTCACCGAGAGATCAGCTCCCTCCAACATATACCTGTTCTTTGGGAATGCCTGGTGCCTCAAAGGATCCACCCAAATACAAATTTGAAATCTAACTTTATCACCAAGTCACAATCTTAAGAATTCCTGGAATGCACAGCTGCATTTGCAGCCAGGAAATATATGAAAATTTAGTATGCTGATGTATAGGGTAGCACACCATATTTAAGAGATATAAGTATAAGGCAACCAATAACAAAATATATAGTCAATAAACCTATCCTGTAACAACATATTAGTAATTTCTTACAACAAAGGACTTAATGGCCCAATGGTTCCATAGTGAGATTGAACAATCCTCATTAACTTTCTTCTAAGAAAACATTTCTGACTATTTTTAGAAAATTAGCTGTAACAAGCAATATAAAATAAGTTATTGAATATCTTCTTAGGGGCAGTCTTATGTAGTAGTTAAGAAAATTGCAAGTGGATTTGGAGTTGAATATTGAGTAATTGTAAGAAATTAACATGAACAACTTTGTTAAAAAAGGAAAAGAAGGCCACTATGTTTAATAAGTGGCCTCTATGTTTAATAAGTTCAATAAGTGTAAGCAAGAACTAAGATGGTCCAATTCACAGCCAATGGCTCAATAAAAAGGTCATGAATTTAGCAATAGCATTCTAAGAGATAGGTTGTAATAAGCAATATAATTAGTGCTTGCTAAGGAGCAGGCATTGGGGAAGTGGGAAATGAGGGTCTTTGGTGGTGGAAAGGGCACATTGATGGTGGGACTGGTGCTGGAATATTGAATACTTGAAATAGCTGTCCTGTGAACAACTTTGTAAATTAAAGTGTTTAAATCAAGTTAGCAAAAAAAATAATGAAATGGAAAAATAAAGCTATTATGCCTCTGCCGTCACTAAAATGCCTTAGATCCTCCACCCTAAGTGTCCTTGCATCACTTTCAGTTCATTTTTCTGGTCATCTTATCCCTCCACTCCCACTGTTTGATAGTCCCGTTTTTCAATGAAAGATCAAGGACTTGTCCCCATTCTATTCCTCTGTATGGCTTCTTTATAACACCACAGATGTGTAAGGCTAACAAAAGAAACCATCGTATTCTGAACACAATGGAATCTGTTTGGCAATAGAAAATAATGAAATTCTGCTTATTTGCAACAACATGGAAGGATATCATAGTGAAATAAGCCAGATGGAGAAAGATAAGTACCATATGGTTTCAGTCATGTGGTAAATAGAGAAAACTAACTAATAAATGAATAAAATAAAACAAAATTTACCTCTGGGCTGTAAGATCAATTAGAGTTACCAGAATGGAAGCAAAAGGTAGGGCCTAAATTATGACAAAGAGAAAAATTGTATGATGAAGTATAGAAATGAATTTTATTAATAAACAATATATAATCTATACACTAATATTAATGATGCACACACAAAAGTTATATAATATTATTAAAGTGCAGTTACTTCAATAAAAATAATATTGTGGGTAAAGTTTAAGATTTTTCTCCTGTTCATTGTTTTATTTTTCTGATCAGACATTCAGGTTGTTGGAATATTGTTCTTTTTTTGTATCTTCTTTTTTATTTTATAGACATTTTTATTTTTTTACTAGAAAAAAAATTTTTATTAGATCACTTTATTGTTTACTTTCTAGCTTGTTTTTCTGATCCTTATTCAACTGTTGAGCTTGATTTACTTTTGAACACTGCAAAATACTACTGTGTTAAATTTGTTTTGCTTTTACACTTCTTTCATGAGTACAATCAAATTATTTCTTAATTTCTGTTTGTATCTTGTTTGCCATTTTCAGCATCCGGACTCCACAGCTCTTCAGAGCTCCACCCAAAAGAAAAGTTGATCTCAAGCCCTGTTTGTCAGAGTCCCACCCTACAGAAAAACCTGCTCAAGCCCAAGTATATTTGAACCAGAGACATAGATACAAGGGGCAGAGCTGCAACTGGCACTCCCTGTGCTCAGCTGATCATGAGGTGCCGGGGAGGGAAGACAAGCCCTGACTGTAATCCCAATAGAGCCATGCAAGAAGCCAGAGGAACCCACAGAGCATGAGGACAGCCATTTTCAACATCCCGACTCCACAGCTCGTCAAAACTCCGCCCAAGAAATAAGCCAATCTCTCCCTGTTGTGTGCCACCGTGTGGTTCATCTGTAAATGTACAAACTGAGAGCTTACTCCTGAGAGTATACCACCCACACAGCAGAGCCTGGCAAACTACCCATGTCATATTTGATATGCCAAAACCAGTAACAATTATAGACCTCATTCCCATGACCTGAACGAATGGTTTGAGGCTCTTCGTGTTCTGGCGTGAGCAGATGCCCTTGGGCTGCTAGCATGTCACGGGACGTATGGAGATGCTACTGATGCCTGCACCATCAAATTAATGAACAACGGGAAGACAAGTGATACAAATGATACAGGTGATACAAGTGATCTTGTTTGTTTATTGTATTTTAGTTTCTATTTTTTGTGATACACACGTTACTATTTATTAGTAATCTCAAATGTTTACAGGGCTCCTTTCTGCAGTCCTTCACTGTCTTCCGTTCATCATCAATTTGCTCGAGCGGGCACCAGTAACATCTCCATATGTCCTGTCTCATGCTAGTACAGCCCAAGGGGCATCTGCTTGCTCCAGGAACATAAAGAGTCTCAAAACATTCCATCAGATCAAGGGAATGAGGTCTATAATTGTTACTGGTATTTGGCATATCAAATACCAAATACCAAAATAATTGTTACTGGTATTTGGCATATCAAATATGACATGGGAGGCTTGCCAGGCTCTGCCATATGGGTGGCAATACTTCAGCCTGAATTTTTTGAGTACCACAATATTTTTACAGGGCATCTATCTCTAGTACTTCAACCTCAATATTTTTGTATACTCAGTATTTGGTTAACTATATTAAATAATTAAAAAGTTGATTGTTTTCCTTTTCTTCTTTCTCCTATTTATTCTTTAGGAATCTTATACTCAATGGTAACATTTTTCTGCTTATTTGTGTTTAATATGGACTTCTGTTGCTCTTGTTTATGGTCCTGCCATTTTTCCCAAGATTCCTGATTCAATGTTATTCTAATTTATTAGTAGAGCAAAGTACAAATGCTCAGTCTGTTCATTTGTATCAGGGTGGTATGTTCCCTTATTTATGAATTATTTTTTCATTAATAAATCTGAAGTATTTATTTCATATGTGTTTTTATGCATTAGCATATATATAATTTACTCTGCAACTATCTATTATATATCTATACTATATATGTATATATGTATACATTTATACATATACATTGTATGATTTATCTATTTCATGCAGATTTTAATGCATTAGCACATAATTATTAATGATGTTAATGTTTAAACTTATATACTTATAAAACAAATAATTTTTTGCATATTTACTTTATTGATTTATTGTGTTTTACAATTTTGTGGAATTCCAGGACAATAGATTTATTCTTTTATATATGTGTAGATGTTACCATTGAGAGAGAGAAAGAGAGAGAGAGAGAGAGAGAGAGAGAGAGAGAGAGAGAGAGAGAGACTGTCCATATGTGAAATAAAGCATAGTAAGGAAACAACAGAAAGCCAAAGTTAACAGAGCAGAATATTTTACCTTCAGAACTGAGCTTACTTGGTGGGTGAAGGTGGTGGGAAGGGTCCTTGGGACAATGATGGAGGGAAGCTGGTTCTTTGGTTGGGGATGTGTTATTTGAATAATATGTACATGAAAAATATGATTAATAGCATTGTAAATACCAGTACCTCAATAAAATCCTCTGAAAAATAAAATGACAATAAAGTAGGGTAAGTGTTTTGTTCAATTTCACTTATTTTTGCTTTTTTGTCTTTGGACTTCACCCAACAGTGCTATCACTCTGGCCCCTCATTGAATTATTAATATTTTATTATATCAGAATTTTGTATAAAAATGGACATTGTTGTATCTAGCAGCAATTTAGCAATCTATATTAAAATCTATAATACTTTATATAAATTTATAATGTGAGATAAAATGTATTGAATACATTAATATAATGATAGCAAATATGGTTTTTGAGATATACAGCTTCATATCTTTGCCAAATGATGACTCTGCTTTGATTTTAATAACTTCAAGCATGAGACTCACAGACACGGTGCAGAGCTGCTACTGGCTCTCCCTGTGACCAGCTGCTCACGAGGGCCGGGGAGGGATGGTGGGTTCTAGCCCTGGCCCACCACCCTAGCAGAGCCTCGCAACAAGCCAGATGACCCCCACTCCATGAGGACCTCCATTTTCCACATCCGGACTTCTCTCTGGTCAGACCACCCACTCAGCAGACCAGCCTATCAGCGCCCGGCTCATCGAGTTCCACCCTGCAGCACTTTTTCTAAATCCGGCTCGGTATGCTGGTCCAGAGACTCGCAGACATGGGGCAGAGCTGCTACTGGCTCTCCCTGTGACCAGTTGCTCACGAGGCGCCGGGAGGGATGGTGGGTTCTAGCCCTGGCCCACCACCCCAGCAGAGCCTCGCAACAAGCCAGACGACCCCCCCACTCCATGAGGACCTCCATTTTCCACATCCGGACTTCTCTCTCTTCAGACCTCCACCCAGCAAACCAGCATATCACAGCCCGGCTCGTGCGGTTCACCAATAAATGCTGGACTTAGAGATGCCTACAAGAGTATGCTACCTGCACGGCATAGCCTGGCAAGCTACCCGTGTTGTATTTGATATATATGCCAAATACCAGTAACGATTATAGACCTCATTCGGGAATGGATTGAGGCTCTTTATGTTCCTGGAGTAAGCAGATGCCTTGGGCTCTACTAGCATGAGATAGGACATATGGAGATGTTACTGGGGCCCGCTCGAGCAAATCGATGATGAACAGGAAGACAGTGATACAGTGATACAGTGATGAAATATATATGTCATTTTGAAATATGTATTTTTTTAGAAAATAATAGATAAGTGAAACATTCTTTTTGAGCTTCTTTGGATTTGAGCTTCTTTATTGTACTTATTTGCTTTCCATTTTGATTTTGGACCAAATTTAGCAGTGCTTACAGCTTACTCCTGTCTCTGGGTTAAGGGTTCACTTGATGAGGATCTGGGGACCAAAGATGGTGCTGAGGGATGAAAACATATTGGCAGCATGCAAGGCCAACACCCTTTCACCCTACCGCTGGTCGGGTGCTTATCTGGCATGTGGCTTAGCCATGTTGAATCCTTTGTAGACTTTATGGTCTCCTGAGTTTGACAAGTGATTCCTTAGCAGAGCCAGGAGTACACCCTGAACACTGCTGGGTGAGGCCCAAAAACCGTAGAAATAAAATAAAAACAAGATGAATAACATGTATATATTTCTGAAAAAATATAATTCTATGCATGTAGCATCAGTAGTTTTGCCCTTAAATACAGTAATTAAATTTTTGAGTAGATAAATATCAGCTACATATTTTACGTGATAATTTCACCCTTAAATAATGAAGTATGTGATCATTTGACATCCTGTATTATAAATATTTTTCTCATAGCTAGGTAAGTTAGAAATTATCTTCAAATATACCTTATTACTAATATTGTATATTAGCTAGACTCTTGTCATTACCATTTCAGTGTCTACAAATATTGAATTTTGTTTTTTTATCTAAGCTAACATGCTATATACCAATTATACCAAATTTGAATAATATATTTGTAATTAATAATATATTTGTAATTAAACATATTACTAAGAAACATTTACAGCAAAACTGTAAAATCTTTACTAATATTGGTAAACTCATTGGAATTTTTAATTCTTTAACAAAGTTGTTCATGATAATTTGTTATAGACATTCAATATTCTAGCACCAACTCCACCACCCATGACCCACCATTCCCACAACTGTTTTTTCCAATTTTCCCAACCACCCTTTAAGCCTACCCCTATCGAAAGCCCTCAAATATTTATTTTATATTGTTTGTTATAAATAATATGCTAAAATGATTAAGAAATATTTCTTTAGAAGAAAGTTAGCAAATATTGTTCAGTCTCACCATGGGGCCAATAGGTCCTTGTATAAGAAACATGTTACATATAGTTACAGGATAATTTATGTTTTATTATAAGTTACAGGATAGTTTATATTTTGTTATAAACTATAACAAAAGTATATAGTATATATTTTTGGATAGTATATATTTTGTCTCCTAATATACATGCCATGAAATGAAACACATTGCAATTTTTATCTGTATTCTTTTATTAGATATATGACTTAGAATATTTTCTTTTGAATCTGAAATCATGTCCTTAAAACCATATCTATCATTCTGATTTTATGCTAATAATTGTCACTGTCCAACATAAAATATTTAAGTTTCTATATATGTGGATTCTCAATTCTTTGTATGCAAAAATATTTTCTTTCCCAAGTTGGCTATTTATTTATTTAATGATTTATTTATGTTTATTTATTTATTTATTCATTCATTTATTCATTTATCCACACATGATATTCTGGGCTCTGGAATCACACTGCCAGCAGTTAATGGAGTAACTAAGGGTCACTAGGAATACAGTAAATACCCTTCAGAAGTGAAGTGATTTAGCTGTATTTATTTATTCATTCATTTATTCATCCATCCACACATGATAATCTGGGCTCTGGAATCACACAGTCAGCAGTTAATGGGATAACTAAGGGTCACTAGGAATACAGTGAGTGAAGCCTGAGAGTACATGTTTCGTCATGCAAGAGATAAACCCATACATGCTAGGTATGTTTCAATCAAACTCTTGTGCCGTGCACTGCATTAATTATATCTTTTTGGAGGGAAGGGAATTTGGTCAAACCAGGTGATCCTCAAGACTTACTCTGGCTCTGTGCTCAGGGATCACTCCTGGTCTGGTCGGGCCATATGTCGCCTTGGAGATTGAACTGAAGGCAGCTGGGAGTAAAGCAAGTACTTTCACTTCTGAACTGTCTTTGACCTAACATTAATTTTTGTTCTTTTTTTTTAATCTGAATTTATCCAAGCAGTGCCTTAGGGCTTTGGGGGCATTCCTTGCGGTGTTCAGGCCAGCAACAAAACCCCGAGATCTTGAGTCAGCAGTGGTATGTGTGGAGTCACCAGAGTCACATCTGGTCGTGTTTAATGGAGCCCAGATCTGTAGTCAGGGCCTCAAACATGCTAGGCTTGTCTGGGCTATTTCCTTAAGCCTTCTACTTTCTGTGTTTGTGGAGTATATTACCAATAGTTTCCTTCAAAGAGAAAAGTGGAAATTTAATTTAAGAAAAACTAAGACGGTGTCTGATATTTTATTCAAAGAGGATTGATAGTTTGTCAGTATAGAAAATGCTAGGAGGAAATGATTTTGCTGAAAATGCTAAAAGCATTTCTTAATTACTTCCTATTGCCAGTCTTTAGACATATGAAGATCATCTGATTTTTTATACAATTAATATATTGTTTTATTCCTGAAAATTTAAAAAAAAATTCCTAAGGTACTCTGATATATAATTGAAAGATTTTTTTATGAAATTTTTTATGTCTCCCCTGGGATTTTTTTTTTTTTCACTCTGGAAATGTATATTATTCATTACAGGTATTTTATTTATACTAAGTAAGTAAAATAGTTTTATTAAAAGATATTTTACAATATATTATGTATAATAATTAGACTCTCTGACTCTGACTCTGTCTTCTCGTTCATCATCGATTTGCTCCAGCGGGCCCCAGTAACATCTCCATATGTCCTGTCTCATGCTAGTAGAGCCCAAGGGCATCTGCTTGCTCCAGGAACAGAAAGAGCCTCAATCCATTCCGAATGAGGTCTATAATTGTTACTGGTATTTGGCATATATATCAAATACAACACGGGTAGCTTGCCAGGCTATACCGTGCAGGTAGCATACTCTTGTAGGCATCTCTAAGTCCAACATTTATTGATGAACCCAGCGGGCCACGCGAGCCGGGCGCTGATAGGCTGGTCTACTGGGTGGAGTTCTGAAGAGAGAGAAGTCCGGATGTGGAAAATGGAGGTCCTCATGGAGTGAGGGTCGTCGCCTGGCTTGTTGCGAGGCTTCCTCTTTTTTGCCCCATGCAACGTATCCTGTTTTTACATAAGTATATCTGATGATATTGATCACTTGATCACTTGAATTCCGTTATTCATCGATTTGCTCGAGCGGGTGCCAGTAACATTTCCATTGGACCCTATCACGGCCAATGTAGCCCAATGACATCTGGTTGATTCAGGAATATGAAGAGCCTCAAACCATTTTTTCAGGGTCTTGACAAGGAAGTCTGACCATATTGTAGGTGGGTGGCCACGTGATCTTTTGACATTACATGGGACCCAGTCGGTAACCGCTCTAGTCGAGTGGTTGTCTCCAAATCGCATATGATGATATAAATTCTAATTTTTATATTGTTGTTTTCCCTCCTTTCTTCATTGTGAACTATTGCTAAAATTTTATTTCTTATACAAGATTAATAGTACAGGGGTTTAAGGTGCTAGTATTGTTTGAAGTTGGCCCAGTTCAATCCCTGGCATTGCCTATGGTCTCCTGGGTACTACCAGGAAAGATTATTGAGTATAAAACCAAATGTATGTCCTGAGTACTGCTGGGGTGGTTCAAAAGTCTAATGATTAAAGAAAATAAAATTTTATTTATAAAAATATTTGTAATTCCAAAGGCTTTTTCTTTTTTCAAAAATTTTATTGACTATTATTCTTACATTCATTAATCTTTTAATTTTCTAGAAGTATTAATTATGTCACTGTTATTATACTAATTATTTGTTTCAATTCTTTTTTCTATTTGCAACCTTTATCTTTTCCTTTCAAATTGAAATATTTCTCAAGTAGTTTGGTGGTGTTTAACTTCTAAGACTTAATAACTTGTGTGATTATGAAACTTGTAAATAAATTCTATTCTTGAACATAGGATTTTAATTTTTGCCCTTACTATTAATTGTGTAATACCCAAGATGTTTTGTAAGACTCTACTTCAGTAAAATGATCTCTCAACTTTATTTACTTTTCTAATTTTTCCAGATCCTTTAATAGTATTGGAAGTGAATAACAGAATTAGTTATCATAAGTATGGGTATCTGAGCCATAGTGAGGGGCAAATGAGAATGGGCCTTGAATTTTCTAAGCTTCTGGATATTTCTTAATTCCTTAGTTTTAAATAGACTATCTTGCTATCCTTTGCTGTCCCTGGCATCTCCAAGTCTTCAGCTCTGTGATATATACTGTCTGTGATATAGACTGCCTAAGTGTTCTAGTCTTATTGAAAAAAAGCAGTTCTCAAAAATAACTAGTTCTTCAAAGTCTGAGTCTCTCTCAGAATTTGAATCTGCTCATTTCTTCTAGGTACCCTTGCTCAGATTTAGCTTTTTCCACTTGGCTAAGTGAGCCATCTGCTTTCCATCTGCCAAAGTTGGTTAACATCTTTTATCTTCTGTCACTTCCTCCACTATTTTCTTAGCTTTATGGGTTCATACTATTTAATTTCTTTATCATGAATGAGAAATGATTCTATGGCTGCTTGAATTTTTTCTGGATTAGGTTATCTTTATTTCTGGAGGTAATTACTATAATAATAAATATGATGAAGGAAGTTAATATTTGAGTGTATCCTGTTAGACACTGTACTAGGCAATGCAGCAGTTTATTTTATATATATATCATAGACTATGTATTAAATACAACTCATACAATGTCATTATCATTAACTAATGATATTTAATTAATATTACAGAAAAGAAGCACATTTATGAAAATTGATTGACTTGCTGAAATAGGAAATTGTTGGGGTTCAATGGGGTCCCCAAAATATGGTGTTTGACAGGGTCCTGTTGTGTTTGAGGTCTACAACTGTATTCCAGACTGATGGACGAGGAATGGAGCCACATCCCTATTGGTAATCAGTGGCCTCTTTTTTCAAGTCTGCTAGTTATAGAGGATGTATCCTGAAGGCTTGGGGGTTTGGATCGTGGTTACCTAGAAGTGATAGAACTTTGATCCTAAAACAATGAACAGGTGTAAAAACCCACTTCCTCTTGGGGACAATATACTAAGGAATCTCCCCACAGGGATGGAATCTTACCCTAGGGCTATAGACCTCTCTTTTCTTTTGCTGATAAACAATCATATTACATTTACTTCTTAATAATATTTCTAGTCATTTTGTATAAACAGAGTAAGCGATATAGACTATTTAACTACACACTAGATTAAGCATAAAATGGTCGCTTTGGACTCATGGTAAAGGGTAGCTCTTCCAGGGACCATTTCCTGTATATTTCAAACTACAGTCCTCAGGCCAGATTAGTTTTTCCTAATCCCAACCAGATCCTAAACGGTTGCTTATCCTTGGGTTAGAACAGAATTGTTCCATGACCATGCTCTTAACATTATACTTCTTATGGCTCTGCTTGTGCCATGTCGAGGCCAGGTTTACCTACTCATGGTTTGCAAGGAACTAAACTCAATCCTAGGGCAACTGAGTTCTAAGCCAAGAAATATGACAGGTGCCCCGAGTAATTAACCCCTATAGAGTTAATTAACTCCCACAATAAAAATGCATAGCCTTAACTGTTTTCCTGTGTCTATACAAAAGGTCATTGCTCTAACATAAGACTATGCAAAAGACATAAAGGAAAGAGAAAAGCACATTTTACTTAAAAAACAAAACCCAAGATTATCAGAAGGCTAACTCTGCAAATCACTGCCCCTGGGAAGGAGACAGATGCCTGAGCAGGATGCAGGTCCCTGTAACCAAAAGGTAGGGGATGTGCTCTCATTAGCCCTGGAATGGGTACCATTCAAATAACCTAAGTTCCCTTTGGGCGGGGAAATGACAATTCCAATGCTCAGCCTAAAATACTGGAACTATAATCCAACAAGAAATAAATAGTAAATAATAGATCTAGAGTTTTCATCAGTCATCTAATTCTATTTTTATTTCATTTGCTCTTAACTACTATTCAACTGAGTATAATAATGTTTGTTAATCAAGACTTGACATAGTCTATGCAAACTTCTTGGAATAGTTGGTTAGATATTGGAAAAAAATTTTATGTTTTTTTCATGAAAATGTTTTCCAGTAGGATTTTCCAGAAAGTCATGAGTATTATTATTAAAAATTGGAATATTAATCAATATGTATTTTATGTAGCATAAGTATACCCTTTTCAAAATACAGTAGGGGCGGGGAGATAACACAAAGGTAAAGAGGACATACATACATAAATTCAAATATAAAATATGTGAAATTTAGTCACTTGTCCCTTGTCTTCCCATTGTATATCTACTGCTCCAGCAGGTGCCAGTAGTGTCTACATTCGTTGGGAATGAAATACATTATTGTTACTGTTTTTGGCATATCAAATACACCATGGTAGCTTGCCAGGCTCTGCTGTGGCTCTGGGTTCATCCCAGGGGACCCAGTCTTTTCTATGTCAGACCATCAATCATCCAGGGCTCATAGGGCAGACCCCTGTGTGTAGACAAGCCTGTCTCCTGTCTGCCTCCTGCTGATGCAGCTGGGCACCACAGCCACACCTGAAAAACCTTGAGGAGCAGGGTGAAATTTAGTAACATTACAAAATGATGTAATAGCTAAATGATGTAATAATCACATTGTCTGATTTAGAATATCTCTATTCCTTTCTGAGGATTTCTTAAAATTTCTTATTATCTCTGTATCATGATTTATAATACTTAATGATAGTTTCATGAATATATTTTTCCAACATCATACCCATCACCAGAATGCCCACTACGTCTGCCCATTTATTATGATATCCTATTTATACCTACAGATTCTAGTCATGCATTAATTTACTTTCTCTTTTACAAAGTTTTCATTCATGTGCATATTATAAAATCATGTTTATATTGTGTTGTCTATTTTGTTTGATTTCTTTCATTATGTATAATATTACTGAGGTCATCATATTAATAATTTCGTTTACTACTGAGTGCCACCACCGCCAACAACAATCTGACAGGTGTATTGCAAAGTTCCGGTGTCTGTAGTTTAGATCGCATGTTTTCATTGCTGTTGAGTCTGTGTTTTGGGTGTATAGCCATACCATTTTCTCACATTACTGTACACCCAAGCCCTTGACTTCTAAAACACTCACATTTCTAAATGCAAAAATTATTTTAACAAATACATTACTGTTGAATTCATTTCTATTGCCTGAGTTTTGTTTTGCTTGGAAGCTACACCTGGCTTTACTCAGAAGTGCATCGGCAGTGCCTTGGGGTATGCCAGATATTGAACCTGGGGTCCTGTATGCAAGAAATGTGCTTGCTGTATTTGAGCCATGACCCCAGTTTACTAGTTTTTCAATAAAATTATGAATAAAGTATTTGCTTTTATTTTATCTTCTAGTTCATTGCTTGACTATAGAAACAAAAAGGTATTTTTAATTGACTTTGTAGCTTGTCAATTTACCATATAGGTTGATTATTCACTCAGTGGAATTTTTTGTTTATTTCACAGTGTTATTGTTTTCTGTGTATACTATTATGCCAATCCGAGTAGCAACAAGTTCACTTCTCTTATAATTTGAGGCTCATATCTTTCCCTTGCCTGACTGATTTGGCGAATACTTCCAATTGAAGTTGATTAGTTGCAGGAGAGTGAATATCCTTTTACTGGTTAAAAGCTCTTACAAAAATCAAATAAAAAGGAATTGTTCCAAGTAGGTTTTTAAGTCTCTATGTGTATATTCAACAATTAGTTCTAGTGTGATATTATAATTCACCATTCCCTATCAACCTCCATAGTTTGTGGCAATTACAATGATCATTACAGTGTATAAATGTGAAAGATCCTGGGAAGGACCTGGTCCTAACCTTTATTATTATCTAAGCCTGTTGCGTGGCTGCTGCCCAGCAGTTTGCCATCGCAGCTGTGGGTCTGGTCTGTCTCTTCCAGCTTTTCTGGTTGTGGTGGCTGCCAGCCTGGAGCCACACCCTGACATGGAGGTGGAGGCATGAGAGAGGAGCCAAGATCCCCCCTCCAAGTCAGACCAGCACAGTCACCCCCCCACGTGTCTGCTAAACCTAGGAACTGTGTTGGACTCGGCCAGGGGCCGAGTCATTTACCGCCCTCTAAATCTCCATGGACTGTTCCAAGTGGGTTGAGCGGCGCAGCTGTGGGTTTGATCTGTCTCTCCCAAATAGCTTTTATGAGAAAACATTACACAGATACAAAAAAGCAAGCATTAGAAAATAAAGCCAGAAATATAAAATCTTCACCAAACAAAATTTTAGTAATGTAATTCAACTATGCCATGAAAAGAATATTCACTATAAAGAAGTGGGATTTATTTGAGGCACGCAATAATGCTTCAACATACACAAATCAATGTGGTAACACAATAGTAAAATAGGAAATTTTTAAAAATGATCATTTCAATAGATACATAGAAAGCTTTTTAAAAGATAAATTCATTCATGATAAAAACTCAACAAAACTGAATAGAAAGAACTTAGCTCGATATAGTAAAAGTCTTATTTAACATTACTCTCAGCAGTGAAAATTGAAAGCTTTTCGTTTAGGTTCTAAAATCACAAACTTTGTCTAGGAAGTAGCAGGAGTTCGGATCTATTCTTATTCTGACAACACCATGGGCTTTTGGCTACCCACCTTTGGGGTAAGAAAACAATTGCAAGTGCTTCAAGTAATCAGTCTCCAGTGTGTGATAAACTGATGAGAGTTACATAAGCTTTACAGCCATTTTCTGGTTATGTTTTCAGGGGAACTTTCCATGACACGACCAATTCCTCCATATGTTATGAGTACCGTGTCTTGTTTCTGAATAGAACATTTATACATAAACCCTATTTTTTTTTCATAAGCTGAAGTCAAACTATTTGATAATAGTCAACAAAACTAGAGTAAATGCAGAACTTGAAATTTCCTGGAAGTGCAAGGTTATTTAAGGAAAAAAAAAGCTAATTGTAGTCTTTGTATTTTTCATTATAAAGAAAAGAAAATACAGAGCTTTGAATAGTAATTATCTCCAAGAAATGCCTGAGGCCCAGTATATCATAATTAGAAAGAGTTACATATGAATAAAATGTAATCTTCTACCTCATTATTTATTTATTTTTATTGAATCAACATTGGTTCTTAATTATGCACACGTACATTGAAAATAGAAAATTTTAAATTTGAGTGCAGTTTTCATGTATTCTTAGGATACAATTTTATTAATAACATGAGGAAATATGATTTTAACAATCATAGAATATATAAATGCTAAATTTGTGTTTAAATGTTATTCTCACTTATTTTAAACTAAAATAAATGGAGTTGGTAGCTATTTCATTTTTCACATACCATTTTCCTAGCTTTTCCTAGCATGGGAGAAGTAGACTTGAACTCTTTAAAATATTCCTTTTCAAAGCAGACCGAAATGTCATAAAGATTGAAAAATTATAAAAAGACAGGAACATTTCTATAGAGTTAAAATGTGGTGCAATGAAGTGGAAAGAAAATAACAATGTGCTTTGTAAGGTTTGAATAAGGTGATCTGAAAATTACCCAGAAAGTTCAGGAAAAAGCATTAGGATAATTTTAGTGACATTTCATTTAGTAGTCATTTCCTAAGATATTCTTAGTAATACCTCCCATATTCTATAGATACATGACTGGCAAAATATAATGCTCTCCAATTCCAAAAATGTATGGTAAACTGTGCTTTAATTTTATGAAAGTGCAGTAAAATTATATTTTTCTGGTAACTGATATTATATATACTAATGAGCACTGAAGAATTTTTTTTCTCAGAGAAGTATATTTATTACCTACAATTTGTCAGGTACTATTCTAAAAGCTAGAGAGAAAAAAAATGTTAGGTACAATTTATTCGCCATTAAGGTAAATTTCAGAAATAAACAAATCAATGACTACAGTTATGCTATAAGCACAATTATTACAGTTAGTAGAAGATAACATTGTCAACATTTGCTTAAAGAATACTTTGTTTTAATCATTTTCCTCACATTAGTTTGGTGACTAATAGAATACTTGTTCCTTTAATACAGTGACAGTTTATTTATTTTCTTTATTTATTTATTTTTATTGAATCACCATAAGATACACAGTTACAAAGTTGTTCATGATTGGGTAGCAGGCCCAAAACAACTTATTTTATATTGATTGTTACCACTAAATGGCTAATGAAATAATCAAAAAATACTCTAGTAAAGGAAAATTTGTAAAAATTGTGTCTCACCCTGGGAATATTAAGTCCTTGTCTGTGGGTTTACTAAGCTGTTTTATCAGCTGAAACTTCTGCATTGATGTTTTTGTTAATCGAGCTTAGTTGGCTTTTATGTTGTATTTCCATCCAACCTGTGTGCTCCTATTATGATGTTAGTATAGTAGAGTTTGGAGATGTCATTCCAGACACTACAGAATATTTGAGTGGGCAGTGAACCCAGTGGTGGTGGAAATGTGGTTGGTGTGGTGGAATGTGGCTTCCAGGGTTTTCAAAAGTAGATGTAGGGTGGTTGTGGGGCAGGTCCCCCACCCCCACTATGAGAACGCCAGGTGGGGATGATCTTTTTTAACACTTGTTGCAACACTGGTTTCAAGGCTATGGATTCTCTTAACTGTTTTCTGTCCATGAAACTCTGTATCATTTGAATCTGAATGATGATCTAGCTGTATAGAATATTCTTGGGAAGTTGTTTGTTTCGTTGAGTTTTGTATTATAACCCTCCATACTCTAGAACGAGATCTTATTTCAAATGATTGACTTTCATCAGTTTTTACGTTTCGTATGCACAAGTTATTTAAATGTGTACATTTGTTCTTGTTCTGGGTATTTCAAACAAGGAATATGCAAGGTATGTGCTGTACTGTTGAGTAAACTTCTCAGTGCTGAAAGAATTAACAAAATTTGACAGTTTTAATTCTTAGTATTTTTTCTGAATTCTTTTGTCTTTCCCCTCAATTTGTTGTAGGTGGGACCGTGGTTTCTGCCTGTGTTGGCAGGTGGCAGAAAGGAGACAGGCTTCTCTACACCCAGGGCTCTGCCCCTGGGATCCTGGATGATAGATGGTCTGACGTAGAAAAAGACTGGGTCTCCTGGGTTGAAACTAGAGCCACAGAAGAACCTGGCAAGCTACCTGTGATGTGTTTGATATACCAACAACAGTAACAATAATGAACCTCATTCCCAACGAATGGAGATGTTACTGACGCCTGCTTGATCAAATGGATGAACAACGGGAAGACAAGTGACAAGCGACTTTTGTTTTGGGGGGTCACACCCAGCCATGCTCAGAGGTTGCTCCTGGCTTTGCACTAGGAAGTACTTCTGGTGACGCTGGGAGTACCAGAGGGGACACTAGGGATTGAACCTGGGTCAGCAGTGAGCAAGGCAAGTGCCCTCCCTATGGGCTATAGTAGCTTCCAGTTCCATGTATGCTATTTTTATAAGTATACTTCTGTCTGTATAACATTTACTGTTATGCAAAAATATAAGCTTCTTTGGTACAATAGTGAATCGTTAATTACAAACATTGGGAAAAGTGAATTGAAATAATTTATTTCGCAGAATACTGTGACAAAAACTTCAATTATTTGTTTCCTTATATATCAAAAATTTTCAGTATGTTGAGGAAGATTTTAATTTAAATTACTCAACAATCAAAATTTCCAAAATAGACCCTTCAGAAAAATCATTCTTATCCAGGGAAAAATATTCTGTACTTTATTTCTAGAGTTGTTTCTCTCAACAAAGAAACAATAGTCACCGTATGACATTTTCTAACATTAAAAAGTATAAAGCAAAATTTCTTCTTTCGGGCCTATGTAGAAAAAAACATTGAAACTTCCTTTTAACCTATGTTGACTTTAGTTCTCAAATCAGCAGTAGTTTTGTGAAAAAGTTTTCAGATTTTTTCTTTCAAATATTTGAAGATTTTCTCTAGCATTCATTCTAATGGGACATTTTCTCATAGAATCCCCAGATTCCTAATCATCTCTGAATAAAACTAAGATTAAACAACAGCATTTCCCTTCATGTAGAAAATGTTACCGCAAATCCAAGTTTACTTGTTTAATTAATTTATTTTTAAATTTCCCAAGGATTCAGTCCTAAACAAAATTATTTTTCTTCTATACTGATTCATATTTTAAACAAATTTTCAATTACTCACAGTTTGAGGAGAATATTCTTAGTTTTCTTTTTTTCTGATAAAAGTACTTTTAATTTTCTAAATTCTTTATTTTAATTGAATATTATTTCAGATAAGTAGTTTGTTTATATTGATTTTCCTCTTCATGAGCTTCAGGGTTTTGTAGAAAAACCATAGCAACCAGGAGACTCAAATGTGTATATTGGTGCAATTAATTGTTCAGAAATTTTTACAGGATGAAATTAGATGAAACATTAATAAATTAAGGTTTATTACATTTTAAGAAACAATTTTATTCCTACAGAATAAAGTATTTGTAACTTTTAGAAATTTTCAACTTTTAGAAATTCTATTTTAATAATTCTATTCTGGGTTTTTCAAATCTTTGTGCTTTTAAATTTAGGTTAATGCAATTAAAACCACACCAGGAGATAATTTAGTGGTATTATAATGCCTCTAGAGGGCAGTATTAAATTGTTTGAGACTATAACAAAATTTTTTTTTTCATGCAAGTCTTTCAGTATTTGAAAAGGTGACATTGCAAATGGAAGGGCAGTATTCTTTTGGTAATCTTATTCTTGAATGCAAATGACTGTGAAATCCAAGTCTTCACATTTTAATCAACAAGTGTTTGGGGAGGTAAATTCTTAATTGAGCTTCTTTGCTTCACAAAGACTTTACAATCTCCCATTTAAAGTCTGTGGTATATTATTGGCACACTCAGAATACAGAAATGAGAACTCTTGCTTTCTAATAAGCTTTCTTTCTTTAGAAGCCACTTAATCCAATTTTAGTCACATCAGTTTTTTTTTGATATATGTAACTTAAATTAAAGACTTAAGACAGAAATTTTTAATTGCTAATTCTGTTGACTTTTTTGAAATTGCATCAAATGCAGGAATAGTTTTAATTCTGTGCATTGTTTCTTTATGTAAATATAAATCATATATTACATGTCTGATGCATAATGCATACGTATATAAGCACATATCTGAATATGCAGTATAATATTTTACTTGTTTTCTTAGACTCTTATCTAATAAGTTTTTTAAATAGCATAATAATAAAACCTTTATTAGCTGAATTCAGTTATCTTTAGTGTTTTTCACACTGGAAACATGCTCTAATCTTGGAGCACAGCAGATATTCAAGAGACTAAGTGAATTATTTGGTTTGTCCATGTTGAAAACTAACTTACAGTTCTCATTTCAGTTCTTTTCTTTGTAGTTTTATCTTTCTAAAGTTATAGAGTGAGTTTGATTTTTTTTCCTGAATAATCATGTCACACCCTGAGGTGATGAAAGAAGATTCCAAAACCCAGCTGCTTTCCTGTATTCAAAACTGGTTGAAAGCATGAAGTTTTATTCCCCTTGTTGTGGTATAAAATGTAAGACCAGCGTGACTGCTATACTCATTCTTTAGGCATTCTCTTTGGGAATGTAGAATATATTTTCTTTTATATAATATACTTCCAAACTGAATACAGAATTTGTGAGTTGATTTTGCTTTGCTTCCAATATTTTTCTGGGAAGGAAATATTAAACATGCCCTTTAAATCTGCATAAGTCATGCTTAATTTTAGAATTAAGTTCATAAGGAAATGTAGATTTGGAAAAATACTTATTTAAGATACTTTATATAGTTCATAAACACTACTTTTTGTATTTTTACAGTATTCTGAATATTTTATAAAACCTAACAGTGTTTATGGAACAGCACAAATAATGATTTCTGCTTTAAAAAGGGAATGCTGAACTGTAAAGTCACTGAATGCTGAACTGTAACTTCAATAACATTACCCAAGACCAAAATTGACATATCAAAAAGAAACACATTTTTTTTGGTTTCTAAAATATATTGTTATAGATATATCTTTTCTTTATCAGAAAACAGAATCCTGGAAGTAAAAAGAAGCAGTTAATTTGCTTGGACTTTCCAAAGTATCAGGAATGTCCTGACAAATCACGTCTCTAGTTTCTTTTTCTTTTTCACACCCAGCGATGCTCATGGGTTACTCCTGGCTCTTTGCTCAGGAATTACTCCTGGCCACCGCTCAGGGGATCATATGGTATGCCGGGGATCAAACCCAAGGCAAACGCCCTACCCGCTGGGCTATCGCTCCTACCTCTCGTCTCTAGTTTCTACTCCTGTACCCCATATTCTCTCTGCTAGCTTGCTAGACCCAGTGCCAAGTTGCCACGGCTCCCAGGCACCGGCTCTCGTAGCATGAAAGTGCTCACTGGGCCAGGGGATGGCTTCAGTACTTCCCCCTAAAAAGGGACAGTTACCAGATGGTGCTTCCCCCCTAAAAAAGGGACTGTCGCCAACAAAGCCCCCTAGAATTCCTTTGGATGTTTCTAAGAATGCTTGGTATGCAATTAGAGCGCTTGTTTATGCTGAAACTTAGACTCTGAGTAATGAAGAAACTGAACAAAGAGAAAAACCTGCGGCAACCGTAGTTTTCATCATACACAATTATAGCATAAAATAAAGATAGTGAAAAAAATGCCAGCCCACGCAGCGTCTGGCTGCCAAGGCCTGAGCTGGTCTCAGGTCCTTGATAAGGAAAGGCCCGTGGCCTTCAGGCCTTTCTGCTCCCCATCATTAGCGGGAAGGGAGAATTCTTGACCTATGGGTCGAGGCGACTGGCTACCCCCTGTTGACAGGAATGCAGTGATTAGCCTCCCTAAACCTCCTGTGTGAAAAATAATTGGGCTTGTTAAAGTTAACACTTTCTAGTACAAAATCTTAATAATCTTACAATAATAAACTCTGCATAGAAGTTTCTATTTAGGAGTAGGTTAAGTTAATCTATATGTGCATAGAGCTAGTAAGTAATTCTATGAATATCAGAATTAAAAAAAATATGTATCTTACTTAAGGCAAATATGAAAGTACGTAAAAACAAAAGACATCAGAAAAACATGTCTGAAAAACAGGTGCAGGCAAGCAGGCAAAAGGTGGTCATATGTGGTAGACACGATAAACTCCTTTTGATGTTAAAAATGTCTCCTTTGCTAAAAAATAACTGGTGTAATCTTGTGTCTGTGCATTTCTTGAACATAAAAAGAAAAGTTTTGCCTTCAGTAAGCGGCAGCAGCAGCATTTGACCTCCCTTGTGTCTGTGCCTGTCTGTCCATTGCGCCGACGTTCCTGTTCTCCTGACTTTCTCAGCTGGTTACCCCGGAGACTTAGAGCTCACACCGACTGAGCGGTCTGCGGCACCAAGTTCTGTCAGATAGTTTTCCTATAGATATGTTTCTCCCACCCCAAACAGTAAAATAGATCTGTATGTCCCCAGCAGAAACAGAAGCATGATTACTAACTAAACTGATAGATCTTCTGATATTTTATTCATATGAATATTTCCTAAAAGCTTTTGAATTGGAAATATAATTAAAATTGCTCACAGCTGCAATGACATAGAGGCTAACATAATGCAGAGTGGCTCAAGCAATGAGCAATCAGATCTTACTGGACTGACCTTAATCTCAGAAATGATTCTGCTCGTTGCGCATTTCTATGTACATTTTAGTATGTGAGAATCAGAGATGGCATGGCTTAGGAGCTTAGCGAGTTTCAGCAATACCTCCATTCTTTAAGTTTGAAGTCCAAACTATTACACTCATTTGCTCAACCATATCTTATTATAATCTTATCCTAACTACTCTAATATATGAGACCATTGCCAGTGTTGCTTATCAAATTGTACCCAAAGTTAATATAACACATTCCATTATAATCTTGTCCAGTTTTACTAATTTACTCAAGTCAGTTGTTTTCTCCTCTTTAATAACCATAATTAAAACATATAGATCAATAGAATAACAAGAAATTTCAGCAGTACTTATTCCATTTCAACCCAGTTCAAGTTTCGGAGTTCTAATCTTTTACTAACCTTGTAGTATCTTTGGTATCAATAGCTAGATGATAAATAGAAAAGAAAAACTCATTGCATGTAAAAGTTAATTCCTCATCACACAGAAACATGCTTTCTTCCTTCCATTCACTGTGAATAATTGTAATTCACTTGATTGCTTAGACCAGAAACTTCCCGTTTTGTTATCCATAATTTCTGAATATATTTCTGAAGTCCCCTGATATTCTTCAACCATGAAGATTTGGCATGATGCAACTGACACCTCCTCATCTCAGTCAGACCAATGATGTTACACTTGATCTTTTGCGCTTGCAGCATCAGATCCTCAATATATGCTTCTGATGCCAGGATATGTGCATTGAAAGCACAGACAGTCATTTTAGTCCTTCTTCGTTTTGGCAGCCTAGGATGGCCATAAAATTTTATCAGGCACTGCTTGTTTGCCTTTCTTACTACTGCCGTATTAAGGGCTCTTTCATGGTCAGGAAAATAAACATTTCTGTTACTGAATTTGGCATATCGAACACGCATTGGACAGCTTGCCAGGCTCTGCCATGCGGGCGCTATATTCTCATTACTTTGTGGGGCTCTCTCAGAGGGGTGGGTAGAATATTTACGATAATTTGGAGGTAAATTGAGCGGCCGACAGCAGCCGCGCGCAACAGGGAAAGCTGGTTTCTGCTCTGCCAGGTGTACCTGTGTCTTAGGCTCAAGCATTCCTGGGCTTGAAATACTCTCCTCTGAAGGGCGGGTCTCTGCGGGGTGGGTCCTTGTAGGCTGGGTTTCCGACAAGCCAGGCTGGAGACTGGATTAATCTGCTGGGTGGAGATCTTACCTGCTGCAGAGTGTGGATTGTGAAGATTACTGCCAGCAAGGTGTGGGGGGTTTCTCTGGGCTCCGCTAAGGCTCCATCGGGATGTTGGACTAGGGTCGGAAGTTGCTCTCGTGGTCCACGGAATGCAGGGGGTTCAACTGGAAAGCCGGTTTCTGCTCTGCTGGGTGTACCAGGCGGCACAAATGCTGGCTGACTTCGACAGAGAATGTGGAAAGATAGGTCTACAGCTGAATTCTAAAGAAAACAATGTTTATGAAGAATAAACTAGTTCCAGAGGCCCCATTCACTCTCAATGGAACAAACATCTCTGAATGAAGCAGTTATGTGTACCTAGGTCGAGAAATCAACGTGATGAACGACCTAAAACCTGAGCTGCGCAGGAGGAAGAGAGCGGCATGGAATGCCTTCAAAGGCATCGAAGAAATAGCTAAAAGAAAAAAGAACCTCCGGCTTGGGGGCACATCTCTTTGACTCCACCATTCTCCCTGCATTAACATACGCCTCGGAGACCTGGGCCCTATGAAAGCAGGATGAGAATGCTATTTGGGTCTCCCAGAGAGGAATCGAAAGAGCTATGCTTGGAATATCACGCCTCACTCAAGTGAGAGAAGGAATCCAGAGTTTCTGAATTCCATCGCTATTCCAGAATCAGGGACGCTGTCTCGTTTGCCAAGGCATCGAAAATCAGATGGGCTGGACATGTAATGTGATTTGGAGACAACCGCTGGACTAGAGCCATTACGGACTGGATCCCATGGGATGTCAAAAGATCACGTGGCCGCCCACCTACAAGATGGTCAGACTTCCTTGTAAAGACCCTGAAGGAACGGTTTGAGGCTCTTCATATTCCTGAATCAACCAGATGCCTTTGGGCTACATTGGCACGTGATAGGGTCCAATGGAAATGTTACTGGCACCCACTCTCGAGCAAATCGATGAATAACGGGATTCAAGTGATCAAGTGATCAAGTGAAGATTTGGCCTACTCTTGCACTTAGATCTCCATCATTGCTTGTTTAGTTTACTCTGAAATTTTTTATGATATAACAAATTTGTTAAAACAACGACTTTCATACTTAAGTTCTTTGAATGACTCCTTTTGTGTTTTCAGGAGGAAGTACCTATCTTTAAAAAGATTTATAAGATATTATATTTTTTCTGGGATTTTGTCATAGGATCAAAGCGCAAAATATGAAAACAAAATGATAGCTATATTTAAATTAAAATATGTGAACATGCTAAAGTCAGTAATAATGTTTTCTGCTTTTCTAAGTACTTCAGTCATTGTGACTATGTTGTACAGAAAACTTCATTAAACTTTTTCTGTTCTGGGTCCTAATCAGAGCTTCTCCAATCCCTGCTATGCTCTAGAGGCACACATACATTTCTGTAAGATCTTCTCTTATTTCTAACTTTTTATTTTGTCAGTGCTTCTTAGGAGGAGTAGAGAGCAAATGGCATGTGTGAAGTTGTGAGAGCATGGAGAAAGGAAATACTGTTAATAGACAGCCGGTACCTGTTCTAATTGATGGTAGTAAAGAAACTCACTGCAGTTTATCAAAACCTGACAAACACAGCCTGGGGGATCCCAGGTAGGTAGAACCTAAGGGTCCCGTGAGAGCCTAAGAGCACTCTTGTCTGTTGACAATCACTTTGGATATGAAAATCCACCCACCCTTGCCGTGGCAGGTTATAGTTAACCACAGCAACACATAGGCTGTTCCAATAGGGTCAGAACCTCAGACTCCAGATATTGGATGGACAATGGGACCATATATCAAAGGCAAGAAAGGCCTCGCCTGTTCTGGTCCTGTTTCCCTGTTCTTACTGGGGTGTATTTTCTGCTCTCTCCCCTTTTGACCGAGATGGGCTCTTGCTTCTTTCCTGTGTCTCTTCTACCTTTCTAAATAAATGCTTGCTTTTAATATTTCATACTCATCATGGTATCTTGGGGAGGTACAAGAGTTAGGACCAAAGGAGATGTGAGGAGTAGGCCTTGCTCAACCCAGGCTGCAGTACTTCCTGCATTACAAGGGCTTTTCACTTGTCTTCTCGTTGTTCATCCATTTGCTCGATTGGGCACCAGTAACAACTCCATATGTCCTGTTTTTTTGTGAACAATAATTTTGTCTCAGGCAAACACAGAGTGCACTTTAGCTGTTGTTCTCTCAGATTGACTATTTAAGAACATTTTACATAATAGTCAAAGACTTAGAGTGACAATTGACACTGTTATTGCAAAACTGGTCTAAGGTCTAATTTCTTGAGCTACTGTTGATTAAATTAGCACAAAGAACTCCCTATGCTTATGAAAGCAAACTTTTCCATTGTAATTTGTACATAGATCACTTGGCACCTCTTCCTCTCTACTTCCACTAACAGTCTTACTCCTTGAAAATTATAATAAAATATTATTTTACCAATTTTTTTCTTTTTGGGTCACACCTGGTGACGCTTAGGGGTTACTCCTGGCTCTTTACTCAGGAATTACTCCTGGCAGCGCTCAGGGGACTATATGGGATGCCGGATATCTAACCCCTGGGTTGGCACGTGCAAGGCAAGTGCCCTACCTGCTGTGCTATTGCTCCAGGGCCTATTTTTACCAATTTTTAATTTGTTTTTTAAAATTATCTCGCAGGACCGAGACCCATCCACTTCAGACCCACAGCTGCGCTGCTCTGCCAGCCCCATGTGGAAGCAACCCATGGAGCTGACCTCCAGTAAGGGGCTCAGCCATCCCCTAACCGAGTCCAACAGTGCTCCAAGTGTTTTGCTCTCATATGCTGAAGAGAGACTACACTGTCCGAACTCAGAGTGGAGTTTTGGGTCTTGCCCTTTCCTCCACCTCCATGCCAGTTGCCCCGGGAGAGAGAGACCCACCCACGCAGACTCACAGCTAATTTGCAACCCCAGAAGAGATCCAGACCCATTCACTTCAGACCCACAGCTGTGCTGCTAGGCCAGCCCCATGTGGAAGCAACCCATGGAGCTGACCTCCTGGTAAGGGTTTCGACTAGCCCCTGGCTGAGTCCAACATTGCTCCAAGGGTTTTGCTCTCATGTGCGGGGGAGAGACCCCGCTGGCCGGACTTGGAGTGGAGTTTTGGGCCCTGTCCTTTCCTCCGCCTCCATGCCATTTGCCCTGGAAGAGAGAGACCTACCCATGCCAGACCCACAGCTCCCTTGGCGATATTCTTCAAGAGTGCTGATTTTAGGATAAGGTACTTCCCAAGATCTTTCATACTTATGCATTGTATACAGTTCTAGACAGGTTCTAACTGATACCAGTAATCCTAGCAAGAAGCCAGAGCAAACCACACATCATGCAGTCAGTCATTCTCAACATCCAGACTCCATAGTTCCTCAGAGCTCCATCCAAGAGAAAACCTGATCCTTCCCCTTTAAGTTTCATCAGTAAAATGCTCGAGATGAGAGCCTTCTACTGAGACTATACCACCTACACTGCAGAGCCTGGCACGTTACCCGTGTTTTATTTACTTGTTATGTCAAAAACTATAACGATTATGGACCTCAATTCCATGACCTGAAGACTGGTTTTGGGCTCTTCCTGTCCCTGGAGCAAGCAGATGCCCTTGGGTTACACTTGCTTGTGACAGGAATAATAGAGACGTTACTAGTGCTCACTCGAGCAAAACAATGAACAATGGGAAGGCAGTGATACAGTGATCTCTCAGGACCAGAAAGAGAGTACAATGAGTAAATCTCTTGCCTTGGACATAGCTGACATAGGCTCTATCCCAATCTCTCCATATGGGCCCTGAAGAATTCTGAGAATGATCCCTGAGTCTGTCTTGAATACCACCAACTATACCTCCACCTCTCTCCCACACACAAACAAAAAAGATAGGATTATAATATTAGCAGAGAACTTTGTTTAAATCACTCAGAATTGGTATATGAGAAAGAAGGAAAAAGATTGTGGAGGGAGTGGCCAGACCGGCAAAAGCTTTTTAATAAATAAACTCAGGAGATCTGTGATAGTGGGTAAGCTGGTACTATACACTGTCCACAGTAACTCACAACAAATTCAAACCTGCAGTAATAGTAGTACCAGCTTCTACTGTTACTGGTACTTCAAATAGACTCAGATTCTCAAATTCATTAGCCAAGAAGAAGATAGTTTTGGTGGGCTAAAATGGCCAAATAGAAGAAACTGATATTTACCTTCCCACATGATAAGTATACACCAAAACTTAGATTAACTTGGACACTAAGGTTGTATCAAATATTACTACTATGATGCTCATTTTATAATATGAGAATGAAAGACAAGGTACTATAGGGTATAGACACGGCTCAGGGTTCTGAGGTTCTTTCAGGCTTCTGAGTCACAGGCAGGATTGGATGATTTTCACTACCTTAACTTCAAGATTTCTCATCCTAATTCTTTTCTGTTGTTCTGATTTCAATGAACATTATGATATTGTTGATTTGAAAGTCTTTTTATATTAGCTCTGTATGGGGTATTGCTTTAATCTTTTATTGTAGGAAAGTTCCTCAGTTTCCCCATTACATCTGGAGTTCCCCATAGGCTTGGGTAAAGATGGGGACTTTTGTTCAAGAAGACCTGGAACATAACCAAACTATTTAAAATAACCAACAAGCTAGTAATGACACTTACACCTGAGTGTCTGTGACCTGTCACCTGACCTTGGGCAGTCCCTCTCAGAGAACAGTGCTGCAGAGAGTCAGAGGACTTTTAGAAAACGAGGAAGAAAGTATTGAACTAAAGTATAGAGTAGCTGAATGGAATATTTAGAGGGAACCGAGAGCACAATGGGAAAAGTACAAAATCAAATTAAAAATATGAAGATAACATAGTGAAAATCTTTCAAGAAGAGCATCAAAAGAAGTCTACTTGGAAGCAGAAAGAAACATTTAAAAACAAAGAGTGTTGGGTGAAGAATAATGGCAGCACCTATTTTGAAGTTTATAGATTCTTTCCTTTTTATTTGCATTCTGTTAGAATTAGATATTTAAAATTTTAAACATGACATTTTGGCCTAAAGCTTTAGTTCTTATTCATTAGATCTAATGTCTCACTAAGATTCCACATATAGTCTTCTTTATTTGAATATTTTCCTTTCTATCATTAAATGTAGTTAAAATAAATATTTGATGCGTTAATTTTTCTCAGTTTAGAGGTTGGCTCAAATCAGTGTTAGTCTCTATTGAATATCTTTTCTGTTATGAATGGGTCCTGTCGTAATTTTTCCCAAATGTTTTGTACATCCTAATTTGAGTTTCTGGGTTCATCTTATTTCTCTGGGAAAAAAATAAAGAGAAGTTGGTTAACTAGATGCTACCTACTTTTCTATGGTAACATCTAATTCTTTAAATTACAGCAAAATGTTATTTTTGTTATAATTAGAATACTACCCTTTATTTTGACATGACATTCTTTTACTTTACAATTTTAATAATAATCTTTTAATATTATTTTATCATTTATTTTTTAATTTAATATTATAATATTTTGTTATCTTTTATTATTTGTGTGATCCACATTGATTGTACTTTTTTCATTTTTGGCTGGAGTTATTTTGTTTTTGCTTTCTTTTATACTTGGTGAGCCTTTTGGCATTACATCAAGTTTATTCACCTTCAAGAGATAAACTTCTCCCTATTAACATAAGTTAAAATTAGCACATAAGTCCATGAAGTTCCAGGTCAGGTAGTAGTTTCTACTATGGGAACACTAATGGTAGGGTGTGTGAAGGGTAATGATTATAATGGTATTCTCTAATGGACAAAATATTGCTTGAAGCAATATCAGAATATTGCTTGAGCTATTTAATGTCTGCTACACTCTGTATGGATGCTACATTTAATGAAATTTGACTTAAGAAAAGAAAAATGTATCATTTCAATACATCCAATTATACATGATACAAAGTGGAGATTCGTGTATTAAATAATATTCAGGTTTACTTATCTCAACCACCTTGCTAATAATTTAAAACATTTTTAAATTGTATCACATCTAAGAATGACAGCAAATTAGGAGATGTTCAAAAGAATTTATTGAATTTAAAAGAGATAAGATTGGCACTTTTGTTCTATTCATTTTCTTAATATTTGTCAAGTGTGGCACTATTAAACTTGATCAAAGAATTGAAGTTACATGGAGTGGCTGAGAGAGTTCTGTGGACAGTGTTGAGATGCTTGGACTTTGGTGGTGGTTGTCCTGTGGTAATACTGTATTACTAAAGCATGTAAACAACCCTTTCATGTAAAACAGTGTCCCCTCAAAATTTGATTTTAAACTAAACGGAAATGAAAGCAAAGTAGTATTTGTTGCTATCATTTTCTCAGGAACAAGCTGAATAAAAAGTGATCATAACCTGCTCAGGGTAACTTATTTAAGAATGGTTTAAGTAAGTTTTGATATTTTTATAGATGTATTATGAGACGCTTGTTTTCATATCTGATTGTGAAATTCCTTTATATATATAGACAAATGCTAAGAAATAATACAAAAAGAATTATAGAACAAATCACAAGATATACTTTAAATCATTTCATTACTTAAATAATTAAGTCATTTAAAAACAAAACAACCAGCTCTTGTAGTCAGAACAAAATAGTCTTAATATTCCCTTTAGTTTAGTTAAATTTTAAGGAGGCTTCTTCCAGATTTTCCTTTTCTTAGCTCATTTGCTTTAGAAAATGTGTAGCAATAATTTTTTTTCTCCTCCCCTTGACATGCAAATCTTAAAAAATTTTCTTGCCAGTATGCAGATCAGGACAATCATTTTGGGAATTTGGGAGTCGTCATTTTAAAATATATTTAGTAATGAAGATGCTACCTACCCTTTTCTCAATTTCTGCAAGAGTTAGAAATTGAACTTCTGTGGTAAACTTTGTTCCAAGTTGGAAACTAACTTCTGTCATGAAGATATGAGAAAGTTTACTTTAACAGGGAGACCTACAGTGTCCCATATTGGGTCTAGAGACGCATTTCTTAATTTCAGTGAAATTAAGTTAATATTGAGTTCAGGTTTCTTTTTCTCCCTTTGAGTTGTCCTTAATTGCTCTTCCTTGCCTATTTAACTGTGTTAAATATTTTGACAAACATTTTGCAGTAGTTTATAAATGAAAAATGAGATTCATAGAATATTCCACTAAATAATATATATGAAATAAAATTTATTTCCTAAAAAATTCCAAGTTAGGGGCCGGAGCAATAGTTCAGCGGGTAAAGCATTTGCCTTGCATGATGCTGACCCAGGGTTTGATCCTGGCATCCCATATGGTCCTCCAAGCACCACCAAGAGTAATTCCTGAGTGCGAGGGGCTAACCCCTGAGCTTTGCTGGCAGTGACCCCACCCCCAAAAAAAAAAAAAAAAAAAAAAAACCAAGTTAGCCACTGCAAATGTTTTAAAAGTAATATGTTAGAAATGAGTGTGGCTACTGTAAGACCAAAACCCAAACATGAAATTCTTTGTAGTTGTATATCTCATCTCATGGTGGTATAATATAAAAAAATAAATAAAAATAAAAGGTGTCTGCTAGAGAGACAGGCTGGAGGTGGGTGGGAGGGAATGTGGGGACATTGGTGGTGGGAATGGGGCACTGGTGGAGGGATAGGTGCTGGAACACTGTATGACTGAGAACCAATTATGAACACTTTTGTAATTGTATATCTCACGGTGGTATAATACAAAATTTAAAAAAAAAGAAATGAGTGTGACTAAAAGTAGTATGCGTTTAAATTTATCACAGATATATTATTCTATTTATAAGGGTGTATAGTTGGAGTTTGTTCTTGAATATTTGATGCATGTTTCTCTAAAAATGATGCAAAAATATAACTTACCCATTTTCATGTCAGTTGACAAAACCAAAGAAGCTGTATTTGAACTTTAGTTTTTATGCCTATAATCCAATAAATACTTTTACAGGTTCTTTGACATCTGAGTAAAGTTCTAGGACCCTTTGGATTTATAGCTGATTCTCCTCCTTTCTTACCCAGAGACAATGTTGAACTACTTTCACCAGTTATTGTCCTGGTGTACTCCTCTCACCAAATTGAATTATCATATAGTATCCAATATTTGCTCATCAGTTTGACACTTATTGACTATCCTGATTTCTTCTGAAGTCTCAGCCCTAGTGAAGTTGCATTTTATTAATTTCTATTAACTATTAATATTGATATTAAATCACAGTTATACTATACCTGCCACCAGAGTGCCAACATGCCTCTACCACTATCTCCAGGCTCCTACTCTTTTTTTATTTTTTGCTTTTTGAGTCACACCCGGCAATGCTCAGGGGGTTACTCCTTGCTCTACACTCAGGATTTACTCCTGGCAGCACTCGGGGCACTATATGGGATGCTGGAGAATCGAACCCAGGTCAGCTGCGTGCGAGGCAAACGCCTTACCCACTGAGCTATTGCTCGGCCCCGGCTCCTACTCTTTTATCCCTGCTCCCTGCCTACTCATTTGACTTACCCAGTTCTATAGGAAGAATCTCTGAGTTTACTTTCTTTAATCATTGTCTGTCATTTTACTTTTATTTTATTGTACCATATTTATATTTTCTTATATCTAAGAAGTCTTTTACCTAATATATTCAGATATTATTATATACATACACATATGTAATTATAATCTTCCTTATGCATTCATTTGTTGTTGTGCACTTGATTTGTGTTTGCATCTTGCTTATTTTAAATAGCTGTTCCATCAACTACTATAGATTTACAAATACATTTTCAAATGAAAGTTTTGTGAGTTTCTAAGATAAAGGTCATATAACAGAATTAATGTGCCACATGCTTCTTTCTTTTTGAAGTCTCCATACTGTTTTCCATAGAGGCTGATTCAAATGACAGTCATAGAGACAGTAACTGAGGTTTCCTTTTTTCACTATAACTTTGCCAACTTTGTTTCTGCAATTGTAAAAGATCATTCACACAGATGTGGGGTGATAGCTCATTGCATTTTTACCTGAATTTCCTGGTAATCAATTTGTATGTCTTCGTTATTCCTCTTTCTGTTCTCACGGATTGTGTGTTTATATTGTCGAGTTATTTCAGTATTTTATATAGCTTGGATATTAATTCTTTGCCAGATTATGTGTGAAAATATTTAATCCCATTACTAGAAATGTCTGTCTTTTTTTTTAGTTCAGCTGTCATTTCTTTTAGATGAGACTTCAATGATTCTACTGTATTGGCAAGAAAAGTAAGGCATAAACAAATAAGCAATGGGACTTCATCAAACTAAGAATATTCTGCACTTCAAGAAACAACGGATTTGTTCTTTGGCCATCTGTGTCTCTTCTTGGAAGAAGTTTCTATTCATCTCTTCCTCATAGTTTTGAAGGGGTTGGTTTTTCCTTGTTAAGTGTCTACCAGTGCTTTATGTATCTTGTCTATTAACCCTTTGTCAGATGTGTGGTGAGCAAGTACTTTCTCCCAGTCTGTGGGGTGTCTTTTTATTTTGCTCATTATTAATTTGCAGTGCAGAAGCATCTTCGTTTGATGTCCCATTTGTTTATCTTTGCTTCTGTTTGTTTGGCTAATGACATGTCTTTAGATTCAACATTGTGAACGGCTCTGCAATGTTTTCCTTAATATAATTTATGGATTCTAGTCTGATATGATGTAGGGAAGCTGACACTGGTGGATGCTGTGATTCTGGATAAAATAGAACAGAAAAAGTCTTTTTCATTCCATTTTCTTTTTTGCTTTTCTGGGTCACACCAGCAATGCTCAGGGATTCAGTGCTCCAGGTTCTGCACTCAGGAATTACTCCTGGTGGTGCTTGTAGGGCTATATGGGATTTTGGGGATTGAACCCAGGTCAGCCGTTTGCAAGGCAAATGCCCTGCCCACTGGGCTATGGCTCCGGCCCACTCTTTCTAATTTTTATTTGGTTTTGGTACACATGTTATAGTACTCAGGGGCTGCAACTGGTTCAATACTTGGGGTTTCTCCTGGTAGTGCAGAGGGAGACATGTGGTTCTGGGGATGGAACCTGAGACTCCTACATGCAAAGCATGTGCAAATATGTCTTTGAGATATTTTCCTGGCCAAGAAAAGTCAAATCCTAAAGTATTATCCAAAATCTGAAATGTGCATAGCAGCTTCTGGAGAAACTTAAAGCACAATAAGCATTAATTCTCCACTGATTTTAATTTCAAATGAGATTACTAGTTGTACACTTATTTTACCTGTGGTAAGGCATGTCCAAAAATATATAACTGTTCAATGATAGGTAGCACCTCCAATGTGCAAACGTTCACTGTGAAATTATGTGAATTTTAATGCTACTTCTGTTTATGTTGGATTAAATTCATATTTCTAAATTCAGCAGTCTCTTCCTCTCTCTCTCTTGGTTCATGTTCAACTGTCAAAAGTCACAGCTTTCCTCAAAGCATTATAAATAACATAAAACAAATGTAAACTAAAGAGAAATAAGGATGACAAATTCCCAAGTTTTATTGGGATGGGGGAGGCAATAGCATAAAATGTAATTCATTCGATCTGCAGTTAAATCCTTATCATTGCTATGGCTTTAAGAAATAAAAAGAGCATTAATTGAGGTCATTGCTTTTATTTTAATCTTCCTTATTATTTATTTTGGAATTTTGGAGCCACATCCAGCAGTGCTAAATATTTACTCCTGAGTCTATGCTCGGGGATTACTCCTGACAGTGCTTGGGGGTTCATATATGGTGCTGGATTAAACCCAGGTTGGCCATGTACAAGGCAACATCTCTTACGTTCTCCTAACAGATCCTCTTGGCAAGTAAGAGGACATAACAATATCCATATTTCAAAATGCATTATTCAGAAAATTTTTTAAAAACAAAAGAAATGCAATGCAATATTAAGTGTATTATCTGTTCATACTCATATTTCAGCCTTTCTTTAGGTTTTCACTGATCTAAAATACTTAGATCCCATCTAAAATGTTCAAAACAACATTCAACCACATGTATGGCAAATGTAGATGGTGATGACAATATATAGCTACTTTTGTCTTTATCATTTGTATCACTTGTCTTTCTGTTGTTCATCGATTTGCTTGAGTGGGCACTAGTAACGTCTCCATTTGTTGGGAATAAGGTCCATCATTGTTACTGTTCTTGGCATACAAATACACAGGTAGCTTGCCAGGCTCTGCCATGGCTCTGGGCTCATCTCAGGGGCTCAGTCTTTTCTATGTTAGACCTTCAACCATCTAGGGCCTATGAGGCAGAGCCCTGGCTATAGACAAACCTGTCTCCTGTCTGCCACCTGCCAACACCACAGTCACACCTGCAACACCTCAAGGGTCAGGTGTAAAATTATCCTGTAATTTACATTACTGTATTTATCTCCTTTTGAAATGAATTAACATTCACCATATTCCTGCCTTTTCTGGTTTGATAATCCCGTTCTGGATCTGTTAAGGAAAAACTGTGGTTAAGCCTACAGGGTAATCAAGGTCAGCAGCCAGTTCTCATCTGCGCAGACCCTCTTATGCTCTCACATTTGGTGTGCAACAATTTGGACAAAATTATTTGTTATTCCTGCTCTCATTAAGCTTTGTCATTATTACTTAAAACAGTTATTAATCACACTTTTAATATACTAAATGGGAATTTAGCATTTAGTCATTTGGGATATTCACTATGATTCAAGTAGCGATTGGATCTTAAAGGAGAGACGAGTTAGCTGAATTCTAATAGTGAAAACTCTGAAGGGACTTGGGCGCCTTGAAGTTCCATGGGAGACACTCCTGCCCTGGCATTGTCTGTGTCCACAGTACTTACGGCATCCGCCTTATGGAGGATACACAGTGCCTTGCTTTCCATAACAGTCCCATGTTAGCACTGTTAGGTGTGAGGAATGAGCATATTGCTGACGAGTGGTTTGGGTTTATAAATCAAGAGTAGTTAGGCCAGGACAGAGCGACAAATATGTATGTCAAATATTTAGGCACACTATAGTGGCCTAGATAAAATTTACATTTTTGTATAATAATTTGAAACAAGTTTAACAAATTGTATGTACTGGGAATATGATAAAAAATATAGCTCCTTTCATTTTTATAATTATCCGTGAATATTTTCACTTTAATCATATATGATGTTAGTAAAATTGTCAACGTAGGTCAGCAAAAACTTAATGCAGTAACTGTAAATAAAGTTAAATAATTATATTTGATCTACAATGGAAAGTAAATTTTGTCTAAAACTGTAATGATATTTTTTAAGATACGCTCAATATTTCAAAGATTTTACAATAAAAGTTAACATATTTAAATCTCTATGTTCTCTTAATGGATCCTCTTGGAAAGTATTAGGATATAACAATATTCATATTTTTAAAATGTACCATAGTTATAAATTTTTAAAAAGCAAGGAAATGCATATCACTTATACTACTTAAAGTAATCGAGATATATTTTATTGTTTTAAAGCTAGATTGAAATAATGCTTTGGAAAAAATAATAAGCTCAAATATAATTAAAGAGATAATTTATAGATTTGAAAGCTGTTTTTATGATATTAATATTCAGCTTCTGCAACCATTTATATTTTATTTTGTCATAATCTACAATAAGGAAATTCATGAATCCCTAAAAAGTCTCAAAGCTGCTTCACAAACTTCTTCCAAACTCAATCTTTTCAAACAGGCACAATGGTACATACTTCAGTGTTTACAATCTACTTTGAGATCACATGGGCACATAGTCATCACAGAGGGACTGCTTGAGTGGAACAGTATACTGGTGACTTCAGAAATACATTAACTTAATTTATAGGTTATCATCTATTTGACACTCTTTGTTTCTTGCTTGCTACCTCTAAAAACAATGGTTTCTGGGTTCCAAGATTTGATGCTACAAGCTGTAAAAACTCCAATGTGTGATAGTCTTAACATGAGTCTGTTTTCTTACCTGCTTCCTGACCTGCTTCATTAATCTCTCATTAATAGCATGGTCAAATGAGGGAAAAGACACACAAACATACAAATATGTGGTATATAGTTCATCTGTGGCTACTCATTTATTGCCACAAAGATGTCACTGTCACTGTATCACTGTCTTCCCCGTTCATCATCGATTTGCTTGAGCAGGCACCAGTAACATCTCCATATGACCTTTCTCATGCAAGTAGAGCCCAAGGGCACCTGCTTGCTTCAGGAAAATAAAGAGTCTCAAAGCATTCCATCAGGTCATGGGAATGAGGTCTATAATTGTTACTGGTATCTGGCATATCAAATACGACATGGGTAGCTTGCCAGGCTCTGCCATGCGGGTAGCATACTCTTGTAGTCATCTCAAAATCCAGCATTTATTGATGAACCGTAGGCCCGCTTAGTGGCCGTGCGAGCCAGGCTGTGATAGGCTGGTCTTCCAGGTGGATTTCTGACAAGGGGGAAGTCCAACGTGGAAAATGGAGGTCCTCATGGAGTGGGGGGTCGTCTGGCTTGTTGTGAGGCTCTGCTGGGGTGGTGGACCAGGGCTAGAACCTTCTATCCCTCCAGGACGCCTCATGAGCAGCTGGGCACAGTGAGAGCCAGTAGCAGCTCTGCCCCATGTCAGACTCTGGATCAGCATACCTGGGCTGGATTAAAAAAGACTGCAGCGTGGTGGATCTCGGATGAGCCGGGCTGTGATAGGCTGGTCTGCTGGGTGGAGTTCTGATGAGGGGAAGTCCGGATGTGGAAAATGGAGGACCTCATGGAGTGGGGGGTCGCCTAGCTTGTTGTGAGGCTCTGCTGGGGTGGCGGGCCAGGGCTAGTACCTGCCATCCTCCAGGGCACCTCATGAGTGACTGGGCACAGTGAGAGCCAGTAGCAGCTCTGCCCCATGTCTGTAAGTCTCTGGACCAGCATACCTGAGCCGGATTTAAAAAAAGACTGCTGCAGGGTGGAACTCGATGAGACGGGCCACAAAGTCAGAAAATAAGAATGATTGTTATAGTCAGAATATAAAAATGATTGTTATTAAGTTATAAAATCTGACTATGGAATTATTCTTTTAATTTCTCATTTCCATTTTAAATTATTTTTATCTTGATCACTGGATCACTTGACATGTCATTATTCATTGATTTGCTCGAGCTTTTCTGTTTCTTTCCTGTCACGTGCCAGTGTAGCTCAATGGCATCTGCTTATTTCAGAATACAAAGAGCCTCAGACCTTTTACTTCAGGGTCTTGATGAATAAATTTGACCATTTTTTTAGGTTGGTGGCCACGTGATCTTTTGGTGTCCCTTCGGATCCAGTCAGTAATGGCTCTAGTCCAGCGGTCACCTATAAAAATAAAATTACTTTTTGTACTATTTGGAAACCATGAAACACAAGAAATCACATTTTAAAAATTCTTTTATTCTCAATATTTTATTTTGCTTTTTTATTGAATCACCATGAGATACACAGTTACAAAGTTGTTATGTTTGGATTTCAGTCATACAACATTCTACACCTAGTGTAAACAGAAATTACTTTTGTGCTCTGATATATGATGAATCTTAAGTTAATAATATATTCTTAGTAATTTTAAATTTACAAAGTATTGTGCATTGAGATTTGAAGTTAGAAATAAAGTCAAATTTTTACTAAAATTAAAAGAAAGTTACCACAGTAAATTTAGGTAGCAATGTAAAAAATACCATGATATCACATAGCTCCATGTTGCAATATTGAGCCCTATGTATCTTTACTGATCATTCTGTATTTTTTTTGGCATTTTTGGGCAATATCTGGCAATCTTTAGGGGTTACTCCTGACTTTGCACTCAGGAATTACTCCTGGCAATGCTCAGTGGACCATATGGGATGCTGGAGATTGAATCCAGGTCAGCAAACACAATACCCACTGTATTATCACTTTGGCCCCTCATTCTGGCCTTCTCCCTGCAATTTTGGGCCACACCAGTGGTGATCAGGGCTTACTCCTGACTCTTCCCATGGATCAGTTCTGATGGTGCTCACTGAACCATGTGTTCTGCCCCAGGTCAACCTCATGCAAGGCAAGCTCTTTACCCTTTGTACTATCTCTCCCACCCACTTCACAGAAACTTTTATGAAAACTTATTTAAAAATGATTTTTTCTCTGAGCTTTAAAAGAGTTGCTTATATATAACATTTCAACTGGAGAAAAGTATACAAGTATGGTCCTTGCACATGGCTAACCAAGGTTTGATTCCAGAAACCCCACATTGTCCTCAGAACTCCATCAGAGGTAACCCCTGAGCTCAGAGACAGCAGTAAGTTCTCAGGACTTCTGAGGGTGCCTACAAAAATATTTTATATATAGCATCTAAGTTTTCATATAATAAACATTTGTAGCTGCATCTTCATGTGTCCTTTCCAACAAATATCCAATATATGTATTTGTTGACTTTAACTTACTATGTCTGAAAGTGGCCTCTTACTATGTCTGAAAGAGACAATGATTTGAACACTTATGTATAAAACTGATTGTATCACGTCTAAACGTGTTCCCCAATATCATTAAGCACCCCATTTGTAGTCTGGATTATGAATACTTAGCAATGACTATTAATTTTCTGTCTTTGTCATCATTCCTCTTTCTCCATATATTCTTTTTCTATCCAAGGTGCCTTCCTGTGTTGAATCTACTTTCATTTCTTTATCTTCTTAAATTTTCTTGGCTTGGTATAGAATGTCTATTTCTAGATTATTTGCCTTAACTTCCTTTCGAGGCACCCAACACCCAGTCCTTTTTTTCTTTTAAAATATTCTTCAATAGAAGTGAGTAGAACTGGTATCTAATAGTTTTAAAAATAATATATAGAAATAATTTGCATATATTTGAAACTCACATAATAGGGAATGAAAATTTGAGAGGAATTACTCTACATGTAAAAATGCCTTTTAGATTGTAAAGTGCTACACAAATTTAATGTATTATTCTGAATAATAATAGTGATGTTGATGGCAGTGAAATCAGTAGCCTTTACTAAAGATTAGTTCATCCAGGAGGAATTGTTCACTTAATTTAATATTCATCATACAATACCCTCCAAAATCACTGAACTGTCCACATTATAATAGCAGCTATTCCAGGAATATTTTTACAAGGGTTCATTTACATATGAGAATCTTCCTGTATGTTCACTTTTAATGCTAATCCATGTAAAAAGGAAAATTAGAAACTTGGAATTCCTTTTTGTCATTTGCAGCAATTAGCAGATAATTTGATAATTGACTTGGTCTTCTATTTTAATAGATTCTTCTCAATTATATTAATGCCTGTTTTATTTTAAACGTCACCCTAGCACAAAATATGGGGATTGTATATGTGATATTTTGCACCAAACACAAAATCAATGGTAAACCTGAAGTACTGAAGGGACGTCATTGTAAACTAGTTATTGATGTGCTAAAAGTCATTTACACCTGCCATGGAAGATAGATTGCGACACTATTAATTTAACTGGCAAGGGTATACTAACATAGCTGCCATGTAAAACAGCAGTCCACCATCTGTAAAATTTTATGCATATTTTGTGCAGATAGCTATACCGTATTTTTTGACAACCCCAAATCAGCTTTAATCTGTCAATTTCAAAGTTTGTCACCAGAAAGTTCATCTGAAGGAGAATGTCTGTTCAATTCATGTTAAATGAAAAAGGATTACAGTAGATAACACTTACAAAATATTCCATATCATAAAAAAAGTAAAAGTAGTTTAACATGGTTATTATGTACTTTCAAGACATAATATAATTTTTTAAAAGCACACCTTAAAGTCAATATTCAGTAGTATAATGAAAGATTTATTTACTCACAAACGCATATGACAATAGCAGTAAAACTGGATTCATTTTTCTCTGCAATAATTCTTCATTTGTATAAGAGTATGCAAGGTGATGAAAAATGACACAGTGTTGGATTTTCATACCTAGTTCCATTTGAGGGAGGTTTGGGATGCTCTTAGAAAATTAATGTTCTTTTTTTTTTGTCATAGTATTCAATTCTTTCCTTATCTGAATTTTAAGGTTGTCTTTCCCTAGCCTAGTGGTGGATCTCTGAAAAAGAATGTGGCATTTCTCCTTACAGTGCCTTTAATTTTTAAAAAATTTTTGGGGTTTGAGGACCATACCTGGAGGTGATCAAGATTATTCCTTGCTATTTGCTCAGAGGTGACCCCTGGCAGTTATCAGAGGACCTTATATGATGCTGGAGATTCTAACAGGACTTGGTTTCACAAAGTCAATCAGATTGGTACCTTTTACGTATATCGCAAAGTTTGATTCAGAGAATGAGACAAATAAGCACAGAAGAACTGTCCAAGCTTGAGGATCCTTGAGAGCAAAGAGATTTGACAATCCCATAAGCACAGAGACTGGTCATTTATTCAGTTCAATATCACTTTCTAAGACTGATTCTACTGTGTGGTTATTGTTTAAGTTGACAGACTCATTAAGGACAGTTAAAACACCACATCAAAATTCAATGGGTACATTAAGAGTAGAGACTGGGATATTTTGCATAGCCGGTCAGCAGGCACCCTTAATGTATAGTCCCTGCAGTTTTTTATTCTGTTTTGCCTGTGTTGCCATCTGTATCTTAAAGACCTGACAGATTTATTTAATCCTTTCATGGGTATTTTGCTTGTCCTTATCATTCCCAAGAGATCTAAACCATTTTATCCCAACATGGGGGCTTTTGTTACAACTTCCCACACCTTACCTCCTATACTATTTATCAGGCCATGAAGTCTTATTTAACATCACACTGGCAGCAAAAACCTCATTCTAAACAAAACAGACATTTTTACAAAATTTCAGAGAAATTATAGTAAAACTTTATTTGCACCAGACACAGTTTGATCCCTGGTATCCCATGTGTATGGTCCCCTGAGCACTGCCTGGTATAATCCCTGGGTGCAGAACTGGAAGTAAACCCTTAGCACCACTGACTGTAACTCCCACTCCCTGCCAGAAGTGAAAACAACCCAAAAAAAGGTAAGAAAGAAGAAAAAATGTCAAACAGTGCTCTATTCGTCACATGATCATTTTTTAAATTCTTGTTTTATCCCTTCAATTTTATTTTACTATTTTTATGTATTTATTTTATAATTATTTTTAAATGAATCACAGTGAGAAACAGTTGCAAGATTGTTCATGATTTGATTTCAGTCCCACAATGCTCTAACACCTGTCCCATCACTAGTGTACAATTTTTTAATTTTTATTTTATTATTTAAAGGGCTCCCATGCAGAGCTCTAGGTGGTAAAGGACATTTCCTGGTGGTACACAGCCAACCTATCAGCACATGAGGATACAGTGATGTGTTAGAAAATGAAGATATGGTAAGGAAACGGTGATGTGTTAGAACTTGAGGATATAGTGATGTGTTAGAACATGAGGATATGGTGAGGAAACGGTGATGTGCTAGAATATGGGATACAGTGATGCTCAAATGCTGTGGTATGGCTTCAGTCTTGAAGTTTGGGGGAGCACAATAGCCACTCTGGCACTGCACTGGAGTTCCCAGAGCAACACCTGGTGGTGCTATTGTGTAAATATGAAGTGTGGGAGATTCAGTCATGCAGCTTTCTCATTTCATCTGTTATACTTAGAAGTTATATTAAGTGGAATAGCAAAGCAAAAACAGTTTCATGAAACTTTCATGATAGATATTGATAAACAGCCTAACTTTGAAAACTTGTCATAGAACATAAACATTGGAGTTCTATGAATAATGTCTACATTAGTTACATTTATCCTATTACATAGAATATTAGAATTTATCAAAACACTTGTGCTTCAAGTTAGTAACCTGGGGAGGTTCTGCATGTGTTTTATTTATTAAATTTTTAAAGTGTTTTATAAAAGGTGCTGAAAGGAAGTAAAGTGGCATGCATGATTCTGTATCAACAACAGTATGACAGAGCACAATGCTACAAAGGAAAAAGGAGGGAAAAAACAAATAAAGCCAACTGGCATAGAAGGGGCTGGAAGAGAAATTTGAAACATGGGTATAAATAAGTGGTAAAGGGATTGATGTTGGAACTCAATGATGAAAAACCTTGTAACTTTACTGAAGGTTCATTTTATCTAATGTTTTTGTTATGATTTTATAACCCTTGCCTTAATATTTCTATTTAAAGAACAGATTCCATTGGGTGGAAGGTGAGAAGACTTCTGCCTTTAGTTACTTGCTGACAGTTTGACAGATTTTAATTTTCTACTGAAAAATGTCTGCATATTAATCTGACAGTATTCTAAATAGCTGTTTTTGTTTTTTCTGTGTTTCGCTACTCTTACAACTAAAATTACATCTCTCTAAAGTTAACATTTTTTGTTTTGTTTGGAGACCCACCAGGGCGTGTTCAAAGTTTACTCCTGGATCTGTGTTCAGGGATCACTCTTTTGGGAGCGGGGACCATGTGGGGTGCCAGGAATTGAACCCAGGTTGGTGACATGCAAGGCAAGTGTGCTAACTGCTACTAGTTCTCTAGCTCTACACCCAACATTTTTATCGGTAGCTCTGGTATCAATCCTGGGTGCTGCTCAGAGAGACAATAAATAGTCCCAAGGATCAACCCAGGCTTGAATGCATGCACAAATAGAATATTTTTTTATTTCATAGTTGAAAATGATTGTAGTCAAGATAATCAATAGCTTTCTAATGGAATAATTTTTTTTATTGTTTCACTTATATAAAAGGCTGATCAACCCCTATATAAAATTTTAGTTTCTTTAGTTTTATTATTTATTTCCCTGTTTGTAGTCCTTAACCAGTTACCTGGCTTCTGAATATAATCATTATGCTAAAATGTTGCCCCTCTCCTTTCTCTTTTTGAGCTATTTGTAACCAAATTTATAAGTCATTAAGGAATAAATTATTTCATAGATTTTACTCAACATTTCTCAATCAACTAAGCTTCATTTGGTGAGCCTCATTAACCTTAATGCTACTTGGCAGAATAAAAACAAAAAATTAGATATTTGTTGTTTGCCTGCTTTCTGTTATTTATAAGAAGTCTCCCATCAACTATCATTCTCAGTGATACTTGATATTTGAACCAACCAATCTGGTTCAAAGCTTGGGTCTAGAGATGTTGCTGTTCATATTGAGTGTGCTTGAAGACCACCAAAGCTATACCTAGTAATGTTAGGGGTCATGTGGTACCAGAATCAAACTCAGGCTCTTGTGTATGCAAAGCATATGCTTCAGTACTTTTGGGTCATCTCCTTGGCCCTCTCATTCCTATTTGAAGATGCCTTCCACTCCCTTCTCTTGTGCATCTTTGATATATGTAACAGTATATATTAGATATACTATTTTTTCATGTTTCATAAATAGCATATTTTTAGTTCATAAATTTAGGGCTTAATGTCAGCAGATGCTGTACAATTATTTTAGCTACTGTATCTATTTATTTGTTTGGGGCTAACCTGTCTAGCCCCAAATTTACTCCTGTCTCTGTTCTCAGGGATCACTCATGACAGTGTTAGGGGGGAACATAGGTGGTGCCAGGGATTGAAACTGGATCAGCTATGTTCAAGGCAAGCGCCTGTGCATGGTATCATACTTTAAATTATAACTTATGCCCTGTTTTAAGCTGGATTCTCTTCCCTCCTGACATTTCTAATTATTTCACTACTTCCTTTTTTTGAATGGGAAAAGGACCAATATCTTATCTATACTTTTTAAAGAATGTGTCACCTCTTGATGTCTGAAGACCTAGAACTTTCAGAGCCAATAAACTTAGCAAAGTCACTGCCCAAAAGATAAAGACAGACCATTTTGCTTTGGCAGCCAGCTTACCCCAAGAGATTTGGGAGTTCAGCCAAGCAAACTGAAGTTGGAAGCAATGATGAAGCTGGCGAATGCTTCAGACTCTTTTATTTTGATTTACTGAAAAAAGGAGTGGCATGGGAGAAAGTGGTACCAGGCCAGATCCTGTAAGCCCTGGAATGTAAACTTCCTAAAGATTTACATCATGAACTAGGCTACAATTAACACAGGAGATAATGTAAAATCAGGCAATCTATTTGTGACAGGAAATATTTTGTGCTATTAAATTTATGTTAAATGTACCATGATTTTTCTCTATGAGAGTTATCCATAAATACTTTTCTAAGAATAACTTCAATAGCTTCATTTTGTTGCCTTCATGACCCAACCCTATACTCATCATTTTGTTGAGTCATATTTAAAAAGAACAATAATGAGATTTTAATTTTTAGCTGAAAGTTTTAATTCAAATTTATCTTATTATGAATTAACATCAAGTGCTTCTTCAAAAGCCTATTCAAGATGTTCTAAATTAACTTCCAAGTAGGTATGAGCTGCTAGCAGTTTTTCAGTGTCAGTATCAAGCAGTGAATTTTGTTGTATCATTTCATAGATGGGGAAAAAACAGAAAAATTAAGCACACTAGCAATTAAATAATTGATAAGTTCTGAATTTCATGTGTATAAGAAAGTAGGCAAGCATTTCAAAAATGATCAAGAAATTAATATAGATGTTTTAATAGCAACTTTACTGATTGTTTCAGGTATTTGTATAAGATCAAAGAACTTATTTACACTCTGCAAAGTTAAATGGGCTTATGTTCAGGCTTAGATTCTTAGACTTGAAACTTGTTGAGAGTGTTTTAGGTATGAATAGGGATGTAGCTACCCTGATGCTCTTCCAGAGGTACTTAGATTGTATTCCCATTTTGCAAGCATTTACGATAAAGGAATCACCTTATATTATACAAGATAGCCAGAGATTTTACTTGACATTTAGGTCTTCCTTGGATGTCAAGACAAGACAATAAAACACTTAGATTCTTAATCCTAATTTCTCTTCTCATTTATTTCTGTCATCCTGCTGCTTGGCAGCGGCAAACCTAGCTCTTACCTCTAGGCAAGCAGGCAAGCAAGCGTCTCTTTCCTGAACTAATGGCCATACAGCTTCTTGGATTAATTGGCAAGTCAATGGTGCAGCTTCTATGATGTTCCCCCAGGAGACCTGATACTTCACATCAGCAACTTTTTTAAAAATCCAGTTTGGCCCTAAATTTTCTCCCATTCTTAACTCTTTCTAGGCCACTTGTATATCAAAGGAAGGTGAGCTTAATATATCATGGATATATTTAAGTAGATTGTTATGTTATAACAATACAAAAAGCTTACAAAAAGCTTAAGTATATTATTGTTGTACAGAAGTAATTATCAAAAAATTTGAGGCTCCTGGTGGAGGGAAACTGATTAATCAAAATAAGTAAAATATCTTTGAAATAAATATTTTTATAATTTTATCACTTTGAGGATTTGTGTGAAGAAAGGGTTTAATAGACAGCATTTTTGATGAGTTTGCTGAATACTAAAATAAATATATGAAGTCTTTTTTTGTTTTTTATTTTTTGGCTTTTTGGGTCACACAAAAGCATGGTGATGTTCAGGGGGTTATTCCTGGCTCTGCATTCAGGAATTACTCCTGGTAGTGCTTGGGGGTCCATATCGAATAACAGGGATTGACTCAAGTTGACTATGTGCAAGGCAAATGCCATGCCCTCTATGTTATTGCTCCATCCCCTTGAAATATCTTCTCCTTATATTCTCTGTTATTAAGCATGATAGGTTGAAAATTAGAAGTTTTATTTGACTATAAACTTTCATCATACCTAGGAAATATAAATGGAATTCTCCTATATGAAATTAACAATTTGAATAAGGTAAGCACTTGACAGTGCTAAAATTATAAATATATTCTTAAAATTCAGCCAACAATTCTAAAATAATTTTCTAAAGGCAGAAACAGAATCTCAAGTACATAATTCTGATTAGAGTATTTTGCTTAGCTCAAATATTGTTATCTGTGTTTAGGCATTCTATTTTAATTTTATTCAGCTACCTGAATTGAATGTTCAAATAAATTTAACATGAACTGATGCTAAGAATATATTCTTTTCAACAGACTGAATTTTTCAGATCTGTACTGTAAAGTAGCAATACAGCTTGGATTATATAAATAATTTTAAATTATGAAGACAGGAAGCTATCTTAAAAGGCAAGAACACATATCTTCTTTGTATAGGCTCTGAGTTTTATCTCTGATGGCACCATATGTCCCCTACACACCATCAAGTGTAGCACTTCATGCTTCTATTCACTGCCAGGTACAATTCTGATGACATCTGAACAATTTTGACGGAGCAACACATTGTTGGTTCAAGCATTGAACTATGTAGACCAGTTGACTGAGTGTTCCATGGAATGTACATTAAACAATAAGCAATTGTTTGAGAGGTTCACCTTCAAAAAGAAATAGTAGTAAAATGCCATATTGTTGGCAGAAAAAAATTGTCTATCATCATGTCTCCAAAATAATATGATCCTTCCAAATCTTCCAGTAGACTGGTACAGACTGGGAACTCTAACCTTCTCATAATGGGGGTGGATAGGAGTCACAGAAGCCAAAGCCACACCCAATAGCCTCCAACATAGAAATGATCCAGATTCACAACTGAAAATCCTCAAACTGCCAAGTCACCAAGTGGTTCCAGATCTATAGTATACGATCACGATCACGATCACGATCTTCCCGTTGATCATCTATTTGCTAGAACGGGCACCAGTAATATCTCTATATGTCCTGTCTCATGCCAGTAGAGCCAGGGGCATAGGCTTGCTACAGGAACATAAAGAGCCTCAAACCATTATATTAGGTCATGGGAATGACCAAATGTAATTGTTACTGGAATTTGGCATATCATATACAACACGAGAAGCTTGCCAGGCTTGTCGAGCGGGAGGCAAACTCTTTTAAACACCTCCAAATAAAGCATTTATTGATGAACAGCACAGCCGCTTGCGGGGCTGTGATGGGCTGGTCTGCTGGGTGGAGTTCTGATGAGAGGGAAGTCCAGAAGTGGAAAATGGCGGCGCCCGTGGAGTGAGGAGCGGTGGTCTGGCTTGTTGTGAGGCTCTGCCTAGGTGGTGGGCCAGGGCTAGAACCCGCCATGCCTCCCGACTGCCTCATGAACGGCTTTGCACAGGAAGAGCAAGGAGCAGCTCTGCCCCATGTGGGAGAGTCTCTGGACCAGCATACCTGGGCCGGATTGAGGAAAAAGCTGCGCCAGGGTGGGTGTCGGTGATCCGGGCTGTGATGGGCTGGTCTGCTGGGTGGAGTTCTGACGAGAGGGAAGTCCAGAAGTGCTATAGTATACACATCTCAGAATTTCACAGTACTTTCAGATCAATAGTACCACAGCAAATGTGATGGGAAAGTTTCATAGAAGAACACCAAGCTCAGTGAGCCTAAAAAATTAACACAGAATGCTCAACTAGCACTGACCAGCACTGTAGGTCCTCAGACAATGACTTGGTAGCAATTACATAATGTAAGATATGAAAATTATCACAACTGTAGTAAGGTTTCATAATTCCATTTGCCTTTGCATTGTAAGAAACAATATGCGGTAAATCTGTTTGTGGATGTAAAGTGGCAGGCTTGGGTGCTAGGTGGGAAACCTGAGATATCAGTAGAGAGATGGTCATACTGGTGTTGTGACATTCAAAGCCTAACAATACTGTATTATGAACAACTTTTCAAGGTGCTATAACATTTTATAAGTAATATAAGTAATTGTAAGGAAGTAACATTAACTCAGATACATGGGGCAGAGCTGCTACCAGCTTTCCCTGTGCTCAGCTGATCATGAGGAGGGACGACAGGTTCTAGCCCTGTCCCGCCATCCCAATGGAGCATTGCAAGAAGCCAGAGGAACCCCCACACCATGAGGGTAGTCATTTTCAACATCCAAACTCCACAGTTTGTCAGAGCTCCACCCAAGGGAAAAATCAATCTCTCCCATTGTGGTTCATCAGTAAATGCACCAGACGGAGCCTACTATAAGAGTATCCCACCCGCACGGCAGAGCCTGGCAAGCTACACGTGTCGTATTGGAAATGCCAAAAATCAGTAACAAGTATAGACCTCATTCCCATGACCTGAAAAATGGTTTGAGGTTCTTTATGTTTCTGGAACAAGCAGATGCCCTTGGGCTACACTAGCACTTGACAGGACATAAAGAGATGTTACTTGTTCCTGCTCAAGCAAATCGATGAACAACGGGAAGACAAGTGATACAAGTGAAGTAATAATAGCAAACTCATTTGTCATCCTGGAGATTGGTTATTATCTAAATCTGAGATGTTTTCTCTCAGTTTTTTCTCTCCAATAAACCACATATTCCCTTTTTTTCTTTTTTTTATTATTAGATTTCTTTTTTTGTACTATTTTGTTATACAATCGTGAGATATACAATTATAAGATGTTCATGTTTGAGTTTTGGTTCTACAGTGTTCCAGTACTCATCCTTTTACCCGTGCCCATTTCCCACCACCAATGTCCCCACATCCCTCCCCCTTCCCCAGCCTGCCTCCATGGAAGGTTCTTTATCTCCTTTCTCACTATCTCTCTCTCTCTCTCTCTCTCTCTCTCTCTCTCTCTCTCTAGCTTCCCTTTCTTACACATTGTGGATTGTAATACATACATTTAGAGATTATCAGGTACATCTTTTTGTCTATATTCAATGATCAGTTCTCCGATGGCTTCATCATTTTCAATGATTATCAGCACACTGTTGATGTATACCAGGTTTTGTGATATTGCACAGGTGCCCACGTGCCATGGGAATTGGGATGTGTCCAGCTGCGGAGTCTGGACCAGAGGATAACAGTGGTTGTGTTGCATGAGGTTCTCTGACTTCTGGAGCCTGTCAGAAAACAGGCCAAGGAGCAAAACCTGTCCCCACCCCAAGACACCCCATCAGTCTAGTACAGGGTGGGAAGGCAGAGACTCTGCCCCACACCTAAATACCAGCTGAGAGCCCCAGAAGCAGTTCTGGGCTGCCAGCTTTTGTGGAGGGAGCAGAGGTGGGGGAGGTGGCTCCTGTCCAGTCTCCCTAAAAACCTGATTGGCGTAATTGCCAAGTCTTGCATGCTTGGGCTTGAATTCGCTTCTCTCTTGGGTCGGGCTGTGTCCAGCTGTGAAGTCCAGACCAGAGGGTGACTGTGGCTATGTTGTGCAAAGTTTTCTGACTTATGTTCTTGAATTTACTTTCTGAGTTTCTAGAACATGATTGGTTCCACTAGTTTGATTTACTGTGTGGCCGCAAGTGACCATGTGATACAGGGAGAACCAGATGGAAGCTCTTCCCTGTGTGTCTGAGTCTTTGCATGATGGCTGATAGCCCTAAGGCAGTTTGTGGGTGGGGCCACCAGACCTCCCGGACAGAGTAGAGAAGGGAATGGGGACCCCAGCTCCTTCTCCATGAATGTCCAGTGACTTGCACCTCTGAGAACCGCCTACCTGGGCTTGAACTCGGCTGTTCTGCTGATCAGGGCTTGAGATCAGCGTCCTCTCTTGGGTAGGGCTCTGATGAGCTGTGGAGTCCCACTGCAAAAATGGAGGCTATTATGGTGAACGAGTTTCATCTGACTGATTCTGAGGCTCTTCAGAGGTGATGGGTCAGGACCAAAACCCATCTTTCCTCCTGGGAGCCTCACGATCAGCTGAGAGCAGATGGCAGCCTCTCCCCATGTGTGAGTCTCTGCATGATGGCCAATGAAAATCTGTCTGTCTCTTAACATATTTCTAGATAACATTAAAATTAAGAACAATAGCATTCAATTTTACTTTTAAACCAGTACATTAAAAATACTATGGTAATCAAGCCTATAATGCCTTCATGATTTTTTACACTTTTCTTATGTAATTTACTTTCTATGGCTCTATTCAGGCATTCCATTTTTATCAATGGTGTTCATCTCTATTTTTATTTCCTAAATTTGTAACTAGAAAAGTAGATTCACACCTACAAGTTATTCTGGACATAGTTAAAGAGTTTTAATTTAAGTTAATTAAATTTAATTTAATCTAAATCAAATTTTAAAATTGAATGTCTTGGCGGTGCAAACTATATTTCAATAGCCTGTAATCACAGGATATGAGAGGTAATTTATTACACAGCTTATATCCAAAGATCTACTTTTGTCCAAAAATCATTTTTGCAAATTTTAAGAGTTCTTTATTTCACAACAAATATTTCCATAGGGGGTGTAGCTTTCTCTGTATACCTGACTAAGTATAATGGAGCAAGAGAGAAAGCACACTTGCCTTGCTTGCCTACCATGCAATGCCAGGAGCTATCCTTAAACATAGAGCAGAAAATAAGTCCTGAACACAGGCAGATATGGCCCTGCACTTCCCTCAAAAAAGTAAAGGAAATGAGTCCCAGAAAAAGCAAAGTAACCTGTTTAGACCACCAACTAATGTATAGTGATTTTAAAATAATCTCAAAATTAATATAATGGTATGTTCATAAAATTATGATTGCAAGATTACTATGTCTTTCATTTCAGAAACCTGATTGATGAGTATAAGGAAGAATTAACTTTTACATATTATATATTACATTCAGTAGTACCTTATCCTCAGGGAATCCCTGCATAAATTCCTCTATTGCTTGCATGTGTGGATGTTAACCCAAATTTCCAGTGCTCAGGACTTGAAAGTCAATTGCTAAAGAGAGCAAAGTAAGTGCAGGGGAAAGTGTCATTAGATGTTAGCAAGTTGAGAAGTTGGTGTACTTTGTTGCTCTCCCCTAAGCCTTTTGACTCTTAGTTTGGAATCAGGATTTACACAGAATTGGAAGGACTAAGAATAACCTCTCTTATACGTGGGATATAGTGGGATATAATGAAACAATAGTGGAAGAACAAATGCCCGAAGGCAAGAGTAAGGAGGAAGTGAGACCTGGTCCTCAGTCGGAAACAGTCACTTTACAGCTGTTCCTAGTTCTGCCTGCTTTGCCAGCACTAACCTTATTTTCTATGGTTATCCCTATGGCCCTGTGCCACCACATTATAGGGACTTTTGTTTGCTTCTTGGTTTATGCAGTATTTGTATAAAATAATTGCTCTATGATTATTTTGTACTAAATGTGCCTGAACTTTTCCTTTACACATCACTTGTTACGTTGACCTGCAAATAGTGACCACCCATAAGCCCAATAAAAAAGGCACACAGTCAGAAACTCATTTTTTCTGTATTTTGGTTTGTTTTTTGGACCACACATGGCTGTTCTCTAGGCTTATTACTGGCTCTGCACTAGAGAAGATCCTGGCAGTGCTGAGAGAACTGTACGTGGTGCTGAGACTCAAACCTGGGTTGGTACATGCGAGGCGGACACCTTACCCATCATACTATTTTTCTCACCTACTTTTCTATATTTTTATCTTACATCATAGAGCTTAAAATAGAACGTGTAAAATGTGTGCTGTACTGGAGTAAACTTACCCTCTTGGATTTTAGGATGTTGCAGGTGTGGCTGCAGTGCCTGGCTGCGCCAGCAGGTGGCAGACAGGAGACAGGCTTATCTGCACCCCTTAGGGCTCTACCCTGTGGGCCCTGGATGTTTGATGGTCTGACATAGACAAAGACTGGGGCCCCTGGGATGAACCCAGTGCCACGGCAGAGCCAGGCAAGCTACCCGTGGCGTATTCGATATGCCAAAAACAGTAACAATAATGGACCTCATTCCCAATGAATGGAGACGTTACTGGCACCTGCTCGAGCAATCGATGAACATCAGGAAGACAGGTGATACAAGAAATGGGATAAAATGAGACAATTCTGGTTTGATTGCTTTGCTAGAGAACTTTAAAATTCAAAGCAGATATTGCTTATATCCAGTTACACATACTCTGACAACCTAGTTCTCACTTAAAAGTGACTTAAAATGACTTTGATCTGCTTCTGATGTCATTGAGAGGTTAGGCAGGGATTCACATGCAGTTCAAATATTAACATGCCACCTTTCCTGACTGGAGAGTTCACCTAATGCTCAAACCAATTGTGATTACAATCTGGTTAATTTTGGTGAAAGCATATTATAAGAATATAGACTTAATTTTACAGTAAAAGCTGGAAAAGATCACTATCTATCACTATCTTCCCGTTAATCATCTATTTTCTAGAGCAGGCACTAGTAATATCTCCATATGTCCTGTCTCATGCTAGTAGAATCCAAAGGCATCCACTTGCTCCAGGAACATAAAGAGCCTCAAACCATTATATTAGGTCACGGGAATGACCTAATATAAATGTTACTGGTATTTGGCATATAAAATACTACACGAGCAGCTTGCCAAAGCTTGCCGTGCGGGTGGCATACTGTTGTAAGACACCTCTAGATAAAGCATATATTGATGAACCACGTGGCCGCTAGAGGCCGCGCAAGCCAGGCTGTGATAGTCTGGTCTGCTGGGTGGAGTTGTGATGAGAGGGAACTCCGGATGAGGAAAAATGGTGGGCCCCATGGAGTAAGGGAGGGTGGTCTGGCTTGTTGTGAGGCTCTGCTGTGGTGGCAGGCCGGGGGCTAGAACCCATCATGCCTCCCGAGTGCCTCACGAGCAGCTGGGCACAGGGAGAGCAAGGAGCAGTTCTGCCCCATGTCTGAGAGTCTCTGGTTCAGCATACCTGGGATGGATTGAAAAAAAACTGCTGCAGGGTAGCTGTCGATGATCCAGGCTGTGATAGTCTGGTCTGCTGGGTGGAGTTGTGATGAGAGGGAACTCCGGATGTGGAAAATGGCGGGCCCCATGGAGTAGGGAGGGTGGTCTGGCTTGTTGTGAGGCTCTGCTGGGGTGGCAGGCCAGGGCTAGAAACCGCCATGTCTCCCGGGTGCCTCACGAGCAGCTGGGCACAGGGAGAGCAAGGAGCAACTCTGCCCAATGTCTGAGAGTCTCTGGTTCAGCATACCTGGGCGGATTGAAAAAAAAAACAACTGCTGCAGGGTGGCTGTCGATGATCCAGGCTGTTATAGTCTGGTTTGCTGGGTAGAGTTGTGACGATAGAGAAGTCCGGATGTGGAAAATGGCGGGCCCCACGGAGTAGGGGAGGTGGTCTGGCTTGTTGTGAGGCTCTACTGGGGTGGCAGGCCAGGGCTAGAACCCGCCATGCCTCCCGGTGCCTCACGACAGCTGGGCACAGGGAGAGCAAGTAGCAGCTCTGCCCCATGTCTGAGATATATCTGGAAAAGATATAAACTAGTAAAGCAGGTGTAAAAAACTATGAAGTGCAGATCTAGACCATCCCATGTATTTCTACTACAAGGGAAGGAAAGAGCTGGTTCTCCAGCAGAGATAGTGGTAGGGCACTGTGGCCAAATTTGGAGATGACTTTGAGGATCCTTGGGCATGGAATCTCAAAGGCTGACTTATTTCAATCCTTTTATTTATTCTACTGGCATGCTGTATTGTACAAGCCATCTGGAATTGGGAGGACTTAATCTTTAAGCACAGATAGATTTTTTAACTTATTTATTTATTTGTCTATTTTTTACATGTGTTTTTTAATCTGTCTGTGTAGTGAGTGTATTTATCTCTGTATTTGTAAAGCTCTAGTAGCTTTCATTTTTAAATAGCTGGCATTTAAACTATCCCTAATTGCAGATGACATGATATATTTAGAGGACACTAAACACTCTACCAAAAGATCCCTAGAAACAATAGCTATGTATATTAGAGTGGCAGGTTAAAAATCAATACACAAAAATCTGTGGCTTTCCTATACACAAATAATGAAAGGGAAGAGATTGATATTAAAAAGCAATCCCGGGCCGAGCGATAGTCTAGCAGGTAGGGCATTTGTCTTGCACATGGCCGACCCAGCTTCGATCCTCGGCATCCCATATGGTCCCCTGAGCACTACCAGGAGTAATTCCTGAGTGTAGAGCCAGGAGTAATCCCTGAGCATTGCCAGGTGTGAGCCAAAGCACAAAAAAAAAGCAATCCGATTCAGAATTGTGCCTCAGAAAAACAAAGTACCTCAAAAATTAGCTTAACTAAAGAGGACATCAAGGACGTGTACAAAGAAAATTAAAAAATGCTGCTTCAAGAAATAAGAGATGATGCAAGGAAATTGAAACACATTGCCTGCTCATGGATTGGGGAGAACAACATTACCAAAATGGCAATACTTTTTTAAGCATTATACCAATTCAATGCAGGTCCTATAAGGTCACCCATGACATTTTTGAAAGAAATTGACCAAACACTCTTGAAATTCATATGAAACAATACCCCCCTGAAGAACAAAGCAATCCTTGGGAAAAGAAGATGGGAGCCATCACCTTTCCAACTTCAGAGAGTACTACAAAGCAGTAATTACTACAAAGTAGTAACTAAAACAGCATGGTATTGAAGTAAAAAAAACAGTCAGGTGGCACTATGGAATAGAGTTGAGTACCGTGACACACATCCTCAGGTATATGACTTTAATAGGAGCAAAAAACACAAAGTGGAGCAAAGAAAGCCTCTTCAACAAGTGGTGCTGGGCAAACTGGGTGGCTAGTGTAAAAAAAATGAATTTAGACATCTGTCTAACCATGTACAAAGGTCAGACCAAAATGGTTTAAAAATCTAAATCAAAGAAATCTACATCAAAGAAAATATGGGAAAATCCTCCACGACATTGAAGCTAAAGGCATCTTCAAAGAAAGCACCTGGAGACAAAGATAAATATATGGCACTACACGAAACTAAAAGCTTCTGTATCTCAAAAGAAATGGTGACCAAGATATAGAGACAGCCCACAGAGTGGGAAAGAATATTCACCCAATGCCCATATGAAAAATGGTAAATATTCATGATATATCAGGCACTGGTGAACTTCACAATAAAGAAAACAGCCATCCCCATCAAAAATGGGGGAGAAGAAATCAACAGAAACCTCCTCATAGAAGAAATTTGAATGACCAAAAGACATATTAAAAATGCTCACCATCACTAATCATCAAGGAGATGCAAATCAAAATGAAAATAAAATACCATCTCGCACCACAGAGATTGGCACATATCCAAAAGAGCAAGAACAAGTGCTGGTGTGGACGTGGGGAGAAAAGGGACTCTCATCCATTGTTGGTGGGAATGTTGACTGGTACAGCCTTTTCTGGAAAACAATATGGACATTCCTTCAAAGACTAGAAATTGAGATCCCATTTGACCAAGCAATACTACTCCAGTGAATATACCCTGGGAGGCCAAAAACACACAGCAGAAACACCATCTGCCCTTCTATATTCATAGTACTATTCACAATAGCCAGAATGTGGAAACAACCTGAGTGCCTGAGAACAGACGTCTGGATAAAGAAACCGTGGTACATCTACCCAATGGACTACTATGCAGCTGTTAGGAAAAACAAATTTATGAAATTTGCCTATAAATCGGTAGACATGGAGAGTATCATGTTGAGTGAAATTAGCCAGAGGGAAAGGACAGATATAGAATGACTGCATTCATTTCCGAGATATAAAAAAATAGCTTGATACTAATAACCAAAGCCAGGAGAAACATGGATCAGGAGGATTTGTCAGTAGGTGGAATATACTGTAAGAGTGTGGGAGTCAAAGGTTAGGTAAGATAGAGAAGGGATAAGGGTGCTAACAATTGTTGGAAATGGTAATATCCTAGAAGATAGCATTGAATGTAGACAAAGGGATATACATGATAACCCCTAAATTTATGTACTACAAGCCACAATGTATAATGGTGGGGGAGGAGAGAAAGAGAGAGAGAAACAGAGAGAGAGGAAGCAAAGGGCCTGCCATAGGTTGGGGGGACGGGAAGGGAATCAGAAGACATTGGTGCTTAGTACAGAGCACTGGTGGAGGGAAGGGTGCTGCAACACTGCATGACTGAAACCCAATCACAAACACTTTTGTACTTTTATTTCTTATGGTGGGATAATAAAAAATTAAAAACAATACATACACATTTTCTTTTAAGTTTTCTCAAATTCCCAGGTTTTCTACTGGAAAATAATGTTTTATGTGATGCAGTCCTTAGTATACGAGCTGCTAATGAACACGGGCTTTTCAGTATGGTGTATCTTTTTCACTAAGAAGTTATAGGATAGGTGTTCCTCATGCTAAATAACTTAGTGAGTTTCATTCCTTTGCTGAAATGACTTTGATTATATTCTTATTAAAAGTTAAAGTGAAACTTAGAAAGTTAGACCCTTCATTGGCTTTTGTTATAAAAGAAACATACTCATAACAATTTTTTTGTATTACTTGTAATAGTTCTTATTAAATTTTGAATATCTACAATAATATAATCATTTTATTCATTGTAGTAGGCAGATATAAATTCAATAAAATTAAAAAATAAATAAATAAATAGCTGGCATTCCATTCAATTAACACCTATTTCTTAATTGTCACTTGTCACTTGTCTTCCTGTTGTTCATGGATTTGATCGAGCGGGCACCAGTAATGTCTCCATTAGTTGGGAATGAGGTC
>JAJIBD010003576.1:87500-152500 GCA_021461705.1 Cryptotis parvus
TGCCAAAGTTTGCTCCTGTCACTTACAAATGCAACACAATAGCCAATAGAAAATGAATTCAGGGAGATATTTTCTGTGTCTTTAATTTGTGAAGTAACAAGGGGCGTTGAATCACAGGATCATGTGCTCTATTATTATCCTTACTATTGTGTCTTCTGGGAAAATACAGCATATCCTAATATTGTTGGACTACATTTGTGACTATGAATCTTACTTCACATTATAAATAAACCATTCTTCTAATTCTAATTTTCAGATACATGTGCATAAATGCAAATAGATATATATGAAAATGTGTGTACATTTGTATATAAAACAGAGATACTGGGAGTTTATAAAATATTGCAAAATCACACCAGTTCCCTATGGTCTTTATGTAGATAAAGTGTTCTTAGCAATCTAAGACTTTGGAGAATTATTCCAATTCAGAAGGGGACAAAAAGGATGCTATTCATGTTTTCACTAATCTGCTTCAGAAGGAAACATTACAGAAAAATAAAGTGGGGACACTCTAATTCTTGTCACATGGAATTTAGTGTGAATCTGAGTGTCTTCTTTACAAATAGTATCTATTACTCCGCACTGTTACTTTCCTATGTCACACACTATGCTTCACTTTACATTCTGAATACTAAAATTCACAGATCAATTCATTTTTGAAATAATTTCTCTTGATGATCTCTGTGTCTTAAGTAGGAGTATATCTGTCATCTTTTCCTGCTTCTATTTTTAAATATACTTTAAAGTTTAATGTGGTTTTGATTTACTTTATTTAAGCAAGGACTATGAAATGCTTTTCAGAAATGTATGAAATAACTTGTCCAGAAGGTTAGTCTTCTAAATAGAAAAAATATGGCTAAACTGATTTAATGTGACTTCAAAGCCTGGAACAGCTTTGTTTTCTTTTTATATGTCTGTGTATATACATGCACACACTAAAATTTGTCATTAGAACATTATCCTTATTCATGTGGTTTTCTTTTTAAGTGGAAAATTTCAAGGGATGATGAAATACTAAATATTTGATACATGAGTGTCAATGAAATTATTAGACCCTCTCTTAATTGACAAAAGTAAATAGAAATGAGAAAAATTTCTATTTCTCAATTATTAATTATTATATTTTAATAATTATCTAATTATTATATTTTTCTCAATTATTTTTATTAATTGAGAAAAATAAATCGAAATTAATAAAAATAAATAGAAATAAATACCTTCTTAAGCTGAAGGTAACCATAGGAAGATTATAGAAATTTCAAAAATTTAAACAGCGTGACCATAGAATTTAAGAGTGAACTACTTACTCTTAATGGTCTCAATTGATGTTGCGGGTCTTTTATATTCTTTAAGTATCTAATGAAAGTAATATGTAATCTCAACACATATATGGAGTAGGTTAGGTAGAACTTTTGTAACTTAATTGTCAGAAAGATATTAAGTCTGTGCAAAGTCAATAGCTATCATTTTATTTAAATCACCCTACATTCTTATGTTCTGCACTTGATGATACACTTGAAGCTCAATAGGTTGAATCAAAAATGATTTTCAAAGTGTTGACAGTGGTCAGCTATCTTTTTATCAACGAGGGCTAAAACAATTATATACACGTCACATTGACAGAGGCCTTCTTCCCAAGTAGTAATTTCTATAATACTGGTTAAGAAAATAAGCAAGATGTGATTTTTTGAAGTACAGGTTTTAAAAAATGTGCAAAGCTGGAATGTAATTGTAGGCTTTATTATTAACTCAAAGGCTGGCTTCATTTCAGCATAAAAAATAATAGTTATGGGAATGAGGACCCCTTTTTTTAATCATGAAAGAGCTTGTGTATGGATATTATGAGGGATTTTCTCGAACCTTATTCTTAAACAGATTACACTATTCAAAGTCTCAAAGAATCAAAATCGTGCTCAGCTGGGGCAGTCAATGTGCAGTCTAAACATGTGACAGATGCAGAGAAAACTTCAAAGATGCCATTACAAATGCCTGTGGAGATATTTAAGGAGCCAGATGCTACTGTTTCATGTCCTCTGCAGCTCTGAATGTGTCCTGTGATCACCTTCCAAGAAGGAGGTGTGGTTTAATCTGGGTAGGAACAGATCAGCACCTAATCTTTTTGTCGTGTTGCTTGTGTACATTGAATAACTAACATCTGACAAACTGCGATCAGTGGCTGTTACAGGGAGGACATGTACACGAATTTGCTCTTCCTTATAAAACATGAAGGCACAACTGCAAGGAAATTTATTTATAACATATTTAGTGGAAATTTCTTTACCCAAAATGTATGTTTCATAGCTATCTATTATCACAGAAACGTCTTTTGTTTACCTATTTCCATTTATTTGGACACTAAAAAAGGTAATAAATATATTCATTATGGTTAATATTTATTTCCCATTTTTGTTTTGCTGTTGAGAAATAAATCACTTGAGAAAACGCTATTAAGTGCATGTTTTCTTTTTATCACTACTGTATTCGAGCGAAGTCAATATTTTGAGATATAATGAAGTCTCTGGTACATACAAAGATGCTGAGAGTTATCAAAATATATAGAAATATTACCTGTAAGCATTTCATATAGGTTTCTTTTGTTTTGCAATTTTCTCCTCTGTTATGGGCTGTGGAATACCTTGTTTTAATTTTTTAAGACTATAATTGCATAGCTAAATTCTATATCTAATTGTATAACTATAATTACATAGCCATTTTAAATGAAGTAAAGAAATAAAGACAACTTAGAGGAAAACTATAACAGATAAAAATACTAGAATATTTAAGCACAAGGAACTGAGCAATTGAATTTTATTTTGCTTGAAAAATAATTATGTTTAAGTTTATTATTTTATCATATGTATGATATAACCTAGTTTTCATTTGAAACTTATGCAGAAAGTTTATTACTTTTTGAATCGAAATTTGTAGCATATCATAAAAACTTAATATATGTAATTATTTACATGAAAAGGGATGGCTATAAGTGGAAAATAAATAGCAAAGGATATTTTTCTTTCTAATGTAAACATCTGGCAGTAATCCTTGCTTACACAATTAATGGGCATTTAATTGGCAATGATCAGTTTATTGCTGCAATATGAAGTGAATGTTTCCCCAGGAACAAACAGCTGTTGCAAGAATTTCACAGTGATTTAGCAAACACCAGGTGATAGCTGTATCTAGAATGAAATGTCTGTCTCTCAGCAAATCACAGTGACTGTAAAGAAACAAACTAGATTTAAAGTGGTAGAACTATAGTGATCTAAATTGTCATCAGCCCTGAAATGTGTTTAAAAACCAAATAACAGGGGCCGGAGCAATAGTACAAGCAATTTGGTACAGTTAGGGCATTTGCCTTCATGTGGCCAACCCCATGTTAGATCCCAGGCAGTCCCCAGCACCTCCAGGAGTATATCCTGAGTGCAGACCCAGGAGTAATCTCTGAGTATTACCCAATGTAACATTCCTCCCCCCCCAAAAAAAATCAAACAAGTAAACAACAAAACAGACATTATTTTGGATTATTTCTACACCTGAAATATAGGTAAATAATTTCTCCAAGAAGCAAGAAAGTTGTCATTGTATGAATCTATCAAAAGTTATATTTTATGCCTTATGTTTAAGAGACATATGAGTCTAAGGAAACCTTTTTGTAGTCTATTTTTTCTCTTCAAAAGTATCAGAATTTGAGATTCATAATTCCAAATTTTTATTAAAAGGTTATTGAAGTCAATCAATAACTACTGATATATATATATATAGATTTAACTCAGCTCTCTAAAATTAATGTAATATACTACTTTTTAAATTTGTATTACTTGTGAGCTGCTTTTCCATTAACTCAAAAATATTTTTTCATGTTTCATTATATACTCATAACTAATTAAAAAAAATTATAATAGTTTTGCAAACTTCCTGATACTACTATTTTTAGCATAGATTAAATTAAACATTTTAAATGTAGCACATTGGCAGAGACTATTTATTAAGCTGAGTTTCATAAGTAAAGAAAGTAATTCCACTTTTAAAAAGTGCTTCTATTTACTAAAATACTTAGTACTAGCTCAGGCTAGAGTCTATGAACAATAAACTCCAATGAACAAAGCATCAAGGGCCAATTTATAGAACAATCCTTTTATTTTTATGTATGTATTCTGTAATAACTCATATCCATGACAAAATCAGACAATCTATCGTGTTCTCTCAATAAAATTGCAATCCGTGATTCAACAAAAAACTGCCTAAGGAACAGGAATAATTTTACATACTCAGATCAATAGATTGACTATATTTTAAAACACATTTACCCATGAATGAAATGCAATGTTATATTTATCTTGTTATTATAAAATTATCTTTAACTAACATGATTTTATTTCATTTAAGAAAGCAACAAGAAGCACAAGCATGGTTTTATGAACGTTTTTAAGTAGGCTTGTAATAAAACTTTGCAGTCCAAAAGTTTTGACATGCTATCGTCATCTGTCTGTGTAATTTAAACTCATCACATTTGGTAAACAAAAATCTCTATCTACATATGCTCAAATTCTTTGGGATCTATGTACTGCACAAAATTCTTTATAAGAATATGCACAAGGCAACCGGCTGGGGAAACAGTGAAAGGCACAGAATTGAGCTGCTGCCTGCTGGGGCCTGTTCTGGCCTGAGGAGGGATCTTGGAAGTGGGGCAGGGCCGGGCTCCTCCCAGCCTCTGGGTCAGACCCTCAGAGGCCTGAAAACCTCATGCATCACAACCGTAGCCACTTTCAAGGTCCGGACTTCACAGCTAGGCAGAGCCACACCCAATGAAATAGTCGAGTTTCAAGCTCAGGTACCCATGACTGAGTGATTGAATTCACCAGGTTCCCTGGGGAACTGAAGAACTATATGATATTACATGTTAAACATACAAACATATTCACATATGTCAAGAGGTAAAATTTATAAATATTGTATTAAGGAAATAAGTTCAAAGCTAAGTCAACTTTCCATATCAATGAATTCAGAGAGATATTATAGATATAAAAATGATGACCCATGCATTCTGAATAACAGACTTTATTTTAAAATTAAAAGAAATTTAGTATCAAAAATTATAAGTCTTTAGAAATTTAGTTCCAAAAAGTATGGGTCTTTAGAAATTTCTGCAACACTGAGATATAATTTCATTTTTTGCACAATAGAGACAGAGTGATGTGTATATTATCATTGGTCCTAAATTTCTTACAGCAATCAAATGGAATAGCATAACAATTATTACATTAAATTATGAATAGTCTCTATATAACCTACCATAGTAACAGGATTAATTTAAGTTAATAACACTCATTTCATTAACTACTTCAAAATTCAGATGACTTTGGACCCTCTGAAGACCTTCTTTAATTGTATTTTCTTTTTTTCTGAATTAATGAGGCCAGGCCATAACATGTTTCAAGAAAATGAAATCCTTTGTTACAGTAATGCAAATGCATTGTCTTAGCAGCTAAGATCCTATATATTAGAATATTTTCATTGCAACATAGGTTATCAAAATAATTAATAATTCACAATTATTCAGGTACAAATAATATGCTTAAAGTCTGAATATCTAGTGCACATAATATTAGTGTTCAAGAATGCTCAGTATATTTGTAATTATATAGCAACACAAGTATGTTAATAAACTTGATATTATAAGACATAGACAAAATAACATATTTTAGGTACTTTTAAAAGCATCATAGCATCATATTAAGATTAAATTGTAATAAAAAGTACTTATATAACAAAATTTAAAGTAAACATTGAAGATTCATATGCTCTGTTATAAATTCTTCTAATGGAAATATTATTAGGTTATAATTGACTCCAAACTGTTGCTATCTTATTTCCCCTTCCTTCCTCACAAATTTGTTAATTTAGTACTCAGTCAGTGTGATGTAATTAATTACTTACTGACAGAGATTTATTATGGGATGAACTCTTATTAAGAAATCCTGCTTACATATGTTACTCTTCCTCTTTTCAAAGAAATTGGTTTCAGGAAAAAATAGAAAGTTATTTTATGTTTAGTGTTTCAATTTTGTAGTAAGATTCTTAGTAATAGTTACTGAGAAAACAAAGACTATATTGTTCAACAAGAAATCACAGTGTTATATATCAGAACCAAGGCAGCTGTATTGCTGATTTTCTTTTTTTACATTTTTTTTTACCAATAGCTAACTTTCTTTTATTTTTATTTACTTAAATTTTTTTTATTATACCACCATGAGATATACAGTTACAAATATGTTCATATTTGGGTTTCGATCATACAGTATTCCAGCACCCATTCCTCCACCAGTGTAGGTTTCCCACCACCAATGTCCCCTGATCCCCCTCCCCAGCCTGTGAATATGGCAATATGGCAGACAATTTTCACTTCTCTCTCTCTTCTCTCTCTCTCCTCTCTCTCTCTCTCTCTCTCTCTCTCTCTCTCTCTCTCGTTTCCTTCTCTTACAAATTGTGGATTTGTATTGCTGATTTTCTTGAAGTATTGCTTATCTTCATTGAAAATCTAGGCTTCAGACATAAGGCTGGTCTTTGATCCTTGAATACTTGATCACTTGACACATCGATTTCCTTGAACGGGCACCAGTAACATTTCCATTTGACCCTATCACATGCCAGTGTAGCCCAATGGCATCTAGTTGCTTAAGGAATATGAAGGGCCTCAAACCATTCGTTCAGAGTGTTGACAAGAAAGTCTGACCACCTTGTAGGTGGGCGGCCACGTGATCTTTTAACATCCTGTGGGATCCAGTCAGTAACGGCTCTAGTCCAGCGGTCATTTCCAAATCGCATTACATGTCCAACCCATCTGATTTTTGATGCCTTGGCAAACGAGACAGCGTCCCTGACTCTGGACAGCGACAGAGGTCGGAACTCTGAATTCCTTCTCTCACTTGAGTGAGGCATGATATTCCAAGCATAGCTCTTTTGATTCCTCTTTGGGAGACCCGAATAGCATTCTCATCCTGCTTTCATAGGGTTGAGGTCTCTGATGCATGTGTTAATGCAGGGAGAAGGGTGGAGTCGAAGAGATGTGCCTGGAGCCAGAGGTTCTTTGTCTTTTTGCTATTTCTTTGATGCTTTTGAAGGCATTCCATGCTGCTCTCTTCCTCCTGCGCAGCTTAGGTTTTAGGTTGTTCATCATGTTAACTTCTCGACCTAGGTACACATAACTGCTGCATTCAGAGATGTTAGTTCCATTGAGAGTGAATGGGGCCTCTGGAACTAGTTCATTTCTCATGAACATAGTTTAGCTGAGATTCAACTATAGACCTATCTTTCCACATTCTCCGTCAAAGTCAGCATTTGTGCTGCTTGGCTAATATTTGGTGTTATTAGAATGATGTCATCAGTGAAGCGAAAGTGGTGTAGTTGCAAGCATCTACCTTCACTCCCATTCCTTCCCATTCTAATTGTTGCATGATGTTTTTCGAGGGTGGCGCTTTAGAGTTTTGGTGAAATTGTATCACCCTGCTGAGCCCCTCTTTTGACATTGATGATCACTTCTTTGTAGAATGGTGAGATCCTGTTGGTGAATATTCAATAGAAATTAAAGTGTTATTATAGTCAGGGTAATGTGTTTATAGTGTTTTTGACATTTATGGTCTTAGTGTTCACAATTATTTTATGTCACCATCACCAATGTGCGAAGCCTCCTTCCAAGGAATGACACATACCATTCATTTCCTTGAAAAATGCTATTGCTATTTTGAAAGCAATTGCATTAAATTAGTAGATTTCTTTAGTAAAAATAGATTATTTAATAATGCATATTCTTCTAGTCTAATAGCATAGTATTTCTTTCAGTTTATTTGTTCTCTCTTTTACTGACACTTGACATAATTTTCCAGGTATATATCCTTTTTATATAGAATATTATGTGATTCACGGGCATTTTACTAGTTTATGCATGTACATGGAATTAATTTCTTAATTTTACTTTTGTCTAATTCATTATTTAATTCAGAAATGAAACTGAGGCAATGAAATGAAACAACTTTAAAAAATGGTAAAACCCTTAATATGAGTGGAATCTAAGTTGTGTGTGTCTTTGAAATGCTTGTGTTCAAGAATAGATCAAAGGAGAAATCTGTAAAAGCCAAATTGACAACTAAAATATTAAGGCAAGCTACTAGACTCCCTGCTATGCAACAAAGGCAGAAATAATTGGCAAATTCTTAGCAATACAGTGCACATCAACAAGGAGGAAAAATCTCAAGTAATTGATGTAAACTTAAACATAAAGTTTCTAGAACACACAGAACCTGAGTGAGCAGAGTAAAAGACATAGTGACAAACTGAAGCAAAATACAAATGAAATAAAAAACTACAATACTGTTTGACTGAAACCCAAACATGAACATCTTTGTAATTGTATATTTCACGGTGGTATAATAAAAAAGAAAAAATTAAAAAAAAGAAAAATGAAAAAATACAATAGATGAAGAAAATTAAGTAATGGTTCTTTGAAAGAATTATTAAAATGAGCGCTTTTCATTAAGCTCATTAAGAGGAAAAGAAAAAAACTTATAACGGAATAGTAAATTTAGGAGGCAAAGATCAACTGAAACAACAGAATACAAAAGATGTAAGAATTCTGTGAACATTATGCATACAAATTAGACTACCTAGAAGAAACTGACAATATTCTAGAATTAGTCTAAATTAAAGCCTGAACTAAGGATAAATAAATAGCTTGAATAAACTGTTTACAATTACAGAAATTAAAATAGAAAAAATTTCCCTGGAGCAAAAGTCAAGAGTCAGATGGCTTCACCAGTGAATTATAAGACTTTCCAGGAATTAATACCCATCTACCTAAAGTTTTTTCAAAAAATTGTAGAGGGTAGACACTCCCAAACAAATATATGATGAAAAACTCTAATCCACAACTAGAAAAGAATACACCAACACACACACACACATGCACACCCACACACACACATACTCTCTCTAATCTCTCTCTCCCACTTTCTTACATACACACATTCACACACACAATAAATGCTTATTGATATTTCTAATAAGTAAATATGATAAAGTTCTCAAAAATATTGATTTAAATTAAATTAATGATCAGATCAAGAAATGTACCCATTATGATCAAATGCTATTAATGCCAAGGATACAAATATGGATCAACATATGCAAATCCATTAATATAGTATACCACATAAACAAAAAAAATCATGTACTCATGCTAATAGATTATAAAGTGTCTTGACAAGAGTCAACATTATTTTATGGAAAAAATGTTCTTCATAAACCTATTGCCATTTGTATGACTTGATTTGTTTTGGGGGCCACACCTGTAGTGCTGAGGGCTTATTCTTTGCTCTGTACTCAGGTATTACTCCTGGTGAGACTTGAGAGTCTTTATGGGGTGCTAGGGAATGAAATCAGTTTGGCTATATTCATGTCAATTGCTCTGCCTGCAATACTTGCTCTAAGATTTCTTGTATGTCTTCATAAAGCAAGCATCTATTTCCTCTTTTTTTTATAACTTGTTTGCTTTTTGTCATCAAATACCCTTTTTCAGGTAAGTAGTAGGTAAATATTTTCCCAGCCTGTTGAGTATCTTTATATTCTAGTTATTATTTCTTTTGAAATGTGAATTTTCCTAATTTAATATAGTTTCCTTTGTGTTATGCTTCTATTTGCTTGGCCATGAAAGGTGTCATGAAAGGTTCTGCCTGTATTCCCCTCAATATAATGTATGGACATAGATTAAATATCAAGGTGTATAATCCATTTGGAATTGACTTTGGTGATGGTGTGAGATTGGGCTATGCTGGATGACATACCCTACTTTAAGGTCCAGCTACACTTAACTTACAGTTGCTTCCAGCTTTTCTAGGGAGGCTTTGGATCAGCTCTGGCAATTGTAAAACCAAAAGGCCCACCTAAAGCACTGCATTTCAATAGAGTTGTTTACCTGTACTCAACTCTAGATAGCCCAGCCAATGATGAGCCTGGCTGGGAAGTTTTGGCGATTTCTATCTCTCTTCTCTCTGGGAGAAGAGAGAAGGCCCTTTGCATTTTGGCTTCCCTTGGCATTTACCTCTCTTCTTCCTCTCCGTTCTCTGTTGGGCTTTAACACATGCTGGCAGCCATCTTGGCCTCCACGTGGCTGGGGCCAACTGGGAATGCAAAATCTGGGATTTTTCTTGTTCTTGGATTGTATACCAGAACCTGTGATAGTAAATCCTTTTTTAAAACTGTGCCAGATTCCTGAGTTTTCATCCATTCCCTGCCAACTTTGGAGGTAGAAGGGAACTCACTTCCTGGTATTGTTGGGGATCCCAGCAGCTCCCTATCAGCGCTGTAATGTTCATAGCAGCATTATTCACAATAGCCAGAATCTGGAAGCAACCAGAGTGCCCGAAAATCGATGACTGGATTAAGAAGCTTTGGTACATCTACACAATGGAATACTATGCAGCTGTTAGGAAAAATGAAGTTATAAAATTTGCCTATAAATGGATGGACATGGAGAAGATTATGTTGAGCGAAATTAGCCAGAAGGAGAGAGACAGACACAAAATGACTGCATTTATTTGCATAACATAAATATATGTGTACATATTATGATACCAATATCCAAGGTCAAGTGAAACATATATCAGGAGGTCTTGTCAAAGGTGGAAATTATCTCAAACGTGTGAGAGTCAGAAGCTAGGTAAGACAGAAAATGGAACAGTGTGCTAACAATTGTCAAGGGTACTAATGCCAACCTAGAACTGAGCATTAGAGGCAAAAAGATACACATGACAACCCTTTAATGTATGTTATGTAATCCATAGACTGGAAGGGAAGGAAAAGAGAGAGAAAGGGAAAGAAATAAAGAACCTGCCATGGAAGAGGGCTGGTGGAGGGGGAGGAACCGGGGACATTGGTGGTGGGAGATGGGCACTGGTGGAGGGGATGGATGCTGGAACACTGTATGACCAAAACCCAAATATGAACTTTTTAATTGTATATCTTTGTAAGTGTAAAAATAAAAAATTAAAAATAATTTGTATGTGTCTGTCTAGTTTTCCCAAAACCATTCACTGAAGATAATTTGCTTGTCCCACATCTATACTCCACTTTTCTTTCTCAAAAATTAACTTTTCATATATCTGAGGAACTATTGAAGTGTTCTTATTTTTATTCCATTTGTTTGAAAGCATGGTTTTATTCCAGTATCGTGCTGCTTTGATTGTTGTAGTATTATCCACTTCACTTGTATCACTTATCTTCCCGTTGTTCTTTGATTTGCTCGAGCAGGCACCAGTAACATCTCCATATGTCCTGTCACATGCTAGTGTAGCCCAAAGGGCATCTGCTCACTCCAGGAACATGAAGAGCCTCAAACCATTCCTTCAGGTCATGGGAGTAATTTCTATAATTGTTACTGGTTTTTGGTATATCATATCCAACATGGGTAGCTTGCCAGGCTCTGCCATGCAGATGGGATACTCTGTAGTAGCCTCTCATCTCATGTATTTATTGATGAACCACAAGGGGGAAAGATCAGCTTTTTTGCTGGGTGAAGCTCTGACAAGTGGGGGAGTCCAGATGTTGAAAATGGCAGCCCTCGTGGTGTGGGGGGTTCCTCTGGCTTCTTGTGAGGCTCTGCTGGGATGGTGGTCCAGTGCTAGAACCCACCTTCTCTCCTGGGCACCTCATGATCAGCTGAGCATAGGGAGAGCTGTAGCAGCTCTGCCCTATGTATCTGAATCTCTAAATCAGTCATACCTGGGCTTGAAATAAACTGCTGTAGGCTGGGTCTCTTAGTTATAATCTTATACTATAAAGGAATGTGTGAGAGAAGTCAGTGGAGATTCTCTTAAATTTAGTTTACTCTCCAGGGAAGGGTGAAGTTATTATTCCATGTACACAGCATTACAATAGCATTTGATCTGACTTAAAAAAAATCTGTGATTATTTTATAGGGCCTGCATTTAATCTGTAAAGTTCTTTGGGTAAGATTTCATTTAGGTATTATTAATCCTTCCAATCCATGAATATGGGATGTGTTTCTATTTCCTTGTGTTCTATTGCATTTCTTTTGGTAGTCTAATGTATTTATGACTAACAAAAGAAATAAAATGATACTATTTCACCGAAACTCTTGAGCGCCACCCTTGAGAATGTCATGCGACAATTAGAATGGGAAGGAACAGGTGTGAAGATAGGAGGTTGGCAACTACACCACCTCTGCTTCACTGATGACATCGTTCTAATACACCAATCATTAGCCAAGCTGCACAAATGCTGGCTGACTTTGACTGAGAATGTGGAAAGATAGGTTTACAGCTGATTCTCAACAAAACAATGTTCATGAAAAACCGAACTAGTTCCAGATGCCCATTCACTCTCAATGAAACAAACATCTCTGAATGCAGCAGCTATGTATACTTAGGTCGAGAACTCAATATGATGAACGGCCTAACACCTGAGCTGTGCAGGAGGAAGAGAGCCGGCATGGAACACCTTCAAGAGCATTGAAGAAATAATAAAAAGGACAAAGAATCTCTGGCTCTGAGCACATCTCTTCAACTCCACTGTTTTTCCTGCATTAACATACACCTCAGAAACCTCCACCCTACAAAAGCAAGATGAGACCTCTTTCGTGTCTCTCAAGGAGGAATTGGAAGAGCCATGCTTGCATATCACGCCTCACTCAAGTGAGAGAAGGAATCTGGAGTTCCGACCTCTGTCGACGATCCAGAGTCAGGGACACTATCTTGTTTGCCAAAATGTAGAAAATCAGGTAGGATGGACATATAATGTGATTTGGAGACGACTGCTGGACTAGAGCCATTACCGACTAAATCCCATGGGATGATAAAAGATCACATGGCCACCCACCTACAAGATGGTCATACTTCTTCAAGACCCTTAACAAATGGTTTGAGGCTCATCATATTCCTGGAGCAAGCAGATGTCATTTGGCTACACTGACACATGATATGGTCAAATAGAAACTTTACTGTCGCCCGCATGAGGAAATCAACAAATAATGGGATTTCAAGTGATAAAGTGATAATGTATTTTAAAATATATGAGTTTCACTTCTTTTGTTAGCCCAAATCCAAATCTGGGTATTTTTGAGTAGGAGTTAAAAGAGGATTTCTTGCTCTTTACTTCATATAGATGCAAATTGAATATTTATGAGTATGTGCATGTTAATTTTGTAGCCTTTCTCTTTACTATATTTATTATTATTTCTAAGGGTTTTTTTTCTACTCTTAGGATTCTTAGTATCGTTTAATTTATAAATATGATACTTTGAATTCTTTATAGTCTGAGTCCCCTTAATAATTTCTTTCTTATCGATTAATGTCAATTACATCGAAAATTAGATGGGATGGACAAGTAGTGCGATTGGAGCCGACCGCTGGACTAGAGGCGTTACTGGCGATCCCACAGGATGTCAAAAGATCACGTGGCCGCCCACCTACAAGATGGTCAGACTTCTTCATCAAGACCCTGAACGAATGGTTTGAGGCTCTTTGTATTCCTGAAGCAACCAGATGCCATTGGGCTACACTGGCAAGTGATAGGGTCAAAAGGAAAAAATTACTGGCGCCCACTCGAGCAAATCGATAAATAACGGGATATCAAGTGATCAATTACTGTGGCAAGAATTCCCAATACTATGTTAATAACAGTGGTGAGAGTGGGCAGCCTTGTCTTTTGCCTGATCTTAGATGGATGATTTTATAACCATTTAGTACTTTGTGAACTGTTGGTTTGTGATTTCATGATGAAATTTTGTAGGATTTGTTACAATATATTACTTTCCTTTTTGTTTTCTTTCATTAGTCTTCTTTCTTTCTCTATGAGTATAGTATTTTATTCTTTAACTCTTGCTTTCATTAATCCTTAATTTTTTCTGTTTTATTGGTTCAACTCTGTTTTTTTTTTAATTTCCTTCATTCTGCTTACCTTGTGTTCCTTTGTTGGTCTTTTTTAGTAGTTTAAGCTGTGCCTTTCACTATTTATTTGTCTTTTCTATTTTCTGATGAATAGTTGCATTGCCCCTCTTAACACTATTTTTCTGTTTCCCACATAGTTTAGTTACTTGTGTCTTTACTCTAGTTTGTTTCCAAAAAACTTGATTCATCCTTTAATTACTACTTAACTCACTGATTAGTCAGTAGTAAGCTGTCTAATTTCCCGATGTTTGAGTTTTGTCCCAGTTTCTGTTTGTGATTCATTTCTATTTTCAAAGAGTCAAAGGACTAAGTTGAAATGTTTCCCTACCTTCTTGAGCTTATGAATATATGTTTTCTGACCCAGCAAATGGTCAGTTGGAGAAGATCCTATGTGCAGTGGAGAAGAATGTGTATCCAACTTTTGGGTAATAAAGGCCTTTCTGCATTTCTGCTAGACTCATCTTCATATGCTGCTGTTTATTTGTGTTTTTGCCAGTTAATCTACCCTGCAGTGACAGAGAAGCATAAAAATGTCCTACGACTAAAATGAGGTTGTCACCATCTTCCTTCAGATTTATTAGCAATAGTATTAAATATTTTGATCTTCCGTCATTAGATGCATATGTGTTTAGGTGTGTAGGTTCTGCTGGGTGTATAGATCTTTAGATCATTAAGCAGCGACCATCCATGTTCTTATAGTATCTTAAACATTAAAAAAAAATCAATGCTCTTTAGCCAAAAATACTGTCACCCCACTGTCTTTAAGGTAACTGAGATATTTTTTTCTCTCTTGAGAAATTTATTTTCAATTAATTTAATTTCATATATAGTATACTAAAATACATATATATACCAGTTATTAATTAATGTGCCTAATAGAGTTAAGAAAATAAAGGAGAGATGTGCCCGGAGCCAGAGGTTCTTTGTCCTTTTAGCTATTTCTTTGATGCTCTTGAAGGCATTCCATGCCGCTCTCTTTCTCCTGTGCAGCTCAGGTTTTAGATCATTCATCATGTTAACTTCTCGACCTAGGTACACATAACTGCTGCATTCAGAAATGTTTGTTCCATTGAGAGTGAATGGGGCCTCTGGAACTAGTACATTTTTCATAAACATAGTTTTCTTTAGATTCAGCTGTAGACCTATCTTTCCACATTCTTGATCGAAGTCAGCCAGCATTTGTGCAGCTTGGCTAAAGTTTAGTGTTATTAGAACGGTGTCATCAGCGAAGCGGGAGGTGGTGTAGTTGCCGAGCGTCTATCTTCATTCCCATTCCTTCCCATTCTAATTGTCGCATGATGTTCTCGAGGGTGGCGCTGAAGAGTTTTGGTGAAATGGTAACACCCTGCTGAACCCCTCTTTTGACATCAATGATCACTTCCTTGTAGAATGATGAGATCCTGGTGGTGAATCCGTAATACAGCTCAAAAAGGATCTTGATGTATTGGGTTTGAACACCCTGTTTGACTAGGGCTTCGATGACTATTTCAGTCTCCACAGAATCAAAGGATTTCTTTAAATCAATGAACGTGAGACAGAGCGGCATCTTGTACTCCCTACAAACCTCAATGAGCTTGGTTACACTGTGGATATGGTCGACTGTGCTGAATCCTTTTCGGAAGCCAGCTTGCTCGCATGGTTGTCCTTCATCTAATGTTCTGCTAATCCTGTTCAGGATGACTCGTGTAAACAGCTTGTCGATGACGGACAACAGGCAGATGGAGCCATAGTTGCCAATGTCGAGGATGTCTCCCTTCTTAAACAGTAGAACTGTCCTGCTGGTTTTCCATTGGGAGGGCACCTTGCGTTCAGAAAGGTAGCATGTGAAGAGCCAAGCCAGTGTATTGATGAGTAAAATAAAAAATACAATAAAAAGAAAACATTATAACTATGTTGTCACAAAACCTTTCATATATTGACATATAGAGTATCCTAAATTTCACTTTAACCTAAATCTATTGTTTTATCCATTATGATTATATATAATTTCCACTTTTAGATTCCATTAGAATATTTAAAGTTTAAAAAATTTTATTCAATGTACAATTAAAGAAAACCTATAATAGATAAATCTTTTAAAATGAAAAATTAACAATAATTTGTAATCAGGAAAACATTTCTGGATTATTACAGACTTAACAAATCTTTATCAACTAATGAATATTATGAGATTTTCAGAGAATGAGAAAGTTGGAAATATGAACTCTATTATTCGGATACACGTATAGAAATGAGGGACATTGTTCAATTCAGGGAAATACTTTATAGTAAATATGTTATAATTGTTATGGAAAGCATGCTTTGTCATGATTTTCCCCAAATTTTAAAACCATAAGTTGCAAGTGTATATCTTAAGGTAAATTAATTCACAATTTAACAGAAATTTCACAATAGTCTCTAAGAGTCTCCAGATGCCTACTGGATTTTGCATTTAAGTAATCCAACACTTCATAATTGAAAAAATAACTACCTTGAATTATTTTATAAATTTGTTGTTAAAACTTACATCACATAGTAGAAATTAGATATTGTTTTATATCCTTTTACTTTTAGGATGTGTTTATCCTGATTGTTCAAATGTGTCTTTTGTAAGCAGCAGAAATTTGGGTTCAGTTTTCTTATTCATACCACTATTCTGTCTTTTGATTGGGTAGTTTACTCCATTGTCATTTTATGAGATGACTGAGATGAAGAAATTTGTTTTATCATTTTATAGTTTTTCATTTTTCATGTTTATAAAGTCTTATCTTCTAAGAGAACAGAGTTCACTTTTATAGATTTCCTTATTTGTTCCTTGTCCATGAGGCTTTGTTTCACTTCCTCAAATTTTTATCATCGACAGATCCATAGACTATTCTTGGTGAGGTGTTCATTTTATTGAGTTGCTTTTGTTTTACTCATTTGTTTCTTTTTAAAAGCCATATGCCAGGGCCAGAGCAATAGCCCAGCTGGTAGGGCATTTGCCTTGCATGAGACTGGCCCATGCCGCAGAGGTTCGATCCCGGCATCCCATATGGTCCCCTGAGCACCGCCAGGAGTGATTCCTGAGCGCAGAGCCAGGAGAAACTGCTGAGCATTGCCGGGTGTGACCAAAAAAGCTAAATAAATAAATAAATAAATTAAAAAAAATAAAAAGCCATATGTCACCATTTTCTTCTGGCCTATAGATTCTAGTTTGATAAATTTGTTGTAAATTTTATAGAAGATTCTTTGTACTCAAGCTTTCCCTTTGATTGTCTTGATTTCATTAGACGCAGATACCCCAGGCAGCACAGATACCAGCTCTCCCCGTTGAAGCCCCTGCACTCCACTGACCATGAAAGCAACCTCCGGCCTGAGTCCACCATCCTGATAGAGCCTCAGAAGAACCGAGAGGAACCCCCTCACTATGCTGGCAGCAATCTCCATAATCCAAACTCCACAGCTCTTCAGATCTCCACCCAAGAGATATAAGCCAATCTCCAGCCTGGATATCAGAGACCCAGCCTACAAGGACCCACCCTTCAGAGACTCTCCCTTCAGAGGAGAGTATTTCAGAGTCCAGGAAACTTGAGCCACAGAAGCAGATACCCCAGGCAGCACAGATACCAGCTCTCCCCATTGCGTGCGCTGCTTTGCAGATGCGCGATTTATATCCACACCTCTCTCAGAGAGCCCTGCAAGCTACTGAGAATATACTGTCCACATGGCAGAGCCTGGCAAACTGTCCGATGTGTATTCGATATGCCAAAACCAGTAATAAAAATGTTTATCTGATCTACCCTGAAAGAGCCCTTAATAAAGCAGCACTAAGAAGGATGAACAAGGAGTGCCTGATAAAATTTCAAGGCCAAACTGAGGTGCCAAAACGAAGGACTAAATTGACTGTCTGTACTTTCAATGCACGTGCGCTGGCATTGGAAGCATATATCGAGGACCTGATGGTGCAACACAAAAGATCAAATATGACATCATTGGTCTGACAGAGACAAGGAGGCGCCAAATGCATCATGCTGTTTTTGGCACTGGAGAAGAACTCTTCCTAGGAACATGCGACGAAAGAGACGTTGGTGTCCTTGTCAACAAGAACGTGGCTATGAACATTGATTCATTTGAATGCCTAACAAACCATATCGGAAGATTACACTTGAAGAGATGGCCCACTGCCAGCAATTTCTATCTTCGTTGTCTATGCGCCAACATCCACATACCAGAAAGAAGAAATTGAGAAATTCTACATGGAACTGGAGGAGTTCTATAAAGAAAATACACCTTCTACAAGATCATAGTCAGTGATTTTAATGCCAAGATAGGACCAAGAAGATTGACTGAAGAACTTCACATCAGGACCCATGGCCTAGAATGGAACGAACAAGGGTGAGACCCTATCTGATGTCATCATGTCCATTAAGACCATTCATGGTATTTCACAGTTTCAGAAAGGAATCCAGAGTTCTGACCTCCATCGTCAATCCAGAGTCAGGGACCATGTCTAGTTTGCCAAGGTGTCGAAAATCAGATGGGCTGGACATGTAATGCAATTTGGAGACAACCGCTGAACTATAGCCATTACTGACTGGAATCCACAGGATGTTAAAACATCACATGGCTGCCCACCTACAAATGGTCAAACTTCTTCGTCAAGACCCTGAAAGAATATTTTGAGGTTCTTCTTATTTCTGAAGCAAGAAGATGCCATTGGGCTACACTGGTACATGATAGGGTCAAATGGAAACGTTACTGGCACTCACTCGAGCAAATCAACGAATAATGGGATGCCAAGTGATCAAGTGGTGTCTTGGAGTCTTTCTATTTGTGCTTGTTTTTGTCTGGGAATCTTTAGCCTTCTCAATCTGTGCACATAAATTATTCAAATCTAGGAAATTGTTCTTTTGATTAGTAGTAATTTATTAATCTTGCCTTCCTGTACCTTAGGGAATCCAGTGACTCTTTTTTTTCCCTCTTCAATTAATCTCATGTTTCTCTTATATGCTGTTAAATTATTTTCAGACCTTTATTTGGGAAATATTCTGTACTTAAGGTTCCCTGCATCTTACTGATTTTTTTTTGATACTCTGCTACTGAAGTCTTCCATTAAGGTTTGTTTATTTTTTTTTAAATTTCACCTATTATACTTTCTTCACGTCTGATTGTAGTTTTATTATTCCTTGTGCTTTACGGACTACGTGTACCATCGTTTCTTTGAACTCATTATATATCCTTATCATAATGTCTCTAAAATCATTTGAGAGTTTATAAAACTGGCTTTACTGATAGGCTTCTAGGCTATTGCCTTTACTAATTAATCTTGGTAGTCTTCACTTCTTTATCATTGAGATTGATATTTTCTGAAAATGCTTTATCCTAGTTCACTCCTGCAGTTGCTCTCTGACAAATTAAGCTTACTTCTGCTCTTTTCCTAACCTGCTGTGCCTCTCTAGCAACTCTCCTATTTCTTGTTTATGAGTTTGTGGCCCTGTGTAGATTACAATGTTACTTTATATACCATGTTAGTGTCATCTTTCTTCTGGCTACAGTGTAAGACTATATAATTTCTTACCACCACTATTGCCTTTATGAATTTTTTTCCTGAAAGACAGGTGTATTAGGAATGAGGCATCAATGTTATTTCCTAGGGGAAAGTTGGGATTACACTAAAGTCTGAGATTGAAGCAGGAAGTAGATGTGTGTGCATTATGAGGTGTGAGAGAGAGGGCTGTTCCTGCTTTTGCAGTCTCACAATTCAGGATATAACCAGCAGCAGGTTGTAGTTGTGGGTACTATATGGGACCTCCAAAGCAATGGCAACTTTAAGTGAGGAACAGTCTGGCAAAATCTCTGACCTGGATAGGGAGAAGGAGCCAATAGGTGGGTTTACAAACAGGAGCCAATGAAAATCTGGGGAACAGAAGTGGCTAGGAAGAGATTTTGAGATCAGGGTTGGGTCCTCTAACTTGGATAAGGGAAAAACTGCTGGCAGTGGGTGAATTTAGAAGTCCAGATGCTTTTTATATCTTATAAATGATATTTAAATTTCAATAAATTCACACAGATACATGGGGCTGAGCTGCTACCAGCTCTCCCTGTGCTTGGTTGATCATGAGGTGTCCGAGAGGGAAGGCAGGTTCTAGCCCTGTCCCACCATCCCAATAAAGCCTTGCAAGAAGCCAGAGGAAACCCAACAGCATGAGGTCAGTCATTTTCAGCATCCGAACTCCATGGCTCCTCAGACCTCCGCACAAGTGAAAAGCCAATCTCACCCTATTGTGTGTGGCCACTTCGCAGTTGCATGCTTCATCAGTAAATGTATGAACTGAGATTCTACTACTGAGAGTGTCCCACTAGCACATCAGAGCCTGGCAAGCTATCTGTGTCATATTTGATATCCCAAAACCTAGTAGCAATTATAGACTTCATTCCCTCCCAAGACCTGAACAAATGCTTTGAGGCTCTTTGTGTTGCTGGAGTGAGCAGATGCCCTTAGGCTACACTAGTACAGGACAGGATGTATGGAGATGTTATTTGTGCCTGCTCGAGCAAGTTGATGAACAATTGGAAGACAAGTGATACAAGTGACTAAATTCTATTTAAAAACTGAATACAACATCACACTATATGTGTAGATAGGAGCATGCTTTGCAAAAGAAATTACTGTGAATTTCTATCCTTTGATACAGTTCTTTCTCTTAATATAAATTTATAGTTCTGGATCATTTTAAATAATTACATAGTGTGGTGATATATGTATTAATAATACTTTAATTTTTATATATTATATAATTTTCAATATTCTCTTACTAAAGAGCATAATAAAATTAAGGCTTAATATTGTACTTTAATAGATTTATCTAGAAATTAGATACAACATCACTGTATCACTGTCACTGTCTTCCCGTTTGTCATCGATTTACTCGAGCAGGCACCAGTAACTTCTCCATATATCCTGTCTCATTCTAGTAGAGCCCAAGGGCATCTGTTTGATCCAGGAACATAAAGAGCCTCAAACCATTCCATCAGGTCATGGGAATGAGGTCTATAATTGTTACTGGTATTTGGCATATCAAATATGACATGGGTATCTTGCCAGGCTCTGCCGTGCTGGTGGCATACTCTTTTAGTCACCTCTAAATCCAGCAACTTGGGGAAAAGAAGATAGGAGGTATCACTTTCTCCAATTTCAAACTCTACTACAAAGCAGTCATAGAGACAGACCTGTGACATATGGAATAGATCTGAATAACTTAAAATACACTTTCAAATATACAATCACTTAATCTTCAAAAGCGGAGCAAACCATATTAAGTAGAGCAAAGAAATCCTCTTCAAAAAAATGGTGCTAGGAAAACCAGGCAGATAAGTGTTTAAAAACACTTAGACATTCTTCTAACACCATGCACAAAAGTCAGATCAAAATGAATCAGACCAGAATCTATAAGGTACATCAAAGAAAACACAGAAAAATCAGTCTACAACATCGAATCTAATGACATCTTCAAAGAATAAACACCACTGAGAAAGCAAATGGAAGCAAAGATAAACATAAGGGATTATATAAAACTGAAAAGCTTCTGCACTTCCAAAGAAATGGTGACCAAGATGCAGTGATAGTCCACATACTGGGAAAGAATATTCACTTGCCCACAATAATAATAACAATAATAATAATAATAATAATAATAATAATAATAATAATAATAATAATAGAGGCCAGAGAGAAATTACAAAATGCAGGGCCTCGCACATGTTCTCATGTATCTTGCACATGACCAATCTGGGTTCAGTTCCCAGCATCAAACAATGGAGTTACACATTGGGGCTGGAGCGATAGCCCAGCGGGTAGGGCGTTTGCCTTGTACGGCCGGCCTCTGCTGGCCCAGGTTCGATCCCCAGCATCCCATATGGTCCCCGAGCACGGCCAGGAGTAATTCCTGAGTGCATGCCCAGGAGAAACCCCCTTTTTGTGACCCAAAAGAAAAAAAAAAGGAGATACACATTAAATTTTTGCCCAGTATTTTTAATTACTTCAAAGAACATTGTTCTATTTGATGTTACAATATAATTTCTTTTGATTGTATTATCATGTATTCTGATTATTTTTATTGTTTGCATGGTTGGTCATTGTTTTAAGTTAAAAGAACAAAATTATTGTACTCTTTTATTGTTTTTTTGTCCTTTGTGACCTTATTTTGTTTTTATTGGGCTCATTCATTGAATTTAATTTTTCTGTTAGAGACAGGATCACTTGATCACTTGATCATTTGATATCCCTTTATTCATCGATTTGCTTGAGCTGCGCCAGTAATGTTTTCATTTGACCCTATCACGTGCCAGTGTAGCCCAATGGCATCTGTTTGTTTCAGTGATATTAAGAGCCTCAAACTGTTTGTTTCGGGTCTTGATAAGGAAGTCTGACCATCTTGCATGTGGGCTGCCACGCGATCTTTTGACATCCCGTGGGATCCAATCAGTTATGCCTCTAGTCCAATGGTCCAATGGTCGTCTCCAGATTGAGGCGTCTCCAGATATGACCAGCGCCCATCTGATTTTTGATGTCCTGGCAGATGAGAGAGAGTCCTGAATTTTAGAATAGCGAAGGAGGTCAGAACTCCGGATTCCTTCTCTCACTTGAGTGAAGCATGATTCTCCAAGCATGGCTCTTTCAATTCCTCTTTGGGAGACCCGAATGTTATTCTCATCCTGCTATCATAGGTCCCAGGTCTCTGAGGCATGTATTAATTCAGGGAGAGACAGGATACATATAAATTATACTTTGTTGTACATGTTCCTTTTTATTTTTTAAAAGGGGTATAAAACTTTATACAAAACAAGTTCTATAAGCAAATGGTCTACAAAATACATGTTATTCTTAGGTTTGTGTGTGTGTGTGAGTGTGTGTGTGTGTGTGTGTGTGTGTGTCTGAGGCCACAGCTGGTGTTGTTCATGGGCTAGTTGCAGCTCTGGACTCAAAGTCCTTTATTGAGAGCAGAGGGATCAGTACCAGCAGAATAGCATTACCCAGAGGATCTTTCTGTGCCCAGAGTCAATCCCCAGCATCCTACATGTGAAGCATGAGCTCAGCTGTTATGCTATTTCTTGGGTCATTAGAAAGATCTTTTTTTAAAAAAATTATTTTCTTATAACACTGTGAGTTATACAATTACAATGAAGTTCAAGATTGGGTTTCATTCATACAGTGTTCCAGCAACCATCCTTCCACAAGTGCACATCTCCTACCACCAATGTCCCCAGATTCCCTCCCCTCCCCCACAGCCTGCCTCTATAGCAGGAACTTTTCCTCTCTCTCTCTTTCTCTCTCTCTCCCTTCTCTTACACATTATGGGTTGTCCTACATACACTTAGGTATTGTCATGTAAATCCTTTGCCTACATTCAAAGCTCAGTTCTAGTCTGGCAAAACTGTCTACAATAATTAGTAGAAAACTGGAAATGAACCCTGGACACCCAAAAACACACAACAGAAACTGTCGGGGAATGGCCACGGGGTCCCGACAGTGTCGGGACTGAAGTTCTCCTCTACCTCCGAGGATGCCGGGAGAACAGATGAACACTCATGAGTCTGGTGCAGTTCCAAAAAGGCTTTTATAGTACAAAAGCTCTTCCACAGCACTCCAATATAATGAACAAACTCTAGCTCTGGTCCGAACTTAGACCATAGGAAAGAGCCTAAGTCTCCCACCAAAGAGAGAGGATCTCACCCGAGCTGAGTCCTACCCAGAAGAAGGAGCAAAAGGCCAAAGAGCAAAAACCAAAAGCAAAAAGGCTAAAAGGCCCAAAGTCAAAAGGTGAAGGGGCCTCAAGTCTGTCCCCTTATATACACCAAAGTAATCCAACCAGGAGGGTCATGCCAACAAAGAACTCTAAACAGATTGTAGTGCCACACCCTATTGCAGGTATAAACAAAGGTTATGCCAAGGTCTAACCCTTTCTACCAAGATTATCTCTTATGTAAAACACTGGAGAGAGAGGGGCTGATATAAAGTAATACATCTTAATTTCATGAGCTTCATGTAATCTAGATGGTACACACAAGGTCCTTCTTATTATTATCTGCACCAGGGTGATTCTGAGTATCTTGTTCTCATGTACTGAACGAGTCACACTTGCCTGCTTAGAGCAAACTAGTATGATCCTTCCTATAGTTTTCCTATAGTCTCAGCGTAGCCAGGGTAGTAGTCTCCTGGTAAATTCTAACTGTCCCACGCTGGGTGCAGTGGGTATAAAGAGGAGCTGTGCCCAATCTAGAAAACATAGAAGTCTTAGTAGATGTATAAGTCAGAAGTTATTCAATCAAGGTGACTTCTGTAACTGCTACACCCTCTAGCAGTGTTTACATAGAAGAGAGGTCTCATTAGAATGAACTTTGACTTAAATAGATTAAGCTGGGAATGAGCAAAACAACAAAACTCCCAGAATAGCTAAACCTGTCCTCCAACAAGAAACACCATCTGAAATTCTATAATCATAGCAGCAACTATTCACAATAGCCAGAATTTGGAACAACCTGAGCACCTGAGAACAGATGACTAGATAAAGAAACTATGGTATATTTACATGATGGAATATTATTCAGCTGTCAGGAGAAATAAACTCATGAAATTGTATCTACAAATGGATGGACATGGAGATTTTACGCTAAGTGAAATCTGTCAGAAGGATAAGGACAGCTATAGAATGACTGCATTCATTTGTGGGACATAAATAGAAAGACATTTTTAACTTAAATAATTTTCATATTCAATTTGAGTAGTTATATTTTGGCTTTTGTTATGATTCATATGTTGTGTTGCTCAGGGCTTTCTCCTAGCTTTGTGCACAGGGATCACTCCTGGCAGTACTCAGTGGCCATGCAAGATACCAGGCATTGAATTGGGGTTATCTTTTAATTCATGGCAAGTGCCTTAAACCCTGTATTATCTCTTAAACCCCATCATTGGTAGTTTTCCAGTGATTATGGATATAGTTATTCACTTCAATTCAGTGCAGTAATAAACTTAACACAATATATAATTCTGCTCTTTTTGTATAAGCTATTCTTTCAAATACTTAAATGAAATTGTTTTATGAAATAGTATACTCTTTTCTTAAAAAGTAAGGAGAAAACTAGGGTGGAGATATGGCTAAGCATTATGTCTTGAAATAATAAATTTTGGGCCACCTGCCCCTTGAGGTGTTGCAGGTGTGCTGTGGTACCTGGCTGTGTTGGCAGGTGGCAGAAAGAAGATAGGCTTGTCTACACCATCAGGGCTCTGCCCTGTGGCCCTGGATAGTGGATGGTCTGACATAGGAAGAACAGTGTGCAGCCGCGCAAGAGGCTTAGATAACAAAGCAGGCTAGGAGCAGGTCCTTCAAGGTTTCTTTCACATTTGTACAACATAATGATTATTGTAGTTGTAACAGACTGGAAGGTTGATAGGGAATGAGGAACTATAATGTCACATTAGAAATCACTACTGAATATACACATAGATAATTGCATCATAAACTGTAAGGCAAGTCACAATGTGTAGGAGAAGAGAGAGAAATACAGAGACAGAAATAGAGATAGAGAGAAAGATGAGAGACTGAAACGCATGGGGGAGAACTGCCATCCGGCTCTCCTAGCTCAACTGACCATGAGGCTCCATCACTTCTGTAAGGCCTCGGAAGCAGTCAGATTAGATGCTCACCGTAATAGCCACCATTATCATCATCTGGACCCCACAGCTAATCAGAACCCACCAAGAAAGAGGCTGATCTCAAGACCAGCTCAGAGCAGCTGAGTTCTAGCCCAGGTAGGCAGCTTTCAGAGGTGGAAGTCACCGGGCCTTCCTGGAGATGGAACTGGTGTACCCCCTTCCCCTCTCTGACCTCTCCTGGAGGCCTGGTGGCCCCACCCACTAACTGCCTCGGGGCTCTTGGCCATGATGCAGAGACTCAGACACACAGGGGAGAGCTGCCATCCAGCTCTCTCCTAGCTCAGCTGACCATGAGACTCCCAGGAGGCAAGCTGGGTTTTGGGTGTTTGCCCATCACCTCTGTAGGGTCTCGGAAGCAGCCAGATGAGACTCTCTCACCATAATAGCCACCATTTTCACTGTCCGGACCCCACAGCTCATTAGAACCAACACAAGAGAAATGCTGATCTCAAGACCAGCTCAGAGCAGCTGAGTTCGAGCCCAGGTAGGCGGCTCTCAGAGGCGTAAGTCACTGGACATTCCTGGAGATGGAGTGGGGTACCCAGCTGGGGTACTCCCTTCCCCTTCCCTGTCCCAGAGGCCTGGTGGCTCCACCCATGAACAGCCACGGGGCTCTCGGGCATGATGCAGAGACTCAGAAGCATGGGGGGGAGATTTGCCATTTGGCTCTTTCCTAGCTCAGCTGACCATGAGGCTCCCAGGAGGCAAGCTGGGTTTTGGGTGTTGTCCCATCACCTCTGTAGGGCCTCGGAAGCAGCCGGATGAGACTCTCTCACCATAATAGCTGCCGTTTTCATGGTCAGAATCCCACAGCTCATCAGACCCCAATCAAGAGAGATGCTGATCTCAAGACCAGCTCAGAGCAGCTGAGTTCAAGCCCAGGTATGTGGCTGTCAGAGGTGGAAGTCACCGGGCCTTCCTGGAGATGGAGCTAGGGTCCCCATTCCCCTCTTTTCCCTCTCTGACCCATCCCAGAGGCCTGGTGACCAGGCCCACTAACTGCCTCTGGGCTCTTGGCCATGATGCAGAGACTTAGATGCACAGGGGAGAGATGTCATCTGGCCCTCCCCTAGCTCAGCTGACCATGAGGCTCCCAGGAGGCAATATAGGTTTGGGGAGTGTGGCCATCACCTCTGTAGAGCCTCAGAAGCAGCGGATGAGACTCACTGACCATAATAGCTGCAATTTTTGTGGTCCGGACTTGGTACATCAAAATAGTGGAACCAATCATGTTCGAGAATATATTACAATCTACAATGTGTAAGAAAAAGAATCAAGAAGGAGAGAGAGAAGGAGAAAAAGGAGAAAAAAAAACCTGCCATAGAGACTGACTGGGGGGGGGGGGGAGGGAGGTGGAGTCATTGGTTATGGGAGATGGGCAGGGGTGGAGTGATAAATTCCATCAGGAAAGTAAAAAACACATAATTACCCAGATAAGAAGATAGTTGAAGATAAGCAATATCACTTGTATCACTTGTCTTCCTGTTGTTCATGGATTTGCCCAAGTGGGCAGCAGTCACATCTCTATTCGTCCTGTCACTTGCTAGTGTAGCCAAAGGGCATCTGCTCCCTCCAGAAACATGAAGAGCCTCAGACAATTCCTTCAGGTCTTGGGAATGAGGTCTATAATTGTTAGTGGCTTTTGGCACATCAAATAAGACACGGGTAGCTTGCCAGACTCTGCCTTGCGGGTGGTATATTCTCAGTAGTAGGCTCTCATCTCTTGCATTTAATGATGAACCGGTCATGCACAATGGGGAGAGCTTGGCTTTTTGTTGGATCGAGTTCTGACAAGCTGTAGAGTTCAGATGTTGAAAACGGCTGTCTTCATGATGTGGTGGTTCCTCTGGCTTCTTGTGAGGTTCAATTGGGATGGTGGGCCAGGGCTAGAACTCACCTTTTTTCTCAGGCATCTCATTATCAGCTGAGCACAGGCAGAGGCAGTAGTAGCTCTGCCCATGTATCTGAGCACTGTTAGATCAAACAAAAAAAAATAGTGTTACACGACACAAAAATCTTCTGGCACAATGAAATAAAGTATCAAAATTGAAAAAAAATCTATTTAGTAAAAAAAATATTCACATGCTGTTGAATGACAGGCCTAGTTAGCTTGGGAGCTTTGCTGTTTCATCCACTCACAGCTTAATCTATTTACATGTTCTTAAGCCAGAGTTCATACTAATGTGATCTCTCTTCTATGTAAACACTGATGGAGGGTGTGGCAGCTACAGAAGTCACCTTGACTCTGAATGAGTAACTTCTGACTTATTATTATACATCTACTAAGATTTCTATGTTTTCTGGATTGGGCAAAGCTCCTCTTTAGACCCACTAGGCCCAGCATGGGACAGTTAGAATTTACCAGGAAACTACTACCTGACTACGTTGAGACTATCCTTTAAGATTATAGGAAGGATCATACTAGTTTGCTCTCAAGAGGTGAGTGTGATCCTTTCAGTATACAGAGAACAAGATACTCAGAATCACCCTGGTGCAGATAATAAATAAGAAGGATCTTGTGGGTACCATATAGATTATATGAAGCCCATGAAATTAAGATGTATTACTTTACAACAGCCAACTCTCTCTCCAGTGTTTTACATAAGAGATAATCTCAGAAGAAGGGATCAGTCCTTGGCATAATCCTTTGTTTAGACTTGCAGTAGGGTGTGACACCACCCTTAGACACTCTTCTACTATCTAGAAGCTGTTTAGTGTTCTTTGTTGACAGGACCCTCCCTGAAGTTAGAATTACATTTGTGTATATAAGGGGACTGACTTGAGGTACTGCTCTTCTCTTTGGTAGGACTCTCTGGTGAGACTTCTTTGGTAGGACCCTCTTTGGTCGGATTCTCTCTCTCTCTGGTAGGATCCTCTTTGGTGGGAGACATGGTCTCTTGTGTATGGTCTAAGTTCTGAACAGAGCTAGAGTTATTTCATTAAATTGGATTGTGGTGCTAGAGCTTTTTGTACTATTAAAAAAACTTTTTGGGAACTGTGCCAGATTCATGAGTTTTCATCCGTTCCCACCAGCCTGGGAGGTAGAAGAGAAATTCTATCCTGATACTGTTGAGGTAGAAGAGACCTTCTGTCCTAATACTGTTGGGGAACCCATCAGATCCCTGACAATATGCTACTCACAGGACAAAGGTTCATAAAGATCACACAAAACATACACTACCAACCATGTCAAAAAATGGAAAGGGTCATGCTGATAATTCACCAAAATAAAGATATAACATTCAAATGTCTATTAACTCATTTACTCAAAAAAAATAAGTGAAAATAAGTATAACCTTACACTTAGATAATTGAAAACATCAGAAATACCAAAAAGAACAAATGTTGAGTAGGGATGTGGAGGAAAATGGAAATATGGAGTGAAAGGAACTTTTTCCTTTAGTCCAACAATGCCCCTTCCCTTCCCCACCCTTCAGTTCTATTGTTTTTGTCCATTTGTCATTTCCTTCCTATGTATCTTTGTTTTCCCCAGATACTTTATTTTTTTTTATTCAGAAAATCCCTTTCTTAAAAAAAAGTTAAAAAATTTAAAAAATCTATAAATGTTATTTACTTATGGCACCATGTCTCATCGTTTGATCTTTTCTAAATGTTTTCTTCTTCTCTTATCCTAAGCAACATTTTTTTTTTGCTTTTTTGGGTCATACCCGGCAATGCTCAGGGGTTTCTCCTGGCTCTGCACTCAGGAATTTCTCCTAGCAGTGCTCGGGGGACCATATGGGATGCCGGGATCGAACCCAGGCCAGCACAGGCTGGCCGCATCAAAGGCAAATGCCCTACCTGCTGGGCTATCGCTCCAGCCCCAAGCAACAGTTTTCTTTATCCTGTCTTCTACAGAAACAAACTTTACAGAACCATACTATAATAAGAAGATAAGCAGTATATGTAGGTATTAAGTTAATTGAAGTATTTTGAAGAAAGAAAAATGAATGGGTTAATGTCTTTTGTTTTTTTAAAATGATTCCCAGGTCAAATTATGTTAAAAAAGATGAGACAGGGATTGTACCAACAGGAAAATAGAAATAAGTAATACTAAAATATTTAAATAAATGAATAAAAGATTCCTTTAAAATTTATTTGGAATTTTAAATTTAAAGACATTTGATCCAGCATATTTTCTTTGGTTTTTCTCATTTTCTTGCCCTGACATTTCTATCAAAATACATTGAACAGAAGGGGTGTTTAACTCAGTAAAAGTAATTTTTTTAATGTAACATGTCACAAATGATATTCTAAGCATTTTCCTACGTCTGGGATTAAAAAGTGATTCTTTTGAGTAACATTTGCAGCTGTTAAGTAATGTTATGGGCAGAACAAGAGAACTCTAGAGAAGCATTGTTAGATATCTTTCAGTGGCATTGTTAGATATCTTTCAGTGTCCTATTCTTTGCTTGTAAGTACTTCAACAAACAGTCCAGGGAAAGAGCCTGAGCTAGAAGAACACTTGTTTTTGACTGCAAGTAACCTGGCCATGTGACTTTTTTAACAATCCCTTTATTTCACCAGACTCAGCTTCTCGCTTGTTACTTGTCACTTGTGTTCCTGTTGTTAATCAATTTGCTTGAGTGAGCTCCAGTAACATCTCCATTCATTGGAAATGTGGTCCATTATTGTTACTGTTTTTGGCATATCGAATATACCACGGATAGCTTGCCAGGCTTTGCTGTGGCTCTGGGTTCTTCCCAGGGGGGGCCAGTCTTTTCTCTGTCAGATTATCCACCATCCAGGGCCCACAGAGCAGAGCCCTGGGGTGTAGACAAGCCTGTCACTTATCTGTCACCTGCCAACACAGCTGGGCACCGCAGCCACACCTGCAACACCTCGAGGGATAGGAGCGCACAGTTTATTCATCTGAAAAGTAAGGGTTTGGAATTATTGTTCTTCCAGGCGCCTTCAGTTCTATATTCTGTGACTCTCTGATTCTTATTTTATTCAAAAACTTCATATTTCTTTGTGATTTTTCTGCCTCTGAAATGATAATTGAGGGTTGGTTACATGTATCCAGTCCAATTATCTATAGACCATAAAGATCTTTATTATTGTAAGTGGAAAATTAAGATGTATGAAGGGCATAAGATTGAAAGTTCTTAAAAGTCTTGTGATAAAAATAGCATTATATATTTTGAATTTTTTCCTTTGGAAGATGCTGGCACTTTATATAAAAAAAGATTAGGTGCAAATATTATTTAGTGTGCTTCTATTTTTGAAAAAAAGATAACTGAAATAAAACTATATGTTACATTCTTTTTATATAAATTTATGTTACATCTTTATTAAAAGCACTGAACCATGGAAAACAATCTCTTATAATTTACTGTGCTACATTATGTCAATTGATGGATTATAGCATATCATATTTTATGTGTAAAATTTTAAAAATAATTATAAATGCAAAGTACAAATTCATACTACTCTTTAAAGACTCTTTTGTGTTCAGTGTCCAAAATATTTTTAGATTTTTGAGGAGTTTTTGTATTTTTTGCAGAGCAGAGTGTCAATGTATCAACGATATGAATATGTGATAAGCAAAAGATAAGTTCTTAATAGGGTATATGATTTAAACAGCTGAGAACAGTATACTAAAAGCATAAAAATTAAGACATTTTAAACATTGTATTTGTTTTCAAGTACTTATCTTTTCAACACTGCACCATGAATGCTATGAATATGACTTTTCTAGATCAAAGAATAAAACATACTTTGCTTGCTTTGCTTCTCTACTTTAATTGTCAAAAAATTTGCTACCAGCATATCAACAAAAATGATTTTTATTTGAAAGTGGAAAAAAACTTTACAGAAAAATTTACTGTACTTTTAAGTTGAGTGATGGCATAGCTAATGTGATGCTAACTATGTATTTGAGTATTGTCGGAACATTGGAATTTGAGTTTACTAACTTATAATTTATAAAAGCAAATACATAGTTTATATATAGTTTAAATGAAGATATTGGCATTTTTTGTGCCATATCTTATTACTTCTAATAAAGATACTATAGCATAATACTGCTATTATAAAATAAATTGCTGGGTATCGGCAGAATCAGGTTTCATTCTTCCTCCACACTTTGCTATGGACATGAACTGACTACTTAGGCTATCTCTCCTGGTTTCCTTATCTGTAAAATGGGACTAGTAGTCTTCTATTTCTGAGAAATGCTATAATCATACATGATACATTATTTGTGTAACATATTAGATCTGGCGCCTAAAAAGATTTTCAATATATATTGTCACCATTGTTTTAGGTCTTTATGATACCTAGTTCACTTGTGTTGTGTCTTGTCTTCCCATTGTTCATCGAATTGCTGAGCAGGCACCAGTAACATCTCCATTTGTTCGGATGATGAGGTCCACTATTGTTACTGTTTTTGGCATAATGAATAAACCACAGGTAGCTTTTCAGGCTCTGCTGTGGCTCTGGGTTCATCCCAGGAGCCCTGTATTTTTTTCTATGTCTTTTTCTATGTCTTTTTCCAGACTCACAGATATGGGGCAGAGCTGCTACTAGCTCTCCCTGTGCCCTGCCTCTCACGTGGCTCTCGGGAGGGATGGCAGTTTCTAGCCCTGGCCCGCCAGCCCAGCAGAGCCTTGCAACAAGCCAGACAACCCCCAACTCCATGAGGGCCTCTATTTTCCACATCTGGACTTCCCCCTTGTCAGAACTCCACCCAGCAGGCCAGCCTATCAGAGCCTGGCTCATCAATAAATGCTGGATTTAGAGATGTCTACAAGAGTATGCTACCCGCACGGCAGAGCCTGGCAAGCTACCCATGTCGTATTTGATATGTCAAATACCAGTAACAATTTTAGACCTCATTCCCATGGCCTGATGTAATGGTTTGAGGCTCTTTATGTTCCTGGAGCAAGCGGGTGCCCTTGAGCTCTACTTGCATGAGACAGGACATATGGAGATATTACTGGTGCCTGCTCGAAGCAAATCGATGAACCTGAAGACAGTGATACAGTAATTTTCTATGTCAGACTATCAACCATCCAGGACCCATGTGGCAGAGCCCTAGGTGTAGACAAGCCTGTCTGCTGTCTGCCACCTACCAATGCAGTTGGGCACCGCAGTCACACCTGCAACACCTCAAGTGTCGGGGAGCACAGCCGGGGTCCCTTAGAGTGTCCAGAAGCGAGTTCCTTTCTACCTCCGAAGCTGGTGGGGAATAGATGAAGACTCAGGAATCCGATGCAGTTTTAAAAGGGCTTTACTATCACAGGTTCCAATATACAATCCAAGAGCAGGGAAAACCTACGGACTCTGGGTTCCCAGCTAGGCCCCAGCCACGTGTAGGCCAAGATGGCTACCACCACGTGTTGAGGCCCAACAGAGAATGGAGAGGACAGAGAAGCAAAACACCAAGGGAAGCCGAAATGACAAAAGGGGGAAAAGAGAGAGAGAGCTTCTTTCTTCTTGCAGCTTATTTTATAGCAAGAAATCAGCCCAAACTCCCCTCCCAGCCCATTCTGGGCTGTTCTATCTAGAGATGAAAACAGGAAAATAGCTCTATAGAAATGTAGCAACTTCGGGAGACCATATGGCTGTTTACAAGGACCCAGAGCTAATTCAAAGCCTCCTAGCAGAGCTGGGAGAAGCTATAAGCCAAATGTAACTTCCCCTGGCAGGAAGGATCAAATGCCCTCAGGTAATTTCTCCCAGCACCTCACCTAATGTCTTGAGCCAAGATCTGCCTGGAATTGCCTTTATAGGGTAGAGAAGGGGGTTTCTGAGATGGCATGTCTCTGTACCAAAGACTAATAATAATGCCAGTTAAATATTTCTCCAAGCCTTCACAAGAGTCTCGTCTACTTCACGATAGTTTTGTATTTTAGTTGCCTTTAAGTTATCAAGGATCCATGCTTGCTTGCTTGGAGGCAAACAGCATTTCTATCTGGTCTAATTACTTAGAGATCCAACGTGGCCAGGCAAATATGCTGGTAAGATCTAGCTAGTCCCACGATGATTGTGGTAGCATGAGAGAATATTTATACCAGCCAGTACAGAATACATGGTCAGATAAGACTGCCACACTCAGACTATCCCCCAATCTATGAAGTGACCTGCATGAATCAATCCAGGGCCGATGCAGAGGCCTAGGCTTTTAGGTGCCCTGCAACACTCAAGTACCTAATTATATACAAATATTTGGACTTGAAACAATGCCTATGGTGATTGTCAGCTACTTCCAGGTCAGTGCTTTGAGGACCATGTGTTACCAGAGCTTTAACCAGTGTTTCCCACATGCAAAGCAGCTGTAACATCTCTTTGAGTCTTTTACAAAATTGACAATATTTTATATGTTAGGCCAAAGTCTCTCTCTCTCTGCTCTTATTTACTCTTCTCTAAAGTTCTGAGACATTTGGTTAATTAAATTTGTTCACCAAAGTTATATTATCTGAAAAACCCTTAATAGTTTCAGAGGCGCTATATTTTTCAGACCAGTATTATTCTGAGTGATTTTGCTTAGAAAGTCTTAAACTGTTAATTATATAAGGAATACATGTTTATGTTTTTATGAACTTCTAAAGCTAAGAATTATTCAATAATATAGATAATGTTATGAAAAAAAACATGCTTAATCATCCTAGGAGAAACTCTTATGCTAGCACCTTAAGACACTTATTTAAATCTTTATGAAAGATTTTTTTTTTTTCAATTCAGCCCAGGTATGCTGAACCAGAGACTCTCAGACATGGGGCAGAGCTGCTACTTACTCTCCCTATGCCCAGCCGCTAATGAGGCGCCCGGGAGGCATGGCGGGTTCTAGCCCTGGACTGCCACCCCAGCAGAGCCTCACAACAAGCCAGATGACCCCCGACTCCATGGGGGCCGCCGTTTTCCACATCCAGACTTCCCTCTCATCACAACTCCACCCAGCAGACCAGACTATCACAGCACGGTTCGCACAGCCGCTAGTGGCCGCCCGTTCATCAATAAATGCTTTATTTAGAGGTGACTACAACAGTATGCCACCTGCATGGCAAGCCTGGCAAGCTGTTCATGTCATATTTTATATGCGAAATACCAGTAACATTTATATTAGGTCATTTGCATGACCTAATATAATGGTTTGAGGCTCTTTACGTTCCTGGAGCAGGCGGATGCCTTTGGGTTCTACTAGCATGAGACAGGACATATGGAGACATTACTGGTGCCCGCTCTAGCAAATAGATGATGAATGGGAAGATAGTGATAGTGATAGTGATTTAAATCTTTATATATAATTTGGTATTAAAACATTCTCCAAGTTCTTTAGTGGTATATCTCTCAACATCTAGAATTGAAGTCAGTGTTGATATGAGCATGTATATCGCTGTTCCTTGCTCTCCCTGTGCACAGCAGTTCATGAGGCAGTCGGGAGGCATGGCGGGCTCCTAGCCCTGGCCCACCACCTTGGCAGAGCCTCACAACAAGCCAGACCACCCCTCCTCACTCCACGGGCGCAGCCATTTTCCACTTTTGGACTTCCCTCTCGTCAGAACTCCACCCAGCAGACCAGCCCATCACAGCCGCTTGGTTCATCAATAAATGCTTTTATTTGGAGGTGTTTAAAGAGTTTGCCTCCAGCTCAGCAAGCCTGGCAAGCTTCTCGTGTTGTATATGATATGCCAAATTCCAGTAACAATTATATTAGGTCATGCCCATGACCTAATATAATGGTTTGAGGCACTTTCCTAGCAAATCCACGCTACGAGCTCCGCTTAAGGCATACATATTACTACATCCTCTTTCCAAATAACCCCCCCCCCCAAGCATATAGACAAAAAACCACGCACTTATGGGCTGGTAGCTGGGTGGAGTTTGTATGAAGCAGTAGTTCATAAGGTATTTATAAAACTAATTTTATAAGATCTTTAAGATGAATTTTGTGTTCTATAAAACAAAATATAAATCATAAAATATATTTATTTGAATCTTAAAATCATAGTCATGTGAGTTAAAATAATAAACCTATGTTGATAATATTAACACTAAAATTGCAAATAACAGTTTCAGAAGCCAACAGTTAGGTTACATGTCTAATATGCTACCAACCGTGTTCGATATCTGACACTGCTGGTTCCCAACACATGGCATAGCAGGGTATATCCCTGGAAGCCTGAGCATAGCAGGGACCAAGCAGCATGGCATTCTCATGTCCTTGAATTGAGCCACCAGCTAATAGCCAAGAATTGCAAGGGGCGCCCCAGTGTCTTCTGAGCACCTTTTGTGAGTTTACCCGTCCTCCAACAAGAAAAGAGAAAAAAATATTGAAATTTTGTATTAGAATACTAATTCTCAAAGTATAGACTATTACCATCAACCAGACCTTGCCAGAAATGCAAGTTCTCTGGTCCTAATCACTAATTCAGAAACTTTAAGGCCCATGACCTGTGTTTTAATAAGCCATGTAGTGACAAATAATATAACTTAATAGTGACTATGCTAGATATTTGAAATATTTGCCACAATTATCAATATAATAGTATAGTTTATCAACAATAAGTAGTAATATTAATAAATAGTATAGTTTAATGGGACTATGTTAGATATTTGAAGTATTGACCACAATAATCACTACAAATATTTTTAATGAGGAGAAAGTTAAAAAATGCAACTTAAGAATGTATAATTAAGTTTTAAATGTATCATAATGGCGGGGCTTGAGACATAGTACAGTTAGTAAGGCAAAGTGCCTTGTATGCAACCTACCCCTGTTCAATTCCTGGTACTCCTTATCGTCCTGGGAAAGTGCCAGGAGTGATCGCTGGTCTCAGAGCCAGGAGTAAGCCCTGAGCATTGTAGAAGTCTAAAAACAAAGCAAAACATAACAACCAAAAAGTATCCTTATGGACTGAGCTGTATCTCGTCATAATGATTAAGTTTAGTATTCCCACTCACACAACCTTTTAATGTGACTATATTCAGAAATTAGTTACTTCAGGTGACAGCTTAGGTAATATAAGATCATAGGTGTAAACCCAATCAAACAAGACTGTATGCTAATATGCCTTTATAATAGGATAGTTGGGTACAAACATAGAAGAAAAAGACAGCATGATATCAGCCATCTGCAAGCCAAGGAAAGCTCTGTTGAAAGCAAAGCTATAAATATCTTTTGAACTTTAACCTTAAGGTCCAGAGCAAGTGAAATCCTGATGTTTATGACTGTCGGTGGAGTATGTTATGGCATTCCTAGCAAATCAGTATATGGATACTGAACTTTTGGATTGAAAATCAGATCTAATAAAGGGCTCTTTTCGCTATTATTTTAAATTATATTTATATTTATGTGTCTAATTGCTCATAATATCATTTGATTAAATGACAATATATTGGACAAAAAATTTATTAAACACTGAGATGATTTCTTAATTATTTTACAGGCTATGTAAGTCAGAGGAGTCAACAGAAATTTTAAGGAAGAATTAATAGCTCTTGGCTTGTTAATATAATTGCCTTTATTTTTGTTTAAGGAACATTTTTTCCATTGCATCTTGTCTCTTTTGTTTGCCTTTGCTTTTGTTTATGTAGCTGCAGTGATAGCATCTGAGATTTTGTTAATAAAAAATGATTCAATTTTAAAAGTCTTTTTCTGTAAAAAATATTCCACTCATGTATTTGTCTATCATTACTATGAAGTGAAAAACAATATCACATTTAACCTTATTATTTAGTAGTGTTAAAATTTAAATGATGTCTGTATTGAGTGGATTAGGCCTTCCGTGGATAACGTTAATTCTTTCTATATGGCTGCTTCTTATGAGACTTCCTCTGACATATATTGCATAATGGTTTCTGTTGATTGATCTAATTATATACACATGGTTTTATTGGAGCTTTGTGAATCTAGAGATACCCATGTTTGCTTAATGTTCTACAAGCACAATTTAAAACCCTTTTAGGCTTACCAGGATTGTTTCCATAATCCTTAATTGAGAAATGTAAGCCTTGAGAATTTTGAGATATCCTGTCTAAATCAGTGATTGGACCAGCAAATTTTTCCATCAATTTTTTAAAATTCTAAATACTTAATATATATAATATTTCTTTATAAAATTAAATGCAAAATTAAATATGCATACAAATGTACTTATGATCCTTGATTTTTGAATTTTGGAATATTTTGCCAAAAATGTACAAAATAAGAGTATTTATAAGCAGTGAATAGCAGGTAATTAATAATATTTAAAGGCAAGTCTAATAATCCTCAGGTTACTACACTTGTGTATGGTAATAAGTCATAGCAGATTACTATTAATTTTAAATTATTTTCATAGAACATTCCATAATACTAGATATGAATCGAGGACAACAAAATATCATCCCAATACCCAAAACATATAATTCTATCTATGATCTGTGATTTATTTCTTTTTTGCATTTTAGGCTCTTTTTACATTTCTTTGTCTCATTTGAAGAATAGTTCTGACAAATATGATTTCTATATTTTTCCCTTTGTGTTTGGGGGTTTTGAATGTCTCTTTTTACTCACTGAAAGCCTGAGACAAGCCTAAACTTGTGGAATGCACTTCTACACAACTATTAAATTTTTCTTGACTGTCTTTTTTATTTAATCACTAAAATTTTGTGAAATATAAACCAAAGAAATAATGACATGTAACTTACTGAAATTTCTTCTATAAATTCTTCTTGTCTGACCTACTAGCTCTGAAGATATTTAGCTGTAGTAAAAGATTTAAGGGATGGATAAAGTAGTTCTTGAATAATGGCAGAGGTAGTCAAAGTAGGGTCAACTGCTTGAAAAAATAAAGACTTATTTAAAAGCAGAGAGCTTTGAAGATAAAAATCACCTTCTTTAAGTAGCCTAAGTTATATACTTTCCTAGTACTTACTAATCTTGATGAAGGAATAGTTTTCTAATAAACATTTAAAACCTGAAGCTACACAATTAGGTCCTAATGGAAAGAGTTCATCAGCTGTTGATATTGCAATATAACTTTTAAGACATTTTCATTTGAAAAGAAAGACCCATGGTCGGTAACATGCAAGTTTAAGAGCTTTATGATTTGGAAAGGATAAAAATATCAAACAGATCCTAAAAATATTTCAGTCATGTTGTGTCAAAATGCAGGTGTTTATTTGAAACATTATTAAAAACACCTTATGCTTTTTTATACTTTCCCCATACAATACCTGAAGATGTTTATTGTGCCTGTCTTGTCAATTACTCTTGTCAATTACTCAATAAATAAATTTTATTTATTTATTTGTTTGTTTGTTTGTTTATTTATTTTTTGTTTTTTGGTCACACCCAGCAATGCTCAAGAGTTACTCCTGGCTCTGCACTTAGAAATCACTCCTGGCGGTGTTTGGGGGACCATATGGGATGCCGTGGATTGAACCCTGGTTGGCCATGTGCAAGGAAAATGCCCAACCCGCTATGCTATTGCTTGGGCCCCTCTATTAGAAATTTTATAAATTAATTCCTCTTAAACTCATGGGAATGAGAATGTTTATCTTCATCTACAAATATGAAAACTGAGTCAGGAAATGATTAAGTAATATAAAAGGTAGAAGCAAGATTCTATCATGGGCACTTTGATATGTTTTCTTTTCTCAAGCAATATTGCCTAATTATGAAAAAACTGTTAAAAATTGGAACATTAAGAAGAATGTAGGGCCCTTATCTTAGAAACTAAAACAGAAAACATAAAAATCTGATTTTAGTTGGATATTCATTTCTGACTTACAGTCCTGATTATTTCATAACATTTAGCTTATTAAAACAGCATTTGTGAGGAAGAGCACCTCCAGAGCAAGCCCAGGTGCCACACTATCAGGTAGCTTCTGAACATAATCAGGTATCAGGTATGACTCCTATAAAAAGGAAAGTACTTATGATTTGTGCCTGGCTGTGTCGGCAGGTGGCAGACAGGAAACAGGCTTACCTACACCCCAGGGCTCTGCCCTGTGGGCCCTGGATTGTTGATGGTCTGACATAGAAAAAGACTGACCCTCTGGGATGAACCCAGAGCCATGGCAGAGCCTGGCAAGCTACCTGTGATGTACTCGATATGCCAAAATCAGTAACAATAGTGGACCTCATTCCCACTGAATGGAGACGTTGACTGGCGCCCGCTTGAACAAATCGATGAACAATGGGAAAACAAGTGACAAGTGACAACAAGTGATTTATGATTTGAGGAAATAGGTCCTCCCAAGTGGTGCTCAGAAAGCTAGGACTTGTCCCTCTTGGCGATTCTCAGTCAAGGGGGATAGTAGTCCATTCCCGCGATGCCACCAGCCCCACACCTGTGGTGCTCAGAGTTCTCCAGAACTCACACAGAGTCTCCACACACAGAACTCCAGAGTCTTACACACAGCAGAGTTTTGGTTCCTCCAGAGCTGCACCTATATTACTTAGCAGACTATGTGATGCTGGCAGTGGAACTGGAATAGGCAACATGCAAAATATGTACTTTTAGCCCTGGTACTAGTTTTCCACCAATAGTCATGATTTATTTTTTTCCCCAGGGTCTTGTGATAGTACAGCAGAATGGAATTTTATCTTGAACAGTGGCCGACCCAGGTTCCTACCCTGGATATCCATATGGTCCCTTGAGCCCTGCCAAGAGTTATTCCTGAGTGCAGAGCATATTTAGCATATTAAAATATTGATGCCTGAATATTGCTGGATGTGCCGACTTTTCCCAGTCTGTATTCCCTAGATTAAATGATAGTTGCTTGCATTAATTTTTTCTTCCCTCCTTCCTTCCTTCCTTCCTTCCTTCCTTCCTTCCTTCCTTCCTTCCTTCCTTCCTTCCTTCCTTCCTTCCTTTTCCTCCTTTCCTTCCTTCCTCCCTCCTTCCTTCCTTCCCTTCTTCCTTCCTTTTCTTCCTTCCTTTCTTTCTTCCTTTCCTTCCTTCCTTCCTTCCTTCCTTCCTTCCCTCCTTCCTTCCTTCTTCCTTCCCCTCCTTCCTTCCTTCCCTCCTTCCTTCCTTTCTTCCTTCCTTTCCTTCTTCCTTTCCCTCCCTCCTTCCATCCTTCTGTTCTTCCTTCCTTTTCTTCCTTCCTTCCTTCCTTCTTTCCTTCCTTCCTTCCTTCCTTCCCTCCTTCTTCCCTCTTTCCCTCCTTCCTTCCTTCCTTCTTTCCTTTCCTCCTTTCTTCCCTCCTTCTCTCCTTCCTTCTCTCCTTCCTTCCTTCCTTCCTTTCTTCCTTCCTCCCTCCTTCCATCCTTCCTCCTTCCTTCCTTTCCTTCCTTTCCTTCCTTCCTTCCTTCCTTCCTTTCTTTCTTTCTTTCTTTCTTTCTTTCTTTCTTTCTTTCTTTCTTTCTTTTCTTTCTTTCTTTCTTCCTTCCTTTCTTCCTTCCTTCTTTCTCTCTCTCTCTCTTTCTTTCTTTCTTTCTTTCTTTCTTTCTTTCTTTCTTTCTTTCTTTCTTTCTTTCTTTCTTTCTTTCTTTCTTTCTTTCTTTCTTTCTTTCTTTCTTTCTTTCTTTCTTTCTTCATTCTTATCTGAGTACTACCCTCAATTTCTTTGTTTATAGATCATTTCCCCTATTTTTCAAGATCAAATATCAGCCATCAAACCTGTGAGCGATTTTAAATGTAATATTTAATTCATGGTTCAGTTTTCTCCAAAATGTAGTATTATGCCAAAAAATGACATGGGAGACAAAAACATTGAATTAGTAGATATGTAGATTTTTAAATCTAGATTAACAACAGTTGTCTTGAAAACATTGCTTAAGTTAACTATATGAATGTAGTATGCAGCTGTAGTTAGTGAGTTTGCTTTCTTATGTGCATAATATGAGCTTGTAATGGAAGTAATGTCATATAGTATTTAACTCTGACATTTAGTGTTTGCCCTAGTAGATGGTCTTCCTTTTACTTAAGTGCCATTACTTTTATGTAGTCCATTTTCATTGCATTTAGTCCCATTTTAGTAATAATGCTTGCATGATTTACCAGGCAAATGCAATCTTTGCCCTGAATGGCACAGTGCAAAAAAAAATGGAAGCTGTTAAGAGGCTGAATGGCAAAAAAGTATTATTGACCTATGCTGGCAGCCATGTGTTTCAATTATTTTCAAGAATCCATTTGTCAAATAAGTGAAGCGATGTGGGACGTCAAGTTCAAGCTGGGGTTAGTGCCTTTCTACATCTGATATGATGTATCTTCTGTAGCCATTTAATTGAATTACCCAATTTATTTTTCAAGCAACAATGCTCTACCAAGAGCCATGACATTAAACAATTAAATATGAGTTTAAAAGTCTGCATTTTGTAGTTCATCATTCCTTTGCAGCAGAAAAGTGAGCCCAAGGGTCTGAGGCTTTCTGACTTTGGTGCGGGAGCAGCTTACTCTGATAAAACCCTAACTCTCCTATCTATGAACATTTGAAAAAATCTTCATAGTTATTACTTCTACAAGAAGAATTGCCCATAAACATTTAGAATTGCTATTATTCAATAATTCTTTGAGAAACATCATTGGTGTGAAAAAAGCTAACTAGGAAACTAGGATGATTGTTTGGTTAGGAATGTGTTTCTAATGGAAGGTGCTATTCTTTTGTGAACAAATGAGAGAAATTCTAAGGTATCAACAAAGGAATTATACTCTCAAAAGTATTAAGGAAAGGAAGTTAATATATATGTCATTTACATATATATATCTATATATATATACTTTCAAAACACTAAAATCCTGTAGATCATCATTCACAAAGTTGTAGAAACTTTTAGTGGAAAACAACCCCAATAATTCTTAATTTGAAGGCAAAGAATGGAGGAAGCGACGATGCAATGAAGCCAGGAAGACATTTCAAAGTAAAAGCATACTGATTTTTTTTTAAATGTTTTCATTTATCTTTTAATTTTTTATCTTTACTTTTGAATTCAATAAGTGTTAAGTGCACTTGATTTGGGGGTTTCCTTTTTTTACTACCTTAGATACAGAGATAAGTTTTTTGATCTGAGGAGAATAATTACTGAAATACAGAGAACAGAAGCGACTTCTATTTTTTTTCAATTAACATTCAACAATTAAATTTTAATATGGTCAGGGAATTGTTCAGATCCTTTTGTATAGGGATACTGCACCTTTAATTATCTGCCCTCTGGTGCCAAGCCTTTTCTTTGAGTGCTCCCATAAAAGCTTATTGCAGCTAGTTATTGAGCAAATTAGTACTTGAGTTTTGGTGAAAAATGTCTTTATTAGTCCTAAAACTGGAGTCACTGTGCATTCCCAGAAGGCGTGATTTTGTTTGATGAATAAATCTAGTAATTATCCTGCTGTTAGGGCTGTACCGCAAATGTCATAAGCAGATAAACAGAGGGAGTAAGCCTTCCGTAAATTCTCTAATTATCTATGTTGGACTACTTATCGCCTGCAGATGATTTATGAGCATATTGATATATCCTTAAGTATGTTCATTTGAGTTCACAGATGCAAATAATTAAGGCACTAGTCATTTACAAAGGAGGTTTCAGGTCAGGGTCATTTCATTATAAAATTTCAGCCTAGCTTGTACTATAAAATAAGATATAGATATAATCTACTTGACTTAGATATTTCCTAAGAGGTACTTAATTTTCTTTCCTTTCTCCCATTCCATAGATTTTATTATTCTCCTTGATTATTTTCATTCAATAAGACATTTTCAACTTTCCTTTATCATCAATTTTATTAAGATCTCTCAATTGCTCCTATATTTATAACACCTCAATTGATTGAAAAATGCCCATTAAAGAATATAGCTATTTGAAAATTTTTTGGAACATATTCTTAAAATATGGGTACCTTATATTTTTCTATTTCATTTGAGGTAACTAATTTCTTAAACTGCAAAAGAAGGATAATAGTGTTCTACTCTTATATAGTTTAATTGGCTGAAATTAAATGTGTAAAAGCTTAGAAAATTAATTTTTATACTTAAAATAATACGCTCTCACATAAAAGAAAAGTTAGATTGAAAACTTGAATGTGAAGATAAATAAAAGTATTTGATACTATTTCTCTGACATGTTCATTATAATTTATGAAGATAAATGATCCTAAGACCCAGATTTTGATATAATTTTAGCTGCTATATTAGCAATAAACTATACCAATTAAAGGAGAATATCGACATTATGACTTTTTAAATGTGTACAGAAATAAAAATTAAGCAAACATAAACACATTCTTAATTTTGATAGTCCAATCTATACAAAAAAGGAAAGAGCTGAAAACAATTAGTTGAAACTTATCATCTACTTGATTATTTGATTTTCTATGTGTTAAGCAAATCCTTTCCTGTTCAAATTCTTGTTAAAGTAAGGTTTAACTATATAATTTTTGAAGAAAGTTCTGAATACATTCTTAAGTAATTTATTTTCATTTCAGATCATAGTCTTTCTCATCTGATAAGATCAAATTAGAACTTCAGGGAGACTAAAAACAAATTTTTATTTTATTTTATTTTTTTGCTTTTTGGGTCACACCTGGAAATGCTCAGGGGTTACTCCTGGCTCTGCACTCAGGAATTACTCCTGGCAGTGCTCAGGGGACCATATGGGATGCTGGGGATTGAACCGGGTTGGCTGTTTGCAAGGCAAATGCCCTACCTGCTGGACTATCACTCCGGCCCTGACTAGAAAAAAAAATTAAGACTTCAGTAGTCTTAAATTTCGAATAAGAGTCACTCAATTTACTAGGATCAATCAAGCAATATACACATTTATGCTTGTCTCTTTTTAGTCAATATACACTCTTAGCGGAATTGCTAGCAGGTGCAGTTAAATATCAGTCTTAGAATTTGATAAAGAATTATGTATATTATGTAAACTTTTATCTCTTGGATGTTTGATAATACAATTGTTTTCTTTTATATGCTTACTTGATTTTCTTCCCTTCTCAAGCTATTTTTAGATATTTCTGCAAACTATTTCTCAACACTCAATGTGTAAACTAATTTTCTTTCATCATATTTGACTTTCATTTTCTTCTATCCTAGACTGTGATATTTTAGGTTTATAAAATTTATTAAAAGGAAAAAATCTTTCTATTAATTTACCTTGCCATTAAGGTATCTTGATGTCTTATCATTCAAGATATTATTAGATACTAGAATCATAATATCATATTGAATTTCAGCAAAATATCTAATATGAATAATTTATCAGTAGTAGGTCATATTAACTTTCTAAAAATTTAAATATTTCTAGAAATTGTATGTAAAAATAAACATTAAAAACCTCCTTAAAATACCATCTTGATAAATTATTTGCAGATTTTCCTCTCAATACCATAAATATATTCTTACTAAGTTTGATATTATAAGAAAAGCCAACTATGACTTCAAGTTGAGTACAGATTTAAAAATTATATTTATAATATATAGTCTAATAACATATATTAGTATATATTTTATATATATATATATATACACTAAGTAATGTGGTCCTGGGTACAAGAGGCAAGGACATGCCTAGTCTATGAAAGGCATAGATTTCAATCTATAGCACCACGTGAGTCTATGAAAACCACTGAGTATAGAGCAGGTGGTTCTGTACAATACTGGACTGGAACTGTAAAACCAGTCTGGGCATCACTGGCAGTATTTCAGGACACCCTTAGCTTACAATGCTGGATGTGGTATTTTCTTGAGCCAAAAATTACTTGAGTCCAAAACATTTCTTGAGGGGCCAAAGTGATAGTATAGCAATACTAATAATATAGGAAGGCATTTGCCTTGCACATGACTGACAAGGGTTCGATTCCTGGCATCCCATATGATCCTAATAGCAGCACCAGGAGTAATTCCTGAATGCAGAGTTAGGAATAACCCCTGAGCATCACCGGGTGTAACTCATAAAGAAAAAAAAACATTCTTGATACTTTCCTGGAAAATTTCTGAATATTTTAGATATCTTTGATGTATATTGCTAAACAAAATGCCAAATAAAAATGCATAAACTTTGCAGAAACTTCTTTTAAGTTATTGCTACTCAATTAATAATTTTTTTCAAACATATACTCACACATATGAACTATGTATAGAAAACATGCATTGGGAAACAAAGATATTTTTATATGAATATTCAATCACTGTCAGCTTATTTTGAGTAGTAAATTTAGACCCAAATTAAGCATGGTAAAGAAAAAAAAACCCTAATGCTGAACTCACGGGACAAAATGTCACCTAAAACTGATATTCATTTATATTTGTTCTTATTGTACCTATGTTGAGACTATTAGCTGACCCACACAGAGGAAAGTATAAAACAGAAACTATTAACTCCCTTCACAGGCAGACATTTTTCAAAAGAGCTAAGCAGTTTAAATCATTGACTTTTTTCCTCTTTGATTTTCACCAATATTTGAGATTATCCCTCTAGCATGACTTTATTATATCTCAGAATATCACAGAGGAAACATACCTTGTAAATAAGTTACTAGAAACTCAGAAGTACCATAAATCATAATAATTGTAGTTGTAGTAATGTTATTTTTACAAAATAGTCAAAGTACTTTGATGATAGAAATAAAAATATCCAATTCTAATTTTTCTTCTCCTCTGGTATCAAAGCTTCCCTTTCTTCTTTTTTAATAGAACTTTATACAATTTTATTAATATATGTACTTGAATTTTGTCAGTTACTCAAAATATGTTTTCAGTATCTTTAAAAGGTACCCCCAATGCAGTTCTCATAATATCACTAAGACTTGTGTTCCTTGTACCTATTTCTTTGATGGTTACAGTTTTTTAATTCCTTATTTTATTTATTTGAAGAACTACATAATGTGATTATTTTATATATAAGTAAAATTATTGGCATAACAAAATAATTCCTTAATTATTAGTATACATTTTTCATAATCTTCCTAATTTTCACTTGCTTTAATTTTTCCCTCTGAATTTTAAAACTAGAGCAATATAAAACTTTAGAGGAGCTAAACATTGAATAAAATGACATAATTTTCATTTTACACATATATTTGCTTATTGAGGAAGGAGAAAATAAATCATTTGAAATATTTTTACAAATATTCTAATGAACAAATTTATTGTCAGATATGGTTATTTATTATGCGGGATCTTACTATCAGTAACAGTACAGTAATTGGTCATTATATTGGAATTTTGCCATGAGGTTGGTCACTTCAGAGCAACTACTTTGAATTATATGATTAGATACCGCCCTTAAGCATACCTTTCCCAATTATGCAAAAAAATAGAAAACACTGGTTTACAAAAATGTTAATGTTTATATATTTTAGGGTTAAAGTTTGACAACACCACACTTGCTTCTAAAGCGCGAATATTATCCTATCACTGTTTATCAGGCTCTTTCCTTCTACAGCTCCTTTCTTAGGTAACTTTCAGACTGTTGTCGGAGTCTAGGGGTTTGTTTTCATGAAGCAAAGTCTATTCCCTGGCTTTGTTTCTCTATATAACATCTAAGAGCAAAGGCATGTCATATTTGTCTTTTCCTCTGATGTATTTATATTAGCATGACCTTATAGTTATCTTTAGGTTTTAGTAAAAACATGATTTCAACTTTTTTATGCTGACTAATATTTTATTATGTCTATATCACACAATTTCTTTGTTCATTGATATGTTGTCAAATAATTTGGTGGTTTTAGATCATATATATTATAGTGTCATGATGCATAGGTATGCATATATATTTTTAACTTCATAATTTTTGTATTGCTGGGATCAAGGCATGTTAGTGTTGGATTATCTACTAGTCCTATTTTTTAAATTTTCTGAGAAATTTCTCTGCTATTTCTACAGAGGCTAGAAGTAGAGGCTAGACCAGTTTGTAGTCCTATCAATAGTGAATATGCATGCCTGTTAATCATACCCCCACTTTTTATTTATGTTGTTTTGCTTATACATAGACAATTTCACTGGCATATAGTGATACCATTTTTTAAATTATGAAATACCCCCATAATCAGTGATGATAAGCATTTCTCTATGTGCTTGAAGAAGTATCTGCTACTCCTATTAATAATGGTATTTTTATTCTGAATACTGTGATTATTTTTGTTATCTTGGAGTAATGAATGAAGCTGCAACTATTTTCATATATTTCATAAGATATTATATGTAATGATCTTTTCTTTTGAAGTACAGAAGTACAGTACTTCAATTGTAACCAGCAGTAGATAAATACAAAGCCCCTTCTATATTACCCCCTAAATAACCTACATTAAGCAAACAAATCCACCTATCCATACCTATAACTTAAGATGCTAATTTTGTTTACATGAATTCAGTGGAAAATCTGTGAGGACCATGCAGGACTTCTCCAAGATTCTCTGCTATATTGTAGAAGATTCGAAATAGAAAGGAAATATAAAAGACTTTACTGAAAAGGTTGAAACTATGAGGCATCTGAAGCATATTTTAACTCAATTTTTGTAAAAATTATTTGTGGAAGTTTGCAAAATAGGGATTATTTTATTATATAAAGTAACTCAGCACAATTGCATCATGGAATATGATGTATTTCAGCAATTTTTTAAAGCATTTCAATTGAGATTGTGTGCCTTAGAACTATACACAATGGGTAGAAGATTTACAGAGTTGCATAGTCTTATTTATTAATTTTTTAGTCACCTGGAGATGTTACAAAGAGATCACTCGATCACTTGACATCCCATTATTCGCCGATTTGCTTGAGTGGGTGCCAGTAACATTTCCATTTGACCCTATCACTTGCCAGTGTAGCCCAATGGCATCTGGTTGATTCAGGAATACAAAGAGCCTCAAACCATTCTTTCAGGATCTTGACGAAGAAGTCTGACCATCTTGTAGGTGGGCGGCCATGGGATCTTTTGACATCCCGTGGGATTCAGTCGGTAATGGCTCTAGTCCCGCGGTCATCTCCAAATCGCATTACATGTCCAGCCCATCTGATTTTCAATGCCTTGACAAACAAGACAGCATCCCTGACTTTGGAACAGCGATAGAGGTCAGAACACTGGATTCCTTCTCTCACTTGAGTGAGGCTTGATATTCCAAGCATAGCTCTTTCAATTCCTCTTTGGGAAACCCGTATAGCATTCTCATCCTGCTTTCGTAGGGCCCAGGTCTCTGAGGCATATGTTAGTACAAGGAGAATGGTGGAGTTGAAGAGATGTGCCAGAGCTGGAGAGTCTTTGTCCTTTTAGCTATTCCTTCAATGCTTTTGAAGGCATTCCATGCCGCTCTCTTCCTCCTGCGCAGCTCATGTCATTCATCATGTTGAGTTCTCGACCTAGGTACACATAACTGCTGCATTCAGAGATGTTTGTTTCATTACAAGTGAATGGGGCCTCTGGAACTAGTTCATTTCTCATGAACATTGTTTTGTTGAGATTCAGCTGTCGACCTATCTTTCCACATTCTCGGTCGAAGTCCACCAGCATTTGTGCCGCTTGGCTAATGTTTGGTGTTATTAGAACGATGTCATCAGCAAAATGGAGGTGGTTTAGTTGCCTACCATCTATCTTCACTCCCATTCCTTCACATTCTAATTGTCACATGATGCTCTCGAGGGTGGTGCTGAAGAGTTTTGGTGAAATGGTATCACCCTGCCAACCCATCTTTGACATCTATGATCATTTTTTGTAGAATGGTGAGATCCTGGTGGTGAATCCGTAATAGAGCTCACAAAGGATCTTGATGTATTGGGTTTGAACACCCTGTTTGGCTAGGGCTTCGATGACTACTTCAGTCTCCACAGAATCAAAGGCTTTCTTTAAATCAGTGAAGTTGAGACAGCGGCATCTTGAACTCCCTACAAACTTCAATGAGCTTGGTTAACGTGTGGATATGGTCAAATGTGCTGAATCCTTTCCGGAAGCCAGCTTGCTCGCATGGTTGTCCTTCATCTAATGTTCTGCCAATCCTGTTCAGGATGACTCTAGTGAACAGTTTGTAGATGATGGACAACAGGCAGATGGAGCGATAATTGCCAATGTCGTGAATGTCTCCCTTCTAGAACAGTAGAACTGTCCTGCTGGTTTTCCATTGGGCGGGCACCTTGCATTCAGACAGGTAGCGTGTGAAGAGCCAAGCCAGTGTATTTATGAGTACTGAATAACATGAAATAGGAAGAAATGTGGAATCTAGACTTTAAAATATGCTAGCAACTAGAGGCTCAAAACCTGTTCCTTTTGAAACTTAGCTATTTTAATTTATTTTCCTCAAGTGTACATAATTCTTATTTCTTATAGTCACAAAAACTGCTCATTTAAAAATACTGAAAATTTAATAAAATAAAACTCATCCATTTACAATGCCAAATAAAAGCAGTTGTAATTTTAGTGTATATGTATTTTTGATATTACATATATATCATTTCAGTGAATATTGTTGTAAACCTAAAAAAGGTACTTTTAAATAACTGAATAATATCATTTTTAAGTGATAGAACAAAATTCATCATTCAAACAATTTGACTTGTTTCAAATTTTCTTATGCAACTGTGCATATTAAAAATTACACATATATTTCCAACTTGTAAACTCGATTGTATATACTATTTAAAGAAATAAGTATTATTTATAGCCTGATATAAAAGTCTAGATACATAAAATTTGAATATGACTGCATGTAATTAGGACTTAGAAAAAACAAGGACTTGTGTTATTCCTATTAACTCATATACTGCTACAACTTCATAACTATAAAAACTATGTTCAGAGCTAAAAAATTTCTCTTGCCAGCATTTCATTAAATTATCAATCAGTAATCTGTTCAAAATTAATTTATTCCTTTTTTCTTCCTGACAAGTAGAAATCAAATCACTAAGAAATTTGTCAAAGAAAAGGAAATTAAGTTTTGCTTCCCAGATGTAGACATAGTGTTCACTTTGTTGAAATTTGTTCAAAACTTAATAAAAGGTAACATGTAACATTATGTTCTTAGGGACCAACAAAATATTACAGAAGATATGAAGCATATTCTAAACACAACTCACCCTTGATTCCTGACATCACACATAGTTGTTAATTGGGGACAATCAGGTGTGGTCCAAAAAATATGCTTTTTGTTAAAAGATGAAATTCTGAGTCTAAAAATGAGACTTGATATGGAAGTAAAAAAAAACAACAGCAAAGTTTCCAACTATTTCTTTTTTAATAAGAATAAATTCGACTTGTCTATCATAAATATTTAAGTCGATGTGAAAGAGGTATTATCTATTCTATTGGTACACATGCTCTCATATGAGTTTAGGAAAATAAATGCAAATACCAACTTTCACAGTTCTATATAGGAATTTGAACTATAATAATTTGTTTTGATATTTAATTGTTAGCGTATTTAGATTTTTATATTGTTTTTATTCATCTCCATTTCCAGAAATGTTTATTCCACTAACTTCACAAATGATTCATATGCTTAATCTGTCCCTGTGACTTCTACTCTTCTTTGCTTCAGTCTTTACAGTTTCTTTTAAGAAAACATTTTTCAAACCACAATTTTATAACCAAACTATCCTATCCAAGTACTGCTGCTTAGTTATCCTATTATCATTAACAAAAATGATCATAAACTTTTTTTAATTTCAACTTTCCTTCTTTACCAAATGTTATCATTGCACTCTATTCTTTAGAATTAGGGTGTCACCATTTCTGAAAATACTCTCTTAAAATAACATCCATCCCAAGGGTACTAATATTTAGGTCTTTTTTCTCTAATTTTTTTAATCTTAACCTTCTCCAGTTAATATTTTAAATATTTACTTCCTTTGGCTTTTATTCACCATCTTATGCATGTTTCTCTTTCAATTTTGATTACCGTTATTATTAGCATTTTCTGAACACTTCTATTCTACCTGTTTAAATAAATCTAATTTCTTGGTTTTCATTTCTCTTCCCATTGTGCCCCTGTCTCTGAAATATCTTATACTTTGGCAATGAGTCATCCACTCATTTGCTAGTCACTCCATATTATATTCTCTTATTTTGATTTCTCTTTTAAGCACATTTTTCTGTATTTCCATTAGGATGGGTACATAGCCTGTAATAAAACATACACACACAGTAAACATACACGTGAACACACACAACTTTTTATCCAACAAAATAAGCCTCATCCTGCATCTATTCTCCATGATAAACATTTTATGACAATTTGTTATTTTTTCTCTACTCCTTACATTACCCTGCATTCTAAATTCTATACTTTGAGTTTTAATCCAGGATGAATTATAATTGTGTGTAGAAGTTACCTAACTCACTTATTTTTGCTAATTTATTATCCTACCCTGGAATAAAGTAACAGTAATAGCAATAATAGGATTAGCATATTATCCAGATGATATAAAGTAAAATAATCCTTTGGTTTTTAATTGATATACTAAAAAATAAACACTAATATAGAGATCATATATACTCTATCATGGTATTAAGAATAATACACCCAAGAACAGATGACTAGATAAAGAAAATATGAGTGGAATATTATGCAGCTGTTAAGAAAAGCTAAGCGATGAAATTTGTTTATAAGTGGAAGGATATTGGAAGTATGCTGAGTGAAATGAGTCAGAAACAGTGGAATACAGATAGAATTACTGCAAAATTTGCAGGATATAAAAAAATAGTACAAAACTAATGTCCAAAGACAGGGAAAACAGGAGCCAGCAGAACTCTTCAATGGTTGGAAGCTTGCCACAAGTGTGTGTGGGGCAGAGACCAGTTAGAATAGAGGGACCCATATGACGGTGATACTTGGAAATGATCACTCTGGACAATTAGTGAATATTGAAAGTGCGTGAAAGGATATACATGATGGCCTTTCAGTATCTATATTGAAACAAACCATAACAATCAAAGGAAAAGGGTGGAGGGGAGAAAGAGAGAGAGAGAGACAGAGTCAGAGACAGAGACAAAGAGAGAGACAGACAGAGGCAGAGAGTGAGTGTTTAGTGCCCATCATAGTAGCAGGTGAGTTTGGGGGTGGGGATTGAAAGTGAAATTGGGGACATTGCTGGAAAATGTATACTGGTGAAGGGACATGTGTTGGAACTTTGTATGACAGAAACCTGATCATGAACAACTTTGTAACTGTGTATCTCACTGTGATTCAATTTAAAAAAAAAAGAAAAAAGGAAAAAGAATAAAAATAGAGAAAGTGTTTGTTTTGGGAGGATGGAGGGAATAGCATGATGAAATACTTAGTGTACTTGTGATAGCCAGAATTTAATGCTTGATAAAAATAGAAGTTGACACTAATTTTGTTTCAGTTAATAAAAAATAATTGATAGAGAATATATATGACCAATAAATACAGAATAAGATAATAAGAAAAAGCAATGTGATTGACGTCATATACTTTACTTGCTAGTAATAGTACTAAGCATCATCTCCTTTACTATAACTACTTGATGATATGCCTAAATGCGGGACCTTAGTGGCACAGTACCTCCCAAGGTCTGTTTAGACAGTTGAGACCAGAGTTCTGACTATAAATATGGGCCCCAGGAAAGCATCCTGGAGCAGGGGCTAAGAAAGCAGCATCCTCTGGTACCTGGCCAGCACTGAGGCCATGGGGCCACTGGTGCCTGAGTCAGGTGGTCAGCACCAGGGAGGAGAATCTGTTCCTATTGCCCAGGCTGAAGAGCCAGCTCCAGAGACACAAGGCCTGGTACCTGAGCCCCACAGCTGGCTCCAAAGCTACAGGGCTACAGAGCTTCAGGGCTACTTGAGTATTAGGACTACCGGAAGCAGGGCAATACAGAGGAACTCAAAGACTTAGATAGGAATTCAGTGACACAGGACATGATAGCAAAGATGAAACAAGGAAACTAGGGAAATAGAAAGGGACATAGCTGAGGAGTCCAGAGAAAAGAAGCCCTGAAGAAAAAGCCCTCTCTCACCTCTTTTATTCAATATAGTACTGGAAGTACTCGCCATAGCAATCAGAGAAGAAAAGGACATTAAGGGCATCCAGATAGGCAAGGAAGAAATCAAGCTATCATTATTTGCAGATGACATGATATTATACTTAGAGAAGCCTAACTCTCGACCTTAAATCTCTTAGAAACAATAGACATGTATAGTAGAGTGGCAGGGTACAAAATCAATACCCAAAAGTCGATGGCTTTCCTATACACAAATAACGAAAGAGAAGAAAGGGATATTAAGAAATCGATTCCATTCACAATTGTACCACAGAAAATCAAATACCTAGGAATCAGCTTAACCAAGTGTGTAAAGGACCTATACAAAGAGAACTACAAGACACTGCTTCAAGAAATAAAAGAGGACACGAGGAAATGGAAACACATTCCCTGCTCCTGGATGGGGAGAATTAACATTGTCAAGATGGTAATACTCCCTAGAGCTTTGTACAGATTCAATATGGATCCTGTAAGGATACCCATGGCATTCTCTAAAGAAATTGACCAAACACTCATGAAATTCGTATGGAATAATAAACGCCCACGGATAGCTAAAGCAATCCTTGGGAAAAAGAAGATGGGAGGCATCACCTTTCCTAACCTCAAACTGTACTATAAAGCAGCAGTAATAAAAACAGCGTGGTACTGGATAAAAACAGACCTGTGGATCTATGGAATAGAGTTGAGTATCCTGACAACCAACCTCAAAGACATGATCAGTTAATCTTTGATAAAGGTGCAAAGAATCCAAACTAGAGTAAGGAACGACTCTTCAACAAGTGGTGCTGGGGAAAACTGGACAGCTACATGTAAAAAATGAATTTGGACCCGTGCCTAACACCTTGCACAAAAATCAGATCAAAATGGATTAAAGATCTCAATATCAGATGTGAATCCATAAAGTACATTGAAGAAAATATAGGAAAAACCCTCCACAACATTGAAGCTAAAGACATCTTCAAAGGTGAAACACCATTAACTTAGCAACTAGAAGAAAATATAAACATATGGGAATACATGAAACTAAAGAGCTTCTGCACCTCAAAAGAAACAGTGACTAAGATACAAAGGCAGTCCACAGAATGGGAAAGAATATTCACCCAATACCCATCTGATAAGAGGTTAATATCTAGGATATATCAGGCACTGGTACAACTATATAAGAAGAAAACAGCCAACCCCATCAAAAAATGGGGAGAACAGATGAACAGAAACGTTGACAAGGAAGAAATTCGAATGGCCAAAAGGCATATGAAAAAATGCTCATCGTCACTAATCATCAGAGAGATGCAAATCAAAACAACAATGAAATATCACCTCACACAGAGACTGGCCCATATTTAAAAGGGTAAAAGCAACAAGTGCAGGCATGGATGTGGGGAAAAAGGGACTCTCATACATTGTTGGTGGGAATGTCGACTTGTACAACCTTTCTGGAATACGCACATTCCTCCAAAAACTAGAAATTGAGCTCCCTTTTGACCCAGCCATACCACTCCTGGGAATATACCCTGGGAAGCCAAAAACACACAGCGGAAACACAATCCGCACATTTATTTTCATAGCAGCACTATTCACAATAGCCAGAACCTGGAAACAACCAGTATACCCGAGAACTGATGACTGGATAAAGAAGCTGTGGTTTACATCTACACAATGGAATACTATGCAGCTGTCAGGAAAAATGAAGTTATGAAATTTGCCTATAAATGGATGGACATGGAAAGGATCATGTTGAGTGAAATTAGTCAGAAGGAAAGAGAGAGACATAGAATGACTGCATTTATTTGCATGACATAAATATATCAGGTGGTCTTACCAAAAGTGGGAATTACCACAAACGTGGGGAGTCAGAGGTTAGGTAAGACAGAGAAGGGAACATGTGTGAATAAATGTCGAAAGGGCTGATACCAACATAGAACTGAGCATTAAATACAGGTAAAAAATGCACATGATGGCTTCCAAGTGTATGTAGTGCAACCCACAATGTGTAGGAGAAGGAAGGGAGAGAGAGAGGAGAGAGAAAAGAGATAAAGAACCTGCCATTTAGGCAGGCTATGGGAGTGGGGAGGGAATTGGGGACATTGGTGGTGGGAAATGGGCACTGGTGGAGGGCGGGTGCTGGAACACTATGTGACGGAAACCTCCAAACATGGACAACGTTGTAATTGTATATCTCACGGTGGTATAATAAAATATTTAATTAAAAAAAAAAGAAAAAGCCCTGAGCTGAAAGGACCTAAGGAAAAGGTCCTGACAGGACAAAAGCCTAGGAGATGACCCGAAGCCTGAAGCCTTGAAGAGAGGCATCCGGAAGTAAGAAAACCTGATGAGAGGAGCCCGTGTAGACCACCAAAGAGAGAGCAGCCTGCAGGAGAACCAGACGAGGAGGAGCCTACACAGAAACCCCCAAAGAGAGCAGCCTGCAGGAGAAACCGGCCCAGGACAGAGACAGAGGTCCAGGAGAGGTTCCTGCAGAGAGCAAGCAAGTAGAGGAAACAAAGTAAACATGAAAGAGGAACTTCAGGAACCTCTAGCCTTGCTAGTAGTTCTGCGACACCTCAGGGGGGAACGTATTGGGCCCGGATACAGGCCAGGGGCCCTAACAGGATAGTGAGTACTGCTGGGGACCCAGCTAGGCCCAGCATCTGCTGCAGTAGTCATCCCCTGACCCTCAAGTGATGTTAAGGCTATGGAATTCAAAGGAAGTTCCTTGAGCTTGGGGCCTTGGGCTCTCCCTGAAGAGGGAGCCACTATCCCCCTCTCAATACCGTTACTTTTAAGCCTTAACACATACAGCCAATCAGATTGGTACCTTTGATCTCCTAGTAGTGGGGTCAGTGGCAGAGAATGAGAGAAACAAGCAAGGACTGTTCACATTCTAGGGTTATCTGGACGGCCCCAAGTGAGCACACAGGCTGACCATTAATTCAATATACTAATACTCAGTTACCTTGGTTCCCAACCTTTGAGATATTGTTTAATGTGACAGAGACATCAAGGGCAGTAAGTAAACACATCAAAATTAAAGAGCTAAATTAAGAGCAAAGTGTTTCACACAGCAAACCAGCAAACACTCTTAATGCATTAAGTAAGTTCATGATAGCTTGCTATTCTATTTTTTGGCTATGTTTCCCTGTACATTTGGAATTAAACTATTTTATTCTATTTGTTCCTGGGTGCATTTTTTGAGGTCCATATTCTGAGAGCTTAGCTGTTTTTGCAGTCTACCCAACCTTGGGTTGAGTTTTGAAGGGGGATGATAGCCCACAATGATGAAAAGATTGTCATCATCATCATCATCATCATCATCATCATCATCATCATACCAATATTACAATTAAGGAGGCTGAATCTTTGAAAGATTAAAGAACAAATAGCACAGCTAGAAAGCAGAAAAACAAGAATTCGACAGGAGAAAATTTAAGTCAATTGTCATGTTTTTTGATTAGTATCATAATACTTTCTTAGACTATTGTTACATTTCTACAATTAATGGTCTTTTAATAATTTTAAAGCATTTTACTAATGAATTTTATTAACACTGTTTGATATGTGCAGTCTTTCAGGTAGTGCAGAAGAGTATATTCATTTGTGTTAGAGTCTATTCACTTGTGTTCATAGTTTCTTCTCCACTACATTAGAGTATTCATTTATAATGAATAGTCTCTGATAATGATGGTTTAAATTCAGAGTGCTATAGTTCATTTTAAGTATTTTTGAAATGGTATTAAAATTGCTTTAATCATTGTTCTCCCCAATCCTGTTTTAGCCCAATACTTAAAATTTCCTAATTTTATTTAGTAGCATTTCAAAAGCAACATAGCAAGCCTTTTCTAATATTTTAATTTTAATCTTAATAATTTTATGTACATTATATTTTATTTTTATTCAAAGTTTCTTTAGGACTTATGGTGAGTGTGTGTGTTTGTGTGTGTGTGCGCATGTGTGTGTGTGTTTGGAGTTAATAAGCTTAGATACTGGCGTGTGTGGTGGGGAGGAAACACTGAAAAGATTAGACCACAGATAATTAATAAAAATCAATTAGTTTGTTAATGAGTACTCTGTCAGGACCCAAGGTGGCAGGAACCAGCTGGGGGAAAGAAATCAGGATCCCTGAATAGGACATTTAGAATGCTTGAGTCCTGCTGAGAATTCAAGAGGAAATAACTATAAGAAGCACTACTTGGGTTAAAACTGGCTAAATTTCCTCTTGAGATTGCAATTCCTCTAGCTAATAAATCTAGTAAAAAGTGATTCACCTTTAGTGTATGCCATAAAACATTTTCTGAGGCCTTAAGTACATTGTTCACTGCCCTGTATTAAAAACAAACCCACAGTTGTAAATGTCAATGACTAAGAATATTAAAGCACTTGCATCTTTCTTATGTTAGTAGAAAAGCTGAAAGCAGCCATTACCTCGTCTATGACTTTTTACATTGTATTTATATAAATGGCAAAAGTCAAACATGAGTGAGAGGGAAATACAAAATCTGTCTTCCACTGGTCCTTAGACGAAGAAAAAGAAAATTCCAATGACAGCAACTGACCTTCATAGAAAGTTTTTTTTTTAGAAAAAGCCATTTTTCTGTTTTTTAATTTCAATTGTTAGATTTTCTCCTTTCTATCATATATGATTACAGATAATTTATGGGAGCAACAAAATAGATCATTTACAGAAAATAGATTCCATTTTGATATTTGTCTCCAAAGATTGAAGAAGAAAAATTAATTATATTCCAATAAATTTAGCTGTTTTAGGTTGAAGTGTATAGTTTTATTATAAATAAATACAAATTTCCTGTGATTGTTATGATGTAAATATGACTGCTAATATGTCACCCTTTTTGGATAAAGTTAAAAGATATTTTCATTATTTGGTACTTTGTATAACAAGATTGTTCTTAATTCTATGAGGTGGATTTGTAACAGGGAATGAGATTGATAAATTTAAAAAAATTAACTAAAAACTCCCTCTGAATATGAGTTAGATTCCTAGGGGCAAAAGATCATTGAATTAAGTTATTTTACTGGTTACCTTTCAGAGATAATATGATCCTCAATTACCTGAAAAATGTAGTGAAATGGAGAGAGAGCTCACACATTGGTAGGAGAGAAAATAGACTGGATGTGACGAAATAATTCTCAAATTAAGTAATTTTAGACAACTTTTGGCAACTTATTCAATTAACTTATATAAAATATATATTACCACACTTCTTTCATGATATACACAACTGTGTGCTCAAAACCCACATTTGTACAATGTTCAAAAGTAGCATCTATACCATTGAAGTTAATCAGATTATGGTTTCTGTTTCAGCACTCTCTTAATACCAGATATTTCCTCTTTTGCTCTAATACATTTTTAATTTCCTAGGAGACAACAATGATAGTTTCAGTTCTATGACCTTACATTTATTTTGATGCATGGGATTTTTCAAATGTTCTAGCTTCTGGGTACATATAAAATACAGCTATTTTTTATTTCAAAATACATTGACAAATGAATCTGACTTAAAATGACTTATTCATTTCAGGTATATAGAGATAGTAACACTCAGATGAGAAGTTCATCTATTAATGGTTGAATTTAGAGCAACTATGTTATTACATTTATCATTTTCGATGTACCCTTACCTAGTCCATCAAGAAAATGAATGCCATTTCTCACCCTCATTTACTCGTTGTTGAACATTTTCATCAACAAAACAAAAGGGCAATGCATTTGGGAAGTTTATTTTTAGTTCTTGGGAATCAAATGAACCCAAAGAAATAATGTTTCCTAACAATAAAAGTTAAGAAATTTTCATGGTAGGGGTCACCAAGTAACTTATTTCAGGGTTTCGTGGCGTCAAGAAACAGCTTCAAACTTAATATTAGAGAATTCAATTTTTAAATTATGATTTTAGCTTTTGGCATGCATTTCATAGGTGGTCTTTAGTTAACACAGATTTTATGTAGTCTGTATAGACTCATACTTGAATCCCTAAATTTGTTGAGATTATTTGTAATTTTATTGTGAAATTATTTGTGATTGAACCAATGCCTTCAGCATGAAAATACTAAGGCTTGAATATTAACTTTTTTAATAAATGGAGACTATCAAATATGTTTCTTGATTAGTTCATGTGAAAGTAAGGATGATAAATAATATATCCTAGTCTTATTTTGATCAGGCAAGTTAATGCTTTTTAAAAACTACAACTGCACAGTAATAAATTCTATATGTGCTTCCAAAGTTAATCATTAAATCATATTAAGACACACAAAATATATGACTTTATTGAAAGATTGCCAACCAGTGGCTGCTAGAGAGAAATATCTATTTATTCATTTAATATTATATGCTGCATTGTTAATTCTATAAATTGTGGAACACTTATCATTTCCCAGTATTAATGTTAAACAAGAAAAATTAAAACTAGAAAAGCACATTCTCTGTTCTAAAAGTTGCATCTGGTTGGAAATATTGAAGCATGTTTATAAATAAATGATTGAAATACTACGTGATAGATGAGATGAAATAGTGTTGGAAAAGCTATAAATTTGTACTTGAAGGAAGGCCTTACAAAGGAGTTTCAGTGGTGCTTGAAGTATTAGTAAAAATATTTCTTATGAAGACAGAGGGAAATATATCTTCATTAGAGCAAAGAGAAAGGATGGATGAGACTATCACTTCTCAACTCTGTTCTCAACTTCCTTATTCACAGAACAGGATGGAGGCAAACTCAATGAATCAATTCCTTTTCATCCAATAAAGGATGAAAAGGACAAAGGACTAGAGAGAGAGCACAGAGGTTAAGGTTCAGGAATTATATGCTGTGGACCCTATTTCACTTTCATGTACCACATAGTCCCATATCTCAATTAATCCCAACAGTCTTTGAGGCCACAACACTAAATAAATCTATTACTTTTCATCCAATAAAGGAGGGACAAAAGACTGGAGAGATAGTACAGAGATTAAGGTTCAGGATTTACACACTGTGGTTCCTACTTTACTTCCACATACCACATATTCCCATATATCAAGTATTCCCAGAGGTATTTGAGGACACAGAACCTCCCAGTGTGACTCTGTGTGTCCCCCTAAGCACCAATGGCGTGGTTTGCATAAACTCTATCCATGCATGCCATCGCTTGCTTGATAAAGAATCTCAAAGGGTTGGAGCCAGAGCGATAGTCCAGCGGGTAGGGTGTTTGCCTTGCATGCGGCCAACCCAAGATCGATCCTGACATCTCATATGGTCCCTGAGCACGGCCAGGAGTAATTCCTGAGTGCAGAGCCAGGAGTAACCCCTGAGGTATGACTCAAAATGGAAAAAAAAAGAATCTCAGAGGGAGATCCCAGGTCTTCAGCAGTGCTTGAGAGCTTTCTCCCAGCCCCACCCTCTGCTGCCTCCCTCCTCCCTGTCATCAGAGCCAAAAGACATGAACAAGAAGGTAGTCATAATATGTCATCATTTTAGAGTATACTGTCTAGTATTCCCCAGGTGGTATTCCACAATAAAATCATTGGGGCCGGAGTGATAGCCCAGCAGGTAGGGCTTTTGCCTTGCAGGCGGCCAACCCGGGTTCGATCCCTGGCATCCCATATGGTCCCCCTACCATTGCCAGGAGTAACTCCTGAACAAAGAGCCAGGAGTAACCCCTGAGTGTTGTTGGGTGTGATCCAAAAAGCAAAAAAAAAAAAAATCATTAAATATGTTTGAATTTTAGGATTCTGGTTCCTTTCTCATCTCAATTTGTTTTTTTTTTTCTCATCTCAATTTGTGGTCTCAGAATGTGAGCATATAAAAACCAAAAATGACACAAATGGAAGAAAAAGAACAAAGTTAAAGAACAACTAGAATTCAAGTTACTTTTATTAAAAGAGTACTGAAGGTAAAAGTAATCAGCACTATATAAATTTCAAGCACTAATTTTGATTTTTTTTTAATTTTTTTATTTTTACCATTACAAAGATATACAATAGCCAGAATCTGGAAGCAACCAGAGTGCCCGATAATTTTAATTTTTTAAATACATCTCTTTTGGACTTTAGTCGGGGTTTTCTTTGTTTGTTTGAGTTTTTTTAAGAATTTATTTTAGTACTGTAGAATTATCACACACAGAAAATGAAATTGATAATTAGTCTTGACTCTGAATTCAATTGACCTTGAAGAGAATATAGGTAATTTAATGTTTAACTTATTTGATATGACAAGTCAATATTAATACTGTAAATCTCCTGTTTTTTTCAAATTACTCTAAAAGAATAAAATTGTATGAAGAAGAATATCACTTGATCACTTAACATCCTGTTATTCATCGATTTGCTCAAGCGGGTACCAGTAACATTTCCATTTGACCCTTTGACATGCCAGTGTAGCCTAATGGCATCTGGTTGTTTCAGGAATATGAAGAGCCTCAAACTGTTCATTCAGGGTCTTGACGAAGAAGTCTTACCATATTGTAGGTGGGCAGCCACGTGATCTTTTGATGTCCCATGGGATGCAGTTGGTAACAGCTCTAGTCCAGTGGTCATCTCCAAATCATCTCCACCGATACCACTAGAGTTGGTAACAGCTCTAGTCCAGTGGTCATCTCCAAATTGAAATAATGATAAAAAATTTTATAGCTATATTCTTCTTCATTTGGAAATGATGAAGAATATAGCTAGAAAATATTATATAGTTATTTCAACTGGCATTGTGGTTCATCAATACATGCACAAGATGAGAGGCTACTACAAGAGTTTACCACTGGCACGGCAATGTCTGGCCAGCTGCCCATGTCGTATTTGGTATGCCAAAAACCAGTAACAATTATAGACCTCATCCCCATGACCTGAAAGAATGGTTTGAGGTTCTTCATGTTCCTAGAGCGAGCAGTTGCCCTTGGGCTACACTAGCATGTGACAGGCCTTATGGATATGTTACTGGTGCCTGCTCCAGCAAATGAACAACAGGAAGAAAAGTGATACAAGTGATTTCAACTGACAGGATTGCATTGAAATGAGCAGGGTACCAAGGTCTTAGTTGTTTTTAAAACAATGTAGAGCCAGAATCTCGGATCAGGATTTTCAGAAATTCCATTTGAATATGTAGCATTAAGTTCTCAAACTTTTTTTTTTTTTTTTTTTTTTTTTTTTTTTTGCTTTTTTGGGTCACAACCAGCAATGCTCAGGGGTTACTCCTGGTTCTGCACTCAGGAAATTCTCCTGGTTGTGTTTGGGGGACCATATGGGATGCTGGGGATCGAACCCCGGGCCGGTATGGGCCGGCCGCATGCAAGGCAAATGCCCTACCCGCTGGTCTATCGCTGCGGCCCCAAGTTCTCAAACTTTGACACAAGATAGTCTTCAGCAGCTAACTTCATAAAACATTAAATTTTAAGACATGGTGTTATTTATTTATTAAGAATTATAAGTAATTTATATATGTTCTTTTTTGCTCAAAACTATGCAGAAGGAAATTTATATGAGAAAATGCCATGTGCTTAGCATTAAAGTAAAAAATTAAATAAGCTAATATTAAATCACACTTTAAATTGCAATAAAATAAGCAAAATGGCCAAGATACTATTCTCTAGTCTAAGGATGATTTCGTCTGTCTGTCCAATGTTTATTTAAATTTCTGGGTCCCATTCCAGATATACTAATTCAGGGTTTCTAAGGTGGAACCAAAAATTTTAAGACCTTTTTTACAATGATATCACACCATGGAGTTCACTAGACAGCACCGTAATGAATCAGTACTTATCAATTCTAAGGGAAAAAGTGAGTGTCCATTTTTTTCAATTTATTTTTAAACTTTTGGAAAGAGTGTGATTTATAAAATTGTTTACAATCGTGTTTATAATCCCACCATGCCATGACTCCATTCCTCCACCTGTGACCTCTAATTTCTCACCCTCCTCACTTACACAGTGACAGACACATTTTAAAGCTTAATTATTATCATTGGGGCCCAGCTATAAGTTTTGTTGAGTCTAACGTTTAGTAATATATAATTACCTTGTTTCTATATGACAGGATTACCCTTTAAAACTATAGCACCTAAAGATACGTTACCTTTATCAACAGGCTTAAAGATTATAACTCATTCCTGAAAACTTTTCTTAGTTGTTCTGTAGTACTATGCTTGCGTACCATGCCCTGACAGGTTATTTTAAAGACTATTTGTTTCATTTTCTAAAAGTTACATTAAAAAAAAAAACCACTCAATTGTGACTGGAGAGATAACAGTTGCTAGGTGCTTGCAGTGCACTCAGCTACTGAAGATTTTATCTCTGGTACCCGGTATGGTCACCTGAGCCCACCAGGAGTGCTTCTTATAAGCTCTGATCTCTGTTGGGTATGGCCCCCAAAACCTAACAAAATATTCAATTTTAATGGAAAATTTTGTGTGGTCTCCGCCAATGTTGGGAGTATTTAGGTATAGGTTACACTTATTTGTAAATCATATTCACAACCCTTCTCAGTTACTATATTGCAAAATTCAATGGAACTCAAATCTTTCAAATGAAATATGGAAGGTATTAGATTCCATAAGTAGCATCCTGAGTGTGCTTGGGACTGTGCTCTACAATTGGATAAATGCGTCCCAGTGTTACTTCAAGTCAACCCTTTCCAAGGAAGTCAGCGGTGTCAAACTTAAGAAAACTCATGTATTTTCTTAGGGAGTGAGGCTAAATGAAGCTGATAATTTCAGCTTACATATGATTACATAACATGGAGATGAATGAGTGCATTCAAATTTAAAGTGTCACTTATTCATCCATGAAATCAAATAGTAAGTGTTTAGATGGACTTTGCAGTTAATGTGTCTATATGCTCTTAACCATTTATGTGTTTAAAATTGTGATCTAATCTGCGATTTTTGGGGCGGAGGGAGAGTGAAAACCTGTCATACCTGATATTGATAAGGACTTACTCCTGAGTCTGTGCTCAGGGATCACCAGTTTCCTGAAAGAAACTGCTTTAACCCCGTCTTTCATCCTTTTAGTTGAAAGAATTTCTCTTCCAGATGTATAAAATAGAGGCCTGACTCACCTAATATGTCCGTTAAAGTGTATATCCCCAAATTTGATTAGGTTTAATGAGCTGAAACTTTCTTGAGAGTTTTACCTTAGATTATGAGACTGGTAAAGCCCCTGGGTCCTATTTCCTGCACTAATAACAAGAACAATAGCAGATTTTGCGGTAAATTGATTAGGGTCATCTTCAGACACTAGAAAAGCTGAAGCACAGCCTGTCCATAGCCATGTATGGATAGAATAGAAATAAAAATGAAATCAGGACTTGGCAAAAGTAAAGTGAAAGATTTTGCCATTAGACTAGCACTTTGATCTTAAAGATTCAAACTATCTATCACCCTTTATCTGTGAGAATTTATTAAAAGGTTAATGAAGTTTAATGCCCTTCTTTGAGTTTAAAACTAAATTGCCTCATCAGCAAATATGAGGAATTTTGTAATGTAGACTATCCTGGGAAATTCCTGGGATGGCTGGAAGGGGGTGTGGG
>JAJIBD010003576.1:155000-160975 GCA_021461705.1 Cryptotis parvus
ATAGCTTTATTACTTTCATCTGACAGTGGCAATGTAGCTAGTTAATAAACAAGCATAAGTTTTTATAGCATTGGTTATGGACTTTCATGGTATTTAAACTAGATTAATCAGTGAAGTATGATAAAGTTGAGGGATTAAATAGACTTGTGCTCTTAAATATAGAATACTAATGGGGAAATCTTGCATGAGGCTGTATTGTTATTATGAAAATATAATAAAAGCATAATTGGTAAGGTTCACTTTGAGGAAAATGAAGGTTTTTTTCAGCTGAAAAAGTCGAATTGTTGCCTAGGGAAATAGGGCATCCTTCTTACATGTAGCCCTGGTGTCATCTACGTGAGTCATTTAATTTTTAAAAATGAAAATTAAGCTTCAGATACACAATACTGCTATCTGACTAAATTCAAAATATGACTCAAGAGAAAAGAATTCTAAGAGTTTCTTTTAAATTTTTTTACAAAATTATATAAATGCCTCTGGATATGCATAATCGAATGCAGATTTACAATTTGCATTATTAGAGATTTGTTTTTCTGTTTTAAAGAAAAGATTAACTTACTCTTCTAATAAAGCTGTGAACTCTTTTTAAAAGGCTGTAGATTATTCTACTGTCTCTAGTATTTTGATAGGGATTATTAATACTCAAACGAATAATATTAATTTTTTTATTTTTTTTAGGGATGGGTGCTGGAACACTGTAAGACATAACCCAAATATGAACATCTCTGTTATTGTATATCTCACAGTGGTATAATAAAAATATTTAAAAAAAGAAAGCCAGCTTTTCATCTTTTCCTAGAACTAGTAGGCATTCTATAGACACTAAAACCTTATCTTGATTAAAGACAGCAGTGCATAGTTGAGCATATATATGTATAACATATGTAACTATATGTAGTTAAGATGTAGAGGAAAGGTATTAGAGAAGGGGAGTAAGTTGTTTAGATAATCAAATATCACTTGATACCTATAGCAGATCTGCCCCTTGAGATGTTGCTGGTGTGGCTGCGATGCCCGGCTGTGTCAGCAGGCGGCAGACAGGAGACAGGCTCATCTAAACCCAGGACTCTGCCCTGTGGGCCCAGAATGGTTGATGTCCTGACATAGAAAAAAGACTGTGTACCCTGGGATGAGCCCAGAGCCATGGCAGAGCCTGGAAAGCTACCTGTGGTATATTTGATATGCCAAAAACAGTAAAAATAATGAATCTCATTCTCAACTAATAGAGACATTACTGGTGCCTGCTCAAGCAAATTGATGATCAATGGAAAGACAAGTGACAAGTGATCTATAGCAGTTAATTCTAAAATTAAAATCCTGGATGTCTAAATAACAGTAGGGTAAAGAATGCTTTGTGTTGTGAACAATAGGAGATTTGAAAAGGTATTAATTGCACCAGATTCATTGTATACATAGATCTTTCCTTCTCATCATTTTGAACAATGGATAAATCATATCAGTGAATTGATAAGACCGTTTTTTGGAGTGCACATGTGAGAAAGAAAGGAACCTCATAGGAAAAAACTAAAAGGTTTTTTTTTCCCCCTAGTCCCTCTGTATTAGGAATATTGTTAGTGTTAAGTAGGCAGAAGAGTGAGGCATTTCTTTTTTTAAAAAAATTCCAGCACCCATCCCTCCACCAGTGCCCCATTTCCACCACCAGTATACCCACCCTCCCGTCCATCCACAGGCTGCCTCAATAGCAGGTACCCCCTTTTCCTCTTTCTCTCTCTGTCCCTCTCTCTCTGTCTCTGCATCTCTCTCCTTCTTCTTTTACATTGTGGCTAGCCCTGAAGATATTTAGGGCTATCATTTAAGTCTCTGTGTGTATTCAATGGTTAGTTCTACTCTGACATTACCATTTCCCCCACTTAGTAAAACACTGGTATATATTTTATCCCGTTAATGAATACAGTCATTCTATATCTGTCTCTTTCCTTCTGTCTAATTTCACTCAGCATGATAGTTTCCATGTCCATCCATTTACAAATAATTTTCATAATTTAGTTTTTTCTGACAGCTGCATAATATTCCATCATGTAGATGTACCAGAGTTTCTTTAGCCAGTCTTCTGTTCTTGGGCACTTAGGCTATTTCCAGATTCTAGCTATTGTGAATAGTGCAGTGATGAATAAAGAAGTTGTAATTAAGACACTTGCAGTTGTAATTAAGACAGTGTGGTATTGGTATAGAGACAGACCCCGCAGACATATGGAATAGAACTGAATATCCTGACACACAAATATACAACCACTTAATCTTTGATAAAGGTGAAAAAAATAATTTTTTGCTCTATTCTTAAGTTTAAAAATGTCACACAATTGTTTTGAATGGAACAAAGAAAGCCTCTTCAAAAAATGGTGCTGGGAAAACTGGGCAACTATGTGTAAAAAAATGTGTAAAAAAAATGAACTTAGACCTCCTTTTAACGCCATGCCAAAAGTCATCAAAATGTTTCACAGATCTCAACATCAGACATGAATCTATAAGGTACATCAGAAAAAAACATAGGAAAAATGCTCTACGACATTGAAACTAAAGGCATCTTCAAAGACGACACACCACTGACCAAGCAAATGGAAGCAAAGATAAACAAATGGGATTATATAAAATTGAAAAGTTTCTGCACCTCAAAAGAAATGGTGACCAAGATACAAAGACAATCCACAGAGTGGGAAAGGATATTCACCCAATACCCATCTGACAAGGAATTAATATCCATGATATATCAGGTACTGGTAGCACTTCACAAGAAAAAGCAGCCAACCCCATCAAAAAATGGGAAGAAGAAATGAACAGAAGCTTCCAAAAAGAAGAAATTCGAATGGCCAAAAGGCATATGAAAAAGAGCTCTTCATCATTAATCATCAGGGAGATGCAAATCAAAACAACAATGAGGTACCACTTCACACCATAGAAACTGGCACACATCCAAAACAGCAAGAACAAGTGGTGCTAGCGTGGATGCGGGGAAAAAGGTACTCTCATCCACTGTTGGTGGGAGTGCCGATTGGTCCAGCCCTTTTGGAAAACAATATGGGCATTCCTCCGCAAAATTAGATATTGAGCTCCCATTTGATCCAGCAATACTACTCCTGGGAAGATACCTTAGAAACCCAAAAACACATAGCAGAAACACTATCTGTACTTCTTTATTCAAATGAATAATATTAATTTATGTCACAAAAAATGTTTGTGACTTTTGCCTATGACGGGTGTGTATGTACATAAAACAATTGAGTGACATTTTTAAACTTAAGAATAGAAAAATTGTGTTTTAGGTATGTTTTCCAATTGAAAAGATAAGAATTTTTAAAACCTAGAAGTCTGGACTGGAGAAAGAGTATGAGAGCAAGACACTTTCAGCTGAAACTGGTCACCTTAGTACCACACGTGGCCCCTTGCATACCACCAAGTGTGATCCCTAACAGAGTCAGGTGTTGCCTCGAGCACAACCCAATGTGGCACAAAAAACAATCCAAACCAAGCTAAAACTTTGCTCTATTAAAATGAAATTAAGGGAGCCTAAGCGATAGCCCAGTGGGTAGGGCATTTGCCTTGCTCTTGGCCACCGGCCTGGGTTCAATCCTTGGCATTCCATATGGTCCCCTGAGCACCGCCAGGAGTAATTCCTGAGTGCAGAGCCAGGAGTAACCCCTGAGCATCAGCGGGTGTGACCCCCCAAAAAAATAAAATAAAATGAAATTAAGGTCCAGAACGATAGTCCAGCGGGTAGGGCATTTGCCTTGCCTGTGACCCACCTAGGTTCATCCTCGGCATCTCATATGGTTCCCAGAGCACCAACAGGAGTAATTTCTGAGTGCAGAGCCAGGAGTAACCCCTGAGCATTGCCAGGCGCATCCCCCCCAAAAGCAAAAAATTAATAAATAAATAAATAAATAATAAATGAATGAATAAATAAATAAAATGAAATTAAAAGAAAAAATTTAAAGTTTAGAAAAACTGGTGACTATGACCTTGAGTAGAAGTGGCACAACAAAAAATCAATTTTGGTAGAACTATGATAGAAGATTTGGAAATAAACTGCAGATAGATTGTGACATTTTGAAAGCAATTCACAATATGTGGAAGTATGGGAATTTCATTTGATATAGGAGATGCCACTCAAGAGCTTTATGTCTTCAACTGGGATTTTTGTTATGTCATTCAAATGTAGAGAAGCATTAAAATATTTAAATCTGATCAACTTTGTTTCAGAAAAGACTACTCAATTTCTTTCCTCTAAATGGGGTTCTGCCCCTGCCGGCAGGGCAGGAATGCAAACAAGGGAAGAAGTACTCCTCTTGCAAGTAATTGGGGCACTTCCTGCTTGTTCAAGTTTAGAAAGATAGACCTCCAGGGAGGCACTAAGACTCTTTTCTAAAAAGGCCAAATAAGTTTAGGAATTTCTAGTATAGATAATAGGTTTAGAATTTTTTTTTTTTTTTTTGCTTTTTGGGTCACACCCGGCAATGCTCAGGGGTTACTCCTGGCTCTGCACTCCAGGAATTACTCCTGGCGGTGCTTGGGGGACCATATGGGATGCCGGGGATCGAACCCCGGCCAGCATGGGCCGGCCGCTGCAAGGCAAAAGCCCTACCCGCTGGGCTATCGCTCAGGCCCAGTTTAGAATGTTTTTTAGTGGGGTTGGATTCTATTTTGTTAACATGAATAAAATCTTGAACTGAAGCTCTGAAGTGGTGGGAAGAATGACATAAAACAATAGTGAGTAATGAGGAAAATAAAAGCTACAGTACTAATTTGATATGAGTCAGTACAAGAGAATGAATAACATAGCTAGGCTAAGTCATGGTGAATAGCATGGTATGTTCAGAGAAGGAATTTGGACTTTTGAAAAAGGAAGCAAAATTATTCTTACTTAACACAGAGTGTATTAGTTATCATGGTGGAGAAAAAAAAAACTTTCCAGTGGTTTTCTGGTTTTCCAGAAAAGACAATTACAAAATGTCATGAAAGGATACAAGTATAATAAAATATTTTCCTTTTTGGAGACAAGTCCCTGTTAATAGTAGAGTATCAGATGGTGAATAATTGGTACCATGTACTGCCTTTTTCTCAGAAACTCTTTTTCTCAGAAAGTGGATGCATTCTTGCATTCTTTGTGTCTATAGTTACATTTTTATCCATTTTTTCTTAAAGGAATTTCTATAACCTATCTTATAATATAAAAATATAAGTGTGGAAGAACAGGAATTTCAAAGACCTCATCCTAGGTTAGCATCTACGTCTCAACTGGTGGGAACTACAATGAGCAAGTTTAAGTTCACATAAATAATCCTGAGAACTAGAAATTCTAAAATTCATCCATTTCAACTGCTTTCTTCAAATTTGAAAGTAATGAATTATAACTGTAATATAAATCCCCCAAAATTACAGACATGGGGCAGAGCTGCTACTTGCTCTCCCTGTGCCCAGCCGCTCATGAGGCGCCTGGGATGAATGGATGGTTCTAGCCCTGGCCTGCCACCCCAGCAGGGCCTCACAGCAAGCCAGACTACCCTCCCCCCATTAATGAGGGCTGCCATCTTCCACATCGGACTTCCCTCTTATCAGAACTCCACCCAGCAGAGCCACGCGGCTCATCAATAAATGCTGTATTTAGAGGTGACTACAAGAGTATGCCACCCACATGGCAAGCCTGGCAAGCTGCCTGTGTTGTATTTGATATGCCAAATACCAGTAACAATATAATATTGTTAAAATTAAATAAAATAACAGTAACAATATAAAATTTCCCATGACCCATTATAATTGTCTGAGGCTCTTTATGTTCCTGGAGCAAGCAGATGCCCTTGGGCTCTACTAGCATGACACAGGACATATGGAGATATTACCGGTGCATTACCGGTGCCCGCTCGAAGCAATAAATCCCCCAAAATTAACTGAGTTCAGTATTAAGTTTTATTCAGTGTATATGCTTTCTTTGAATTTGTGTTTATTTGTGTGCATTTGCC